>BSBK01003162.1:0-192500 GCA_027943335.1 Chamaecyparis obtusa
CAGGATAGTCTCGGATTATGGAAGAATTAGGAGTAGTTGTTCAGACTGGTTTTCAATTTATGAATGTAGAAGATGTATAATGGGTTATTTCATAACTACTCTTAGGGTGGGTTTCTAATAATAGTTTGTATTAAGGTGGTTTCTATAAACAGTAGATTTAAAGACGGTATCAGTTTCTAAATACCAATTTTATCTATTATTAAGAGAACCTGTTAAGACCATAACTTTAATTTGATATGAACATTGTTAATATACATCATAATCACACATTTTCATATCAGATTGGACCTACTAGCAGGTGTAAGGTATGCATGATAATTAGATTATCAAGCATGCAACTATAATAATTCAATTTGCAGTTATAGTAGGATAGCAACCACTGAAATTTTAATTATCTATATTAAATAATAATGATAATTAAGGCTTATTGATAGTTAGCTTGATGATATAAATATTAATTATATTCGCTAGCCAACTGTGAGACGATCATAGAATTGATGTAGTTTGTTTTAATTGCTTTAAAGCTAGACTCTGTTTATTACATGATGGTTTAATATAAGAAAATAATATTCCAATATATATAAATTATGATATCATATCTAGTGATATCCTTTTCTTCATGATTAAGCTAATATCAATCTTGGCCCAAGAAATAAGTGTTTGCAGGTTTTGACTACATCACCTACTAACTGTGAATAACTCAGTTAAGATGGACATCAATCAAAGACTAGAAGATACATGTTTTTCTATAGGGCCCGTTTGGTGCATGGAATTAATTTATCCAGAATAGGCCTATTTTAGAATAAGGACCTATTCTCGGATTAATTAATCCTGAAAATGAAAGCCGGAATAATCTATTATGTGTTGGATCCCATAATGTGAAATTGGAATAAGGATTATTTTTTATTTTTTTAATTAATTTGAACAATATGTATTTTTAACTTATTAAAAAATTATAATTATAAAAACAAATATTTTGTAATTTTAATTTTTGAACTTATCATTTTTGTTATTGGTTTTTTAATTAAAATATATATGTATTTTTAACTTATATATTTTTAAATTAAAATATGTATTATTAACTTTAAAAAAATAAGATTATTAAAAAAAATTATTAAAAAAAAATTTAATTTTTTTTTTATAAAAAAAAAATTATAAAAAAAAAATATTATAAAAAAAATAAGATTATAATCCCTTATCCATTCACGCACTACCTGAAAAACTTATACATTTTGTTGTAATTTCGAATCCATGAAAAGCTTATTTTGGAATAAAAAATGAATTCCAGGTTTTTTTTGGAATTAATTAATCCAAGCATTGGCCCAAAAATGGGGATTAATTTTCTAATTTGAGAATTAAAAAAATGGCCATAAATGGCGATTACTTAATTCTCGCATTAAATAATGACTATTCCAGGGTTAATACCAGGAACCAAACGAGCCCTAATAGATTGAGGAATACCTTAAGAAATTAATTTTCAAACTTTGTAAAATGAGGGTATGCCCTCATACTTAAAATTCTGTAATAGGGTAATGCCTCTATATTTAACCTTTGTAATTTTGTTTGGACTTTAGTCCCGGGCAAGACTGGAGATTTTCTTTTCTTCGTTCTTTCCTACCAGTGCCCGTTTTTGAATGAAGGTTGATGTATCTAAATTTTAAAAATTAATAAAACTTTATGGCTTAGGCCTTTAAATCGATAAAAAAGGTGTTATTTGAGAAAATTCATTTGCAAGAATCTGTGTAACATGGTAATTGCTTACTTGTTTTACTTTGCGCACTAGATTTACACGATGGGATATTCTTGGATGATATACTTGTTAATTTGTAGCTACAACATGCCATGTATCTTTAGTATACATTTAAAAAGCTTAGTAATAGGGTACTCGATGTGCTCGAAAAATAGTTGAATATTTTGTTTCTTTCTATTATATATAAGTGGACTGTGCAAGATTTTGTCATAATATTTACTTCTATATATACATAATGAAGTTTTACTTTTTAATTTTCATAGTAGTTTATTTTTATATATACATATATGAAGATTTATTTATTTTAGTTTTTTATTTTATTTATACAAGAAAATATTAATCTTAGTAGGTATTTTAATTTTAATGTTGACAAATGTGGTTGAAGCATACTATGTGAATATGAAATTAACACTATGGATTTTTTTTTATTATTATACAAATTTATTGTAATAAGGTATTTATTGTTAGTGAATAGTAATATTATTAATCTACTAGAATAATTGCATGTGGGTTCATACAATTATATATTGAATAAAAGAAAAATTTAGAGATAGGTGGTTATAATGTATATTAATATTATTTACAATGTTAAAAATTCACATGGTATGAAGTTTAATGATATTGAAAACTATTTAGAAGAGAGTAATTTGTCATTACTCGATTTATATACTTTAGAAAAATAGTTAAAGGTTCTCAAGATTTTGTATTTATACATAGTTCATATGTCATTGTAATGAGGTAGAATTAATAAGTATTTTTATTGCTATCACTTAATTGGGAATTTTAAAGGTAAAAGTAGTTAACAATGATGATTATTGTTGTTTTTTCATAAAGAGTGCTCCATCAAAACTTATAAAATGAAAAAAACTTGTGATTAATAGTCCTTCTCAAGCATTTAAATAATACTCTCAAATATAATGAGAACTACCTTCAAAAATAGCCAAAGAAAAATGGAGAACGATATTTCCTAAACATAAAATGGTAGGAAATTGTCTGAGAATATTAATAGTACTATGGCTAAGTGAGATGTTTCAACAACATAAAAGATTGATAAAGGTCCATCCACATAAATTGATTAAAATTTTAGTCATTGCAAAACTTGTTTGACAAAATGAATGTTAGTGATAAATATACCCTATCTTAAAAATGTAAGGAATTGGAGGGAAGGATAAAAGAATAAAGCCAAGGTAAGACATACAAAATTAACAAAGATAAATTATCAAGTACTCTCTCTCTCTCTCTCTCTCTCTCTCTCTCTCTCTCTCTCTCTCTCTACCTTTATCTCTTCCTCTACCTCTCTTTGTATATTCTTTATCTATTTCTCTCTATCTTCTTCTCTCCCTCTATTTTCATATCTACCTCTTTATTACTATCTTCCCCTTTATCTATAGACACGTTTCCGTCTCACTATCCATCCATCTATATCCCTCTCTCCCCCTCTCCTTTTTTGTAAACCTTTATACAGAAATCTCTCTCTCTCTCTCTCTCTCTCTCTCTCTCTCTCTCTCTCTCTCTCTCTCTCTCTCTCTCTCTCTCTCTCTCTCTCTCTCTCTCTCTCTATATATATATATATATATATATATCTTCCTATCTCTCACTTGTGAGAACTCATAAATAGTGAATTCTCACAAGCCCAATAATCACTTGCATGCAAATATTCTATCACATGAAGAAACCCTAAAAACATAGAATTGCTCTAAAAGCATGAAGCCAAAATGTGTAATTCAATGATATGATAATTACAAAGGGATCAATCCAAATTTGACAAACTTTATATGGATTTAGGAGTTTTAGGGCATTTTGAGCTCAATGTCGAGGTCCATTTTGTGCCAAAACACCCATATTTTAAAGGTTCCCCCAAATTTCAGCCTCAACTTGCAAGACGCGATCCTTTAAAAGACAAACATGAAGCAACTGATCTGAATCTTTGATACCATATTAGAATTCATAAATGGTGAATTCTCACAAGCCCAATAATCACCTACATGCAAATATCTTGTCACATGAAGAAACCCTAAAAACATAAAATTTCTCTAAAAACCTGAAGCCAAATAATGTGTAATTCAATGATATGATAATTACAAAAGGATCAATCCTTAATACATGAGATCAAAAACTCTAAAGAAAAACCCTAAAAGATGCATGCATGCACAAAATAAAATAATTTATTAAATGCAAACTAAAGCTTCCTAAATTTCTAGCTTAAGTGAAAAAATAAAAAAAAAGGTTACTTAATTAATTAATCAATATGATAAAATCAATTAAGTTAAATAACCTCTTTACTCTAACATCACTCTCTCGTTATCTCCCTCCCCTCCTCTATATATTTATCTCTTCCATCTCTATCTATCCATATCTCATTCTGCTTATCTTATTCTCTCCCTCTCCCTCTCCCTCTCCCTCTCCCTCTCCATCTCTATTTTCCTCTCTATTTCTATCCCCTATCTCTATCTCCCTACCATGCTCTCCCCCACTCCCCCTCGATCTATCTATCTATCTCTTTCTACCTGTCTTCCTCCCCCTCCTCACCTCCCCCCTCCCTCCCTCTGTCCCTATTACAAATATAAAATAAGCATGTTGGTAATAGAGCTTAATTATCTTCTTTAATTAGAGGTTTTTTTAATTTTCTTTAGATCTCTATAAGTGGATGCATAGTTGATTTGAATTTATCCCTTCTCTATTGAGACCTTCATTGTACAAACAAATTCATTTCCCAAATTGCCTATTACTTAATATCATATATTATATAAATTAATATAAAAAATAGACCAATTTTTTTCCCTAATAAATTTTCCACACCTCTTCCACATAGCCAAGGTGCCATTGCTAGTTTTAAACCACATCGGCGGGTACCTCCTTTTGGGGCAAAGTCGCTAGTAGTTTTTAAATAAAAAAGCAAATATCAAATCAATTGATCTCATACGTTCTACCATACTTGTGTGAATAATGACAGCAAACGTTCATTGATTTGCCGAGGGCAGTGTTACAAAAATGGAGATGAGCATGGTCGTCTGGTTGCTCGCGGCGGCTCTCGCTGCAGTCTTCTTCTTTCTAAGCAGAGGTAATTGCTTCATCCTTCCTGCTCCTTTATTCCCCATCATCATGCGGACGAATTATGAAATGATCTTTTCTCTCTCTGATAAACGCAGGGCGTAATGGATCTGCCACAGGAAGCGCCACTGTAAACAATCTCAGTGTATGTCATTCTTTAAGGTGAATTAGATATTTGAACTGTACTTTCTTTCAGTTGGTTTTATGCACTGTGTCGGAGAGAAGAGTAGGGTTTTTGTGTCGATTTGTTGTCAACCTGAATATCTCACATTTTTGTCGTGATTGATTTTGTTTTTGGGTTTGACATTTTTCCTTGAGACAAATTTGAGATATCTGAGTTGTCTTCCCTGCAATGTGGAAGCCATACATTATTCACCCCACAGCTTTGGTCCATTGTTTCTTCTGTAAATTCAGATAAAGTGTTTATTACAGTACAATATTACTGAGATTTTTAACTCATCAACTCTACACGCCTCCTCTGGATTGTTGAATCACCAAGAATGAATCTTTGTGTTTTTTTACACCAAGCTGCATTAGTATGTGTAATTGTTGGCAACAGTTGCTCCGTTTTCTGCTTTACACAGTGGGCCAGCATTCTTCCACCTTTACTTTCCATGAATCTTGTAGTTTAAGTCCACGATATGATTACCTAGCCGAAAACTAGCTTCTCACCAGTCTTATTGAACAAGAGGAACAAATAAATGCTTTTTAGTATAATATTTAAGGTTATGTTTCTCCTGAAGGCTAGAAAAAATTGCACATTTTTTTTAAAGCTATCAATAAGGGAATTTGATGCCTCAAGTCCAATGCAAGTATGGTGGATAAAAATGCACATCACTGTAATAGTAAAATATCGATTGTAAATCAGAATACACCTTTCTAATTATTAAATACCATTTTCATTTCTGGATTTTCTAAGCACCCTTTTTGTGTGATATTTTATACCCATTTTATTTCTTCTTGTTTATTTCTGATTTAATATTTGGTATTCTCACATCATCAAGTCATACTTATGCTAAAAACCTTATTCAAAGTAATCTCAAAATCCAGAGAAACACAAGACGTCAACACACCTAAGCTGGTGTCTCTCTTCCTTTTCTATTTGCATCTTTTGTCCTAATCAAAGTCATTGCTTATCCTCTTTAAATCCTCCATTCCCTAACTGCTTGTGTTCACCTCCTCCCGCTTAACCTTTCCACCCCTTCTCTCTCATACTCCGCTTGTCACAGTACTTGTAAAACTGTCAACCTAGATATTTAATGAATATTCAAGAGTTTAAGTTATACACAATGGCCACTAAAGTATTAGATGGGTTTTGTCATCCATTCTTCATAAATCTTGATTCTCTTTCTATTTTTTCAAACTCATGTTCTTTGAAAAATACCATTTGACTCTTCAAATTTTCAAGATTTTAAGCTCAGAAACTAGCAACTTGGAGTGGATGGTTGCCAACCAATAGCTGACTTCTTATATGACACGATCTCCGTCTTTAAGATTTATCATACAAAAGGATGTGTTGAACCAATTAAGCACGAGGATGCATTCCTGTGTTTGAGGTGCTATCTAGGACACCTTGGATATGGAGATGAAATTTTCTCTCTGTCCCAAAAGTTTAGGAAAATATGATGGACATCCCATAGGGGTTTTCTTTTTTGGTTTGTTTGTTTTGAAATGTCTGGGAATAGCCTTCCATCATTGGGACACCTGCAGACATTGCAGGGCTAATTTTCACTGAAATAGTTTAAAAAACACATGCCAAAGTTAATATATGGTGCTAACTTATTATATGTTTTTTGTAATTCATGCGGATACACAAACAAAAATTACTTTTGTCAACCTAGATATTGAATGAATATTCAAGAGTTTAAGTTATACACAATGGCCACTAAAGTATTAGATGGGTTTTGTCATCCATTCTTCATAAATCTTGATTCTCTTTCTATTTTTTCAAACTCATGTTCTTTGAAAAATACCATTTGACTCTTCAAATTCAAATTTTCAAGATTTTAAGCTCAGAAACTAGCAACTTGGAGTGGATGGTTCCCAACCAATAGCTGACTTCTTATGTGACATGATCTCCGTCTTTAAGATTTATCATACAAAAGGATGTATTGAACCAATTAAACACGAGGATGCATTCCTGTGTTTGAGGTGCTATCTAGGACACCTTGGGTATGGAGATGAAATTTTCTCTCTCTGTCCCAAAAGTTTAGGAAAATATGATGGACATCCCATAGCGGTTTTCTTTTTTGGTTTGTTTGTTTTGAAATGTCTGGGAATAGCCTTCCATCATTGGGACATCTGCAGACATTGCAGGGCTAATTTTCACTGAAATAGTTTAAAAAGCACATGCCAAAGTTAATATATGGTGCTAACTTATTATATGTTTTTTTGTAATTCATGCTGATACACAAACAAAAATTACTTTTGTCACTCCTTCAGTAGAATTAGTCACTAGTGCCTTAGTTGTATATAAGTGTGAAAGTATTGTATTAATATTTTATTTCAAAAGAACTCCCTGTTTCTGATGATTTATTCAATAGTAAGTCTAAAATTTTTAAATGATACCTTTCTTTGGAGACCTCATCGCTCTGATATGTGTTTTGGTTGATGTATTATTGGCTCCAATTTCCTTTTTTGTTTAACCATCCTTCCAAGCTCTCGTAGTATTCTTCTTTCAAGCAGTGCTACTTAATACATTTTATAAAAATGAGTGAATCCTCTACAGCATTATCTTCGTCTGATACTGACCTTAAATAGTACCATTATGAAAAAAATTGCTCTCAAATGAAGGATGACAAAAGTAAGCATTTTGACAAGAAATGCACTAACCATGCATTTCTTTGCTTGTAGAATCTATCATTTATTTGTAGAACATATTAATATATTCCCTATTTTATCTGCAGTTTAATATATAAGGATTTTTCTCTGTTGTATTTTTTATTCATTCAATAACATTCAAATTATTTACTCAACTCTGCTGGTTTAAAATCTTATTTTACTTCCTGGACAGAGATAATGGGAGACCATGCAAAGTTAAACAAATGCTCCAACCAAAGACCATAAAAATTATCTTATTGAATGAAGTGATCTTTTAATTGGCCTACTTAAAATGCAATGGTTTTTTAAATGGTGCAACTCATACAAACCACATAAAGCTTCTAGACTAGATTTGCAATTGCTTTTTTATTTTTCCATGCATCAATCCTTTCTCAATCTGATATGTATGATTGAACAAGGTTACTTGAATGTTATCAATATTCATTTGAGCTTATGAATATTTTTAGCATTTATTAATAGATAACTGAATCAGTTTTTGAGTATTATGCAGCATAGTGAATCCAAAATGCTATAAGAATAATTGGTGAAATTGATATAAGGAGAAGAGCAACCAAGATTGAATCTAAGTATAAAAACTCTTATTTTCATTTTCCTATCCAAGCAATTTAAACTTAACACACAAATCAAGATGGATGTTGAACTCAAGAAAGATGAGATAAGATAGATGTCCAATTGATGTCCAGATTATGAAGGTTTCAGGATTGAAATACAAATATATTGAAGAAAGTAATATAGTTTGCTCAATCGCTATAAAGACATTTCTTGATGTGCCCCATGATAAGTGATGTAGGATGTAGCCAATTTTCTCATTTTTTAGCATAGATCTTATAGCCCATTGTACCATTAAAAATTCTAATAAGATGGTTAAATGGTAAAATCACAAAATCCACTGAGTCACAAGCTGGAACTGCAAGGATGTTGGCACATGAAACAATTACAGGACAGTCAAATTCCATCTTCGACCCAATGGAATCTATCTCTTCAAATCCTCAAAGGAACTTTATATTAGAACCTGCTATCTTCTGTCCTACCATAGTTATGTCATCAAGCAAAATAGAAGCATCACGACCCTGCACATATCCCACACTATTTTAGAGAACAGATATAAATGGAGCAATTTTCTTAACACCAATGATGCTAATGGCATGTGCAATGGAGAAAAATAAAAAATGCCCGTTCCAAAACTTATATGTATGACAAGAATCACAAACTCATCTATATGATAGAGGCCTAATCTAGTGCAATTACAGTTTCAGTGATCTCTACAATGTTTTTTTTAAGCGTTTAACATATTAAATTCATCAAACTAGATAATACAGTGTGGTGAAACCTATAAATTAAGGTGCAAGAGGGTGGAGGAACATCCCTGTTCTAATAAAGGAGACATGGAAGTGCATACTCGGAACAGAAGCAGCCACATGTGGGTCTTGATCTACAACTGTTGTGACCCCATAAAAACAAGGGTACCTCACTCTGCCTATAACAAGTCCATAGATGGTATATGGGGACTAAGGAGCCCCCATCCCAGCATGCATTTGCATTTTCTGATTTTCCCACTCATAACACTTGTCACAAATATTAGCACAGAATAAAACATTATGGTAGTAGGCATGGTTAACTCAAAATTTGTAAGGGAAGCAAGATTATAATAAAAAAGAAACTCAGTTTTAACACAGCTGAATCAGTTGTAGATATAATTATATTAGTTATGAATGCTTGATAATAACACTTAGATGTAAAGAGTGGGTCATGACCTGCTTGTCGTACACATTACCTACCTGAACAGATTTCATCATCCATTGCAGATTCTATATGTTCTAAGAGCATAAAGCTCAAAGGCAACATTTGCTACCTAAGTGTAATGTCCCCTTTCTGAAATAGGATTTAATAATAAATAATAAAATTAAAATATAAAAATAAATAAATAAATAATAATATAATATATATATATTTTTTGGTAGGTAAAGGGCTTAAAGCTGGAGTAATAAAATATTACTTCATCCTAGGCTAAAATAACTCAAACCAAAATGCAATTTTTATTACTTGGATGACCTAATCATCCCTGGTTTGTAAGTCCTCTGTCTACACATTCTTTCAGTTGATTAATCTAATTTACAGAGATTATAAAGATGCCGCCCCTCGTCTGAGATTAAGGCCGAGTATCTCCTGAGGCCATTTTATTCCTCACAGACTTAGATTTATTCTTATATTAGTCCTATTTGGATATTGTCTGCCATAAAGCCATTCACCCGATATTGGTTTGAAATGGACTGGATAACCACAATTTGCATTACACTATCTGGTATATAAACTCTATTGATGAATGAAATCTTTAACCTCTGCTATCCAAAAAAACCCTGAATCTTTATTCCATTTCAGCAGGCTCTCCTCCTAAATAATAATAGAATAGAGTATAGTATAGTATAGTAGAGTAGAGTAGAGTACAGTATAAAGTTAATTAATTTTAATGAAAGGTCAAGGGATATGCAATGAAGAGTTGTGACTCCCTCAACATAAAATATAAAAGGGAGGAGAGTTCATTTGAAAGTGGGAGGAAGGAAGAAAAAAGAGGTGTGGATCAAGAAAGAATTAATAGAGAAGAAAATAAGGAAGTGACTCCTTCAAAAGGAAAAAGTTATGAAGGGTTGTGACTCTTTCAAAGGGTTGTAATTATGAAAGGTTGTGACCATTGCAAAGGGCAGCCAAGATGAAGAGGTGTGACTCTCCCCCACATTGGAAGATACAAAGGGGAGAAGGTTTCATTTAAGGAGGACATCCAAGGGAGATTAATGTGAGGGACAATATATTATTCTCAAAGGCAACAATGAAAAGTTGTGATTCAATTCTTATGAAAGGTTGTGACCCTTTCACCAATTAAGTATAAAGGAGATTTCATTCCAAGCATTAAAGGGCTTATCAATCATCAGTCTTCATCCATCAATCATTAATTCCTCAAGAAATCAAGAAAACAATCACACAACAAGATCAAGCAAACAATCTTCACTTCATCTTGGGATCAAGAAAACATACAATTTTGCTATCAAACATCACATTATTAAACCAACATTCGTTCAATCATCATCCACCAATATATCAAACTAGCATTCATTATATCGACACTTTCCAATCATCTAATCAACAATTACTTAATCTTAACTCACCAATAACTTGACTCATTATATCAAAGGAATTCATTTAATCAATCAGTCATTCAACAACAATTGAAAATTGTTAGAAGCAATCATACACAACTGAGATAGTTAAACAAACATCAGAGGCCAACATGTATATAGTAGAACTTATTTATAATCTCTTAATTGTTGTGGTATGAAAGAATATATATGCATATGCATTTATAATTATATATAGACGAGAATACACATATATCTACACTTGATTATATGCAATTGATGGGTACTTGGATTTAACTGTCTATGCATTTATCAATATGAGATCTTGCAATAATCAATCATGTTGAGGGAAGCAAGGGAGTGCAAGGAGGGGGAACTACGAAAGATCCCTCACTAGGTATGGCACCTCGTAAAGATGGTTAAGGACCATGAGGGCAAGGAGGATAAGGCCCTGCTCTTGGGCCTAGGGTTGAGGGTCAATTTAACACCCTATTACAGCTCCCTTACCATCCCCACATTGATCAATTGTTGAAGTGAACTAGAAGAAATCCTTAGTCAGAAGAGATGAGAGGTTGATAGGATGGAGGAGAACGACATACATATCTCACTAGGTACGCCACCTCATGGGAATGGTTAAGGACTACATGAGGCCAAAGAGGATAAGGTCATGCTGTTGGCCCTAGGGTAGAGGATACTTGGGGCACCTTATCATGTCTTCCATCACAACCCTTGTTATGGTTGAGCTTCCACTTAATCATTGGGATTTGTTGTGTAGATCAATATATATTTCCTAACCCTATATTTGGATGCATTTCATGAGTATCTACATTATTATCTAATCTGGTTGCAGGTTTCCAAAATAGGCTTATCTCATCTTATTTTGAGTGAGAATTATATCTCTAACTATATTTTTCTATTGTTTCGTTCTTTATTTGTGAATTTAGGGCAAAGTATAAGGTGATCTAGGAAAGGGGCATTGCATAACTATCTTCCATTGCACTATAATGAGGAAATCATGAAACACTTTGTTCCTTAGATTTGTAGGGATTGTACTTGTTGATGTGAGTTTTGTTCCACTACATACAGAATTGAATACTTAGTATATGAAACACCAATTCTCCAACTTTCTCTTGAATAAGGATGCTTGTATGCGAAACAATATATACGAACTGTGTGATCAAATGAGACAACCTCAAGGTTCCTTCTTATTGTGGACTTTTACTTAGTTTTATGATGTGATATGCTAGTTATCACAGAGGGACTTACGCTATTCATTCAATGGACATCAACGTGACTTTAACTTCTTCTGACTACTTTCTACTAAACAAACTGCAAAGGATAACGGTTTCAAAATTCTATCTAACCCTAAGGATGTAAGATAATATTGATGATGGGGCGAGCCTCTAACCAATCCTTGCTTTGCCATGTCACCTAGGCATAGGAGGGTGCTATCTTATACGGATGCGAGAATGGTTTGCACATTGTTGATACTCACTCGAATACCTATGAAAGCGCAATCTAAATGAACATCTTCAATAGAATTTAAACACTTGCAATTTAGGCCTAGACTAACTTTGCACTGTTGCTTACAATCATCAAGCACCAAAAGGTATGGACACTAGCTTCACCATTAATCACCATTCAACAATATCTTCCATCCATTTACTTCTACTTCTACTTAACATGAAATAAAATCCTAAATGAGGAAGTGTATGGCATATTCCCAAATTGCTTCATCATCAAATTTTCTCCATCCTTGTTCTTGGAAAATTTTCTCATTGCCATGATTTGAACTTGATTTTACTTGCAAAATTGATGTCTCTTTTGATGCTTTGACTTTGATCTTCTTGAATCCTTCAAAGTGAACTTGGATTTCCATCTTCACTTTTCTCCTTGTTCTTTACTTTCTTGGATTCCATCTTGATCTTGCCTTGAATTTGCACTTTCAACTTTGAGCATCATCTTTCTTGTCCTCGAGCACCTCCTTGTTTGAAGTTTTGAACTTGAGCTCGTAGCATCCATTCTTGTTGGTGTGACAATTGAGGATTCGCATACCATCCATGTTCTGATCTTCCAAATTGAGTGAATCTCGATTCAGCCTTCCCTCCTTCATAGTTGTCTTGCAGAAGAAAAGAGAAATTGCATTAAGCTCACAAAATGATAAGCATTATGAAATTGCATTAGATCAACTTTTCTTTTACTAAAGCAATTTGATGAAGAATATTTTCCTAAGGTCTGATTTTTAGTTTCTTTCCAGATTTCTTTCTTTTGTAAATTCAAGTTCTGATTTTGATATAGGATGGCCTCAACTCCTGATTTTTTCTAAGTTTTGCGGCTATTAAGGCTTGGTGTTTGTATATCTGCCCAGATTTAGCCTTTCTCCAGCACCGTATACCTCTGATTTTCATGGAGAATCAGTGAATTTGCTTTTTAGACCCCCCGAAATTGTTTTTCTTGATCATAAAATCTCTGCTAGATAAGAAGTTACTGCCCCGTAGGAAATCGCTGCCTTGGAAGAGAGGTAAATCTGCCTCTTTAAGCCAATTCGCTGCTCTTAGAAGAAAGAGCTCTTGTTTGAGTTTGATGATAAAATGAATTGCCTCCATCCATCTTATATAGGCAATTCAAAAAGATGAAGAGGCATGTCCCAAGTCAGGGTTGACTTGCTTCCTTTTGGCCAATAAAATCATTATAATTTAAACAATTACTCCCCCACCAAGGCCGACTCCAATTAGGATAAAAAGGCACATTTTTGTCTTGAAATTGTATGTCATGCGGCCCCCTTTTATATCCTCCCACCAATCTGTTCTTGAGCCCAATAATTCTGTGCGGAATTATGGAGGGAGTTGAGATCAAGAATCTTGACAATAGTGCAGACTCCACCTCCCATTCGAGATTGTGTTTTCCTCTTCTTGTGCGATCCTTTATGTCCATCTCACCACCTCATAAAGTCAAGGTAGGAATCAAGGGGAGGCTGGGATTATGTTTTCACCATACTTGTCACCTCACATATTTGTGCTGGAGATTGAGGCTTCGCCGGGATTATGAATCCTGACTAGGGGGTGAATTCTGCCCCCTTGTCAGGATTATCTCAGCTTTCCTTAAATTTCAACTTAGTCCCTAATCCTTTTTAAACTTCTTCAAATAGTCTCAACTTCGTTTCAATCCACATTTTGCTCAAAATTCAAATTTTTATCGTCAGTTTCATCAGCTTCTACCTCAAACTTTGTTTTCCACCAATTTGATCAGTGTGGAGTTGAGGATATCCATCGAAATGTCATCATGTATGGGTGGAGATTTGGAGTTTGTCAAGATTTTTATAGGAAGAGGGGCGGAATTTTTGGTGTAGTCGAGACTAGGAATCTTGACAGGGGTGCGGATTCCACCTCCATGTCGGTATTGTTCTTAACTTGGATTTGTTTTACCATTTGTTTTCTCAGCCTCCCCATCTATATGATATGGCTTCAAGTTCATTTTTATAGCCCATCTTCACATTTCCCCTCTGATTTTCATCATTCACCTTGAATATTTGCCCAAAATTCCGCCTTCCTCAACCTTTAAGTCTCAAGATCTGATCATTCATCACAAATTCTTCTAATTTTGAAATCTGACTTGGTATCTCTCAATATGGAGAAGACTGAATTTTATCACAAAGGTTCAGTTTGCAGGTTGAAAACATCCCAATTTGTGATAGGAATTGGCAAAGAGTCAAAATTTTGTTCAAAGCTAGGAGTGGAAATTTGAGGTCTGTTGGGATTGGGAATTCTGACAGGGGAGTGGATTCCACCTTGCTGTCAGGATTATTCACTTTGCATATCAACTCCCAAACTCAAAGTTTCAGCCCACCTTACTTACCTTTCATGCCTTAAGCTTCATTTCCGTGATTTTCCTTCACCATTGGTCTGATTTTCATCGGATCTGCCTTTCTAATACAGATCGTAGGACTTAGAACTTTTCTTGGTTCACCCTTTCACTCATTCACCTTGGTTTCTTTCATCAATTCTAACTTGGATCTGACATTGTAGTTAATTGGAGACCATCTTATCTTGGGTGGAAAATGAGGGGGTGTCGAGATTGAAAATCTCGAGAGGAGTGGATTCCACCATGTTGTCAAGATTTTTCCGAAGGGTGAAAAATTTGTTAAAGTGTGTTGTCTTTCCTTTGAAATCCCACGTTTTTCTTGTTTACTTTATGAAAATTTTCCCCCCTTTTTATCATTTTTCTCCTGATTTTGTCTCAGATCTGCATGTTGAATTCTCCATTTTCATTTTTTCCAATTCTGATTTTATCTTGATTTCAGTTTTGTTCCTCACTCCCCACATTAATGTCCCTTCAAATTGTCTTCATCGCAACTCCTCACTTCACGCCTTGGTAAAAACTTTGGATTGCATTCTAGACTCTTCACTCCTAAATGAGCAAAGTTGCTCAAACCCACCTCTTAGACTTGGAGACTTGAAAATTGCTACCAACAAGACCACCTAAGACCACTACTCCTACTGCCAAATCAAAAAGAGGGGGCCCCCATTTGCAATGGGGCAATGGTGTGTAAACCTCACAACAGTAGCCCTTGTAAAGAGAATTGTTTATTCTGTGTTGGTATTATGTGTGTTTTTGTGTCTCATTTACTTTGTTTAGTATCTTGTGTCTTGTGTATAACTATTATGTTCATTAGTTTAGTTTTTTGTGTAGGTGATTTTAAAAATGTTTGACTTCATGCCAATTTGGTTCAATGCAAGTCTACCCTAGGAACTGCAAATTTTGGGTGTTCTATGCCCCAAGTATGTGCTGTGGTCTGTAGACACAACCAATTCTTGTACAGATATAGAAGTTTTTGTACTTAGTTGTTTTCCATATAAAAATGTTGGTCCTTGACCTATGTAGGCCTTAATTGTGAAATCCTTACACACTATCCTTCTTTTTGTGTATTTTTGAACTCCAACTGATTTCATCTCATGAACAATGACAAGCACCTTTTGACACTTCGATTGAGGTAAAATTCAGATTCCAACCAATAAGAAAATGGCTAAGGAGAGAAAAATGGTAGAGAGGCCAAAATGTGTGGTTTCTAATTGAGTGTCAAAAGTGGTAGGAGAGGCAGAAAGGCGTGATTTTGGTCTGGAAAAGCCTAGTAATGAAGTGGTTTGAAGGGTGCAGAAATGGAATCAAGTGATTTCTAATTGTAACGAATAAATCCTTGAAAAATGCCAAAGTGATGCTAATTTTGAGAAGGCATACCTTGCATGATAAGGCATCAATACGACAAATTTTCAGATAGATGAAAATGTTAAGTACAGAAGACAAGCTTTCAACACAGGACACCAGCTACCCTGGGAAAAACCCTCTTAACACAGAGGCAAACAACCCAGCAAAATAGATACTTGAAATTATCTAATGAAATACAATACTGATAAGAAAAGAGCTCAGCTGAGAGAAGCTCACTACACAGGTCAAACAGCTGAGACTCTATCACTCTCACTGATATGAAAAACAAATGATAGCTGATAATCCACAGCTTATCAGGAAGAATAATAATAAACTGAGAACACACGATAATCTCAGACCACACAACACAGCAACAAAAGATGCACAGAAAACTAATAGTGCGATGCCAAAAAACAGCCCGCAAGAGAGAAAGACTAATGATCTTCCAAAAAACGCTCTACGCGAGAGAACATGGCTATTCATCTTCAGAAGAGCAAACGGCACCTCCGAATAATGAGAGTAACCGAAGCGGTGATCAATGCCAGCGGAAGAGTGCAGGTGAGAAGGGCAAACCGAAAACCGTTGACCAAACAGCTGTGCGGGCCCGTCATCAGGTGTGCTTCCATCGTGGATGAGGTTCCAGATATTCCAAAGTGCCATTTGTCATACTTAGGCCCTGCAGAGAATAATAAACCACACAAGACAAAAATACTACATTCTACGACACATAAGAATGAGACAATTTATAACTGTTAAATCTTCATTAATATATATGAGATATTTTAATCATATAAAGCTATAAGTTTAACAGAAAAAAGTGTCATGCTGGTATGGAAAGCACAATATATGTGATGGTAGATCACTTGGCAAAAAAAGAGTTAAAAAGTGGAAAATTGTCATTTTGACCAACAGAACATGACATGCATGATTGAAAACTATATGTACCTAAATTGTAAAATTTTCAAACTATAATGTGAACTTGAAAGATGTGATTCGTGTGATCATGCTCTACTAAGCCAAAATTATTAAAGTGACAAAAGTGGTATTGCTGGCGTAGGGGGCTTGAATCATGTGATGAAGTGCCAAGATGCCAATTATAGAAATAAGTTAGTTGCTAATGGTGTGCAAAAGTGAGAATTGTGGCATCAAAGATTAATAAGGGGACAATATTTGCAAAGTGACAGTGTCATGACAGACATGAGTGTGATTCACATGACCGTGGTAAAGTTGACGTTGTCATGTTGGACATAGTATTGGCATTGATTTCAAAGGTGTTGCTCAGTGTTGTCACTTATGCCATGGTATCTGAAAGTTGCTACAGTACACAAGCATTTAAAGGACAATGTCAAGTATGTTGGATAGATCTTATTGTCATCATGATGTTCTGGTGTCATCTGCTCCTGATTATCTAGCATATTTGTGGAGGTTTGGAAGCATCTGCTGTGGGTTTTTTGGGATTTGTTGGTCAGAGACAGTGTGTGCATACATTGCATTGTCATGGAGTTAGAAGTGACAGAGGGTTTACTGTGTGAGTTGGCTGACTCTACTAATGTATGTGATTGATGCGCCAGAGAAGGATAATGTGTGCTAGCCCTAGGAAGAGTGTGGAGTTAGTTTGGGACTATTTGAGTTCATGTTGGGTAATGCATAGCGTGTCTCCACTCCTAGTGTAACATTTAGGCTTTAGGACCAAGCCGACTACATGTTTGGTTAAGGAATTTTCTTGTGGCCAACTGACAGATTTTGTAAATATGTTCTAGGCCGACATAGGAATGTAATTATTTGTTGTAATGTATATAAATAATTGATTTTAGGTTCATTCCAAGATGAGTTGGCAAAAGTTGCAAAAGTTGTGCAAGCTGTATATTTAGGAGGCAGCTGAGATGAATTGAAGTGTGCGAATCATATTGCAGATCCTATGCACACAGAGATAATGTTCTGATGCAGATCAGATCAGCTGATGTTGAAGGTTAAATTGTGAAGGTTTGCATGACATATCTTTCATATGCTTTGTTGTAATTGAGGTTGGTGCCTGCAAATCTGATTGGGGATTGGTATCTCCATCTGAGGTTGTGATTCCTATGTGTTGGTGCCTACAAAATATTCTAAGTTCTTTACTATCTTTGTGAGGCTGGATTTGGGCAGTAGATCCAAACAGCTATTCTCACTATGGTTTTTCCCTTCTGGGTTTCCATGTGTATCTGGTGTTCATTTATGTTGCTGTGTGTTTATGTTTAGCATTTGCCCAGTTGCTTTAATGTTAAAGTAAGACCTGGAAATGCTGCTAAGGTTACACCTATGTGCATTTCATATGAAGTCAATAAGAGTAATTGCAAAGTAACAAGAGCATCAAAGATACCGCATTATTGCAAAGTGGCTTGATGGATGTTGGTATGCAACTTTTGCAATTCTCACATGAGATTTAAAACACTAAAAAGGAGTTTCAAAGTTCATCTCCTTGGCACTCCATTGTTAGGTTTTCCACCACAAGAATAAGTTTATGGGCATGTTTTTCTGATTGCGCCATTCAGTTGCAGAGAGCATAGAAAGAGAGTCAGATTTTGATGGTTTGTGCAAGATTATCTGGTATATTGAAGAACACCCAAAGTTCTTCAAAACTCTGTTGTTTGCAGAAATGCTATTGGATTTAGAGGTCTCATGCATTGTTAGGAAATTCTGAAATTAGGGTTTCAGTTCTAGGGCTTTGTTACTGGATAAATACCAAACACTGTTTAAAAAGATTCCATACCTAGGGTTTTCAGCATGAACTATGGTTTTCAGCAGGCACTAAGATTTTCAATAAAATACATTTTAAGTCTCCACAATCGGAAGTGTGCACAAGGAATCATAAGCAAATAAGGTAATCTCAAGCTTTTGGAAGTCTCAAAAGTAGGAGTCTGCAACATCTGAATAGGTCTGTCATCTATTGTTATTTTGGTAAAGCTGCTACTAATAAACTGATTTCTAGGTGTATTACTAATCTATTAGACATGCTACTTTTGGCCAGAATCTATTTATAGATTCTCTATTCCTGAAACAATTTTCTTTAGGCAATTTAGAGCTTACTTAGCTTCAGTTAAGTCGTTTTCATTCTTATTTTGCTTAGCTTGCAACCATTGTATTTCCAGCATAAATGTCAGTTAAGCTATTTAGCTTTTAGATTTCAACAAATTGCATTGCCATATGAGACTGATTGATGAGCATGCAAATCTTTGTTAAAATCAATAAATCATTGCTTAGCTATCAGGTTTTATACTAATTTTTATAGCAAATTGTTATTGAAATTATTTTTCAAGTTAGGTGTGTGTGGGTTATATCTCATGAAAGCTTAGTGAATTGAATATGGATTGGTGATTACTAAAGGCTTTATATTGCAGTTGTCATTAATGTGAATCCTGTAGCTTACCTAAGTTGCCATATTCGTTCAGCCTATCCCGAATTCGGCATTCGATTCGGTCATCATTTGAATTCGTATCAAATTCGCGTCCAGAAATTCGTTAAAACGAACCCTGGCCGAATTTTTTTCATTTTCCACCGAATTTGGATTTTGGCATCCGAACCCGGGCCGAATTTGAACCGACTTTGAGACCCTCTCTCTCTCGTGAAGACTGCCGCCATCGTGTTGAGCCCCTCTCTCTCTCTCGCAAAGGCTCCTTCCTTCCACTGGTGTGAGCTACTGCGTGAGTTCCTTCAGCTGCCAACGTGCGGGAAAGTAGAAAATGTTAAGGTAAATAAGTTGCAACCATGTGACCGAGGGCCCCCATTCCCCGCCGAGATTCCGGACCTTCGCATCCTCCGGCTCAAACTTCAGCCGCTAATTTTTTATTATACAAATAATATTTTATACTAAGCTAAGTATTTCAAATCTTCATCGATAAAGGGTGATTTGGGGTACCGATGCTGCTAGGAATTTGTTTTACTCTTCCATTGAATTTTTGAACTGACAAACACAGGAAGTTTGCGAATCTAAGATCTTGCGATGCACGAAATTTATTGTATTATTATTATTATTATTCTAATGCAAACACTTGAGATTTTCTTTAATGCTTGGTCAAAGTATATTTAACTTTATCAAATTCGAGAGAAATAAACTGGTGAAAAGATAAATATAAGTATCTTTATCTTATACTATTTTTACAATCTGTAATTTTAATCTATGTTATATTTTTGGATTAGATTGTGATGTTAAATTTTAGGATACAAAATCTAACACAATCTAATCGAGAAGTTCAGCATTGATTTTTTTTTTATTTGTTTAATTTATTTAATTTGTCATGTCAATAAATTTAGTTTTTACAAATTATATTTTTATTTGAATCTATTAGTCAATGTCATATAAACTTTTTAGTTTTCTTATTAATCACCTCCTAACCATTATTTTATCATTAATGTAGTCTACTTCAATATTTAAATATATAAAATTTGTATTTATGTTAAACTTTTTGAAACTTGCATATGTTTATATATATATATATATATATATATATATATATATTTAAATTCTTGTACGAACGAACCCAAACCGAATCGAACCCAGCCCAAATTTTTTTTGGATGAATTTCGAACCCGAATCGGAACCGGAATCCAAACCGGCAACTTGGGTAATTAGCATACATGTGATCTCCCTGCCATGGTTAAGATTTAAGAATAAATTGCAGCCTAACACCCTGATTGCAAAAGCCTTGAATGCGGATTGAAAACGTGCATTGCGGAGGCAATGTTCTGAAACTGCCCCTCCATATGAGGAGCCCTGAATAGTGGCATCACATTCCTGTGATAAACATTTGGCCTCCATGGCCCTAGCAAACCTGCATAACAAACAAGAATTGAAGTACTTGAGGAAGGTGAGCAAATCTTGCCAGAAGGTCTCAAAAGAGCAGTAAAAAAGGGCTCACATGCAAGTTGCTTAGAGAAGGCTCCTTGTCACGCCTCCTAGGTAATTGCAGTCCTTAGCAAATCACAGCACTAACTCCAATCGCTGTCCTTTAACTTGGGTGAAGGAAATAAAAGACAAGTGACCATTAAAAATTAAAATGATTGATCAATATTAACAAAATACTAGTGGGGCAACTATTCCTAAACAAAGATAATTAATTGGTAGCAATTAGCATTACAATAAGGCAGCTCTTGAATTAAGAGGGGATGCATCCCTTGCAAAAGAGATGTTAGTGAAAAGAGGTGACCCTCCCTCATAACCAAAGATATGAAAAGGAGATCGATCCATTTGTGAAAACAGCAAGGAAATGGAAACATAAGATATCTATTGGAAATAAATATTGAATAAGACAATCTGATTCTGATTATAATACAGTGAGATACAGCAGAGTATGATATTTATTAAGTTATTGGTATGCAGCATGAATGTATTTATTGTTTATATATTTAATAAAACTGTTAAAGCTTTAATTTTTATGTATTTGATTTCTAACAAGCAATCACATTTGGAATCAATGTGAAATGTGTGATAGGGAGGTGCAACAGTACTAGTTCTCTCATCAAGTACACTAACCCCAAGATGGATGTGCCAATACCTAGGGCCAAGGGGTCAAATGGCTTTGAGGTTCATTCTGTGCCCTTGGGCTTGATTTAGGAGGATAGGGTACCAACACCCTATCATGCTTTCACATCAAATTTCATAATATGGTTTGTTAGAAAGTAAAGTCCACAAGGATAACTGAGGGAGGGGGGGGGGTGAATCAGTTATCAGATAAATACAACTTTTATCAACTTCAATAGATTTTAACCATGTAAGCAATTTAATCAACAACCATAGAAAGATATACATGCACAATAACACAATGACACAAGATATGTTGACTAGGGAACCTCTTGATCAAAGAGTAAACCCCGGTGGGAATGATGCCCACAAAAGATGCACTAATATGAAAGTTCCTTCTGAGAGGATGGACTTTGTTAGGAGTCTTATGAAATACATTTAGTACATATGAGTCCCTGTTAGGAGACTTTGAATCCCTGCTAAAAGATTTTAACTCTGTTAGGAGTTATGGAAGATAGAAGGACCCACTGCCCAAACAGCTTTAGGGTAAGATCACTGAACACATTGTCCAACTGATCTTTGTATTACTCAACAGAATAATACCAAAAGATTACTGACCTCAACAATTCAATACTCCTTCTTTGATTGTGCCAAACCGCACCAACTGCTTCTTCAGATCTCAATACCAGATCTCTATACTTCGCATATCCTCTTCCAACAAGTATTGCACAATTCCACAATTCACTTTCAAATACAATTCACAAATACTACTTCATACTCATATTACAACAAGGAAAACATTCCTTCCTTTATACCACACTCAAGTAATTACAAATGAGTCGGCATACAAATTACAAAATAAAAGTTTTCACACAAATTACACAAAATTGTCGGCTTCCAATTAAGATAATTCTTCACTCGTGTGACCTCGGATCTTGCGCTCATGTCCACGTCACCAACATCATGTCTTCAACTGCCTCATCATTGCGCATGATCAGATTCAATCCCGATTAGGAGATATCATCCGATTTCCACAAACCGCTACTCAGGAACACTGCCTGAATACTACTTCCACTGATTTCCTCATAACTGTCATGAATAAATGAATTTCCGTCTACGCTCTTAACCACGATCTTATAGAACATCATAGAGTAAGTCCTCAACTCCGCATAGCTTCATCTTCAATATCCCAAGTGCGCTAACTCACACACTGTTTGCTTCTCTGCTAATCTTCAGTAGATCACTGTGTTGACATCAATGACAATCACAGTCATGAATGCAACAACAACTGCTATAGTTTGGCTGCGAATACTCCCCCATAGGATATATTCAGCATTCATTCCTAACATGGTTGGCTATTGGGAACAACTATGGTTTTTTTTTAAAGAAGGGTAAATGCTTTGTCCTGGAGCTATGAACCAGTGAGGCCACAAATGCCACAAATGGGAGACCTGATCCCCATTTAAACATTCAACAATAGTATCCCAGTGGGGTTTGAACCATGATGGCAATGATAAAACTGCCACAACTTAACCATCATAACATGCCAATGTCGGCAAGAACAACTATGAAGTGGGTCCAAATCAGAGTTCTTGGACTTGCTAGGACTTGGTGAGTTCTGAGCTGGGTGACTCTAGCTAAGTCCTAGGGGCCCAGACTTGGGCTTGTCCAAGTTTTGTGCAAGACTTGCAGACTTGGCCTAGTTCGAGTGAGTCCTGTTGGTTCTCAAAACCACAGATTGGAAATCCAAGAGCTTGCCAATTCTCCAATATGATTCCAAATCAGTTCTGGCCAATGAACGAGAATAATCCAAATTCCCCTGCACTTTAGGCTTTGCTACACTTAGGCGGGTAAACCTTCACCTCGAACTTGATCACCTTACTCAAGGCTTTTCTATAGCGAATTTAAACTTGTGAGTTCTCCGGTTGCAAAAATTCTCAAACTCGATCAGTATAAAGTTATGTGATTACTTGAAATGATTTGAATGTTTGTGTAAGGTTTATCAATAATTGATTAGATGCTTGCAAGAAGGAAGTATATAGATTTATGACTTTAATTAATAACTCCAATAACTATATTCCAATGATTTTAAATGACCAGTGCCTTTGTTCAACTATAACAAGGATTATTACGTACAACTTTATGAGACAATATTTTGTAAAAATATCATCAATTACTCCTAAGCTCTGCAAAAGACAAATCTTATATGCAATTCTCCGATAGTCCAAAAGGGTATTATCTTCTTTGGTGGGAAGTCCAATCAGACACAGACAAGGAAACACCTATTTATTTCACAATATCTCTGATTGTCGAACAAAAAATGCGGAAAATATCCAATGCTAAAAAGCCTTGTTGGAATAATTCAATAATCTTTTTATTGATCATAAAGGACGGATCCACACTCTAATTGTAATCTCTTTGCCTCAAATAAAAATAAACAAAAGAACTTTTTATTCATTATTATAATATAATTTTTTGAATTTATATTACAAAGCCATCCTTCACACTCCTTATTCCTCCTTACAAAAGCTGAATCTTTCTCATTGACTTCTCATGCTTCTTTTTTTTCCATTTATTTCTTTTTGCATCTATTATTTATATGCTAGTAAATGACTGAAAAGTATCTTCCAAATCATTGCGTCCTTTCAAAGGAGAAACTAATTATCTTCGTTAACTGATTTATATGTTAGTAAATTTAATTATCAATGCCTGTCTATAGAATATACTTAGACGTTAATAATCCCTTTTGCAAATAAGTTTTATTGATATCGATTTGTGGCAATTGCTTATAACATGTGACGAGGCCCTCAAATTTGGTATCGTTCTGTGCCAAGACAAAACTGCACCCAACCAATTATTCAATGCACAACTGGAATTGTTGTTCGCTTTGGCGATAAGACAAGTTTGAAATATCCACTCAGATTTTAATACACACCCCTATTGTTGGCGTATATTAATTTCATGCTGGCTCATTCCGTTGACTCTTGTTTCTTCTAGACTCTACACATACAATTGATGCACATGGAGATGCGTATATACTCTGTGTTGATTGCCGCATACAGTGAGCCACGTTCCTTACTATGCTCTCGAATTGAGCCAGATCAGAATTTGGTAGTAAAGCCCCTTCACGTTATCCACGAACTTTAGGGATTGGCATCGAAAGAACTTCCAGGTTATCACTGCGATGTAATATATTTCTGCCAGTGCCTGGTATGGATGTTCACTCATTCAACTGATGAGAAGCAAACTGTCTTTCCATGCAATTGTTTGTATTTTCGAGTCACGTCTTCTCCAATAACTTGTTCGTATATATGCTGACATGGCTTTTATAATATTTATCAAACATATTTAGTGTTTTCTTCTAAACATTTCCGCTATATATATATTTGCTGTAGATACCAAATCATTGCTTATATAGAGCCCCATTCTGTTTTTATCGACATCCTTAATATTGCTGAGTATATTGGAAAAGTCATCGTTTTCAATTATGAGTGCATGCTGACTGGGTGTAATATGTTAATTGCTTTGTTTGCAATTCAAATTTCTCCTCACTGTCTATCATATATTCATACGCTGGATGTAGTCAAAACACATGTTGTTCACATCTGTTATTTCTCCAATGTTTCCATCAATCCCAATCCACACATTTTCTCCATTGGCGTGCTTTGCTTTTAATGCTGTCATGTTCAGACGAGAGAGACTGCTGGAGGAACTGCAAAGTGTTTATGACCCAAAAATAAGAACACTGAAGTACTGCTACATTCGAGCCTGCAGCCTTAGAGAACACCTGTAGCAGCTCATTGGAGTCCTATACTAGCTTTTGGATCATCTGAAGCATTGCTTCAAGCAATCTACACCCTGCTTCCATGTATTTCCAGCCTCATACAAAAATACACAGCTGGAGAACCACCAGCTGCAATGTTTACTGGATAAATCATTTGCAAGTTAATCAAACAAATCCGACACAAATCTTTGATGATATTGTGTTTTTAGTCTCAAGTTTAAGCCTAACTTCATCTATAGCCTCAACATATTGCTCAACTAATTTTCCAACTCTCTCTCCAAGATCAGTAATTATCTTATGCATTTCAGCATTTAGAGCAACGGATCCATAATCCTGACCCACACATTTTGCAATAAAACTCAGGGAGCAATGAAGTTACCCAAAGCTTTTTAGTAATTTTGTTTTGCTTGCATATCCACCTCAGGCCTATTTGTCAGCAAATAATATCAAGTCTTCCACATATGTTACAAATGGAGGCCCTAATTTTTGAAAATTAGGGCTCCATCAAGTCCCAATTCCTGGACTTGGCCGATGCACATCATAAATTCACTTAAAAAACATAAAAAGTGATTGCATTAAGTGCATAATTTGATTTTATAACTTGTCTTAAAGTTGGAAATGAGGCTGATTTTTTTCCTTTTTCTTATCTCAGATAGATGGTGGCAAATGTTTGGTCCTAAAATGCTAGATCTTAAGAGGATAGCCGTCACATTTTGAGCCAATCATGCGGTGCTTCTGGTTGTGAGCACGATTGGAGTATGTTTGGGCACATACACTCTAAGAGGCACAATAGACTGTCTGTGGAGAGGTTAAATGATCAAGTCTTTGTTCATCACAACCTGTCTTAGACAAAGACAAGTTTTGGACCATGACTCCACCTCAATCACGCTAGAGGAGGTCGATCCACAATTTCAGTTGATCACTGAGGCTACGGATCCTGTCTTTTGTGTTGAGGACCTTGATTGGATCAACCAAGTAGATAGAGAGGTTGATGCTATAGCCATGGCAGAGGAGGATAGAGCACAAGTAGACACAGGCATGGCTGATATTGGTGAGTGTGGTATGGAGTCACAAGCAGAGACTATGGCTGCTGAATCATCCAGGACCTACCTTAGATGCCTTTGTAGGAGGGATGTAGGCTCCTTCAAGCCATAGACTTGTAGTTTTTGTTTTGATATATGTTTGGAACATTTGATGTCATGGATTTCATATTCCATGAGTTTTGTATACGTTTGACAATATTTATGCATCTAAGTTTGCTATTTCCTTCAGCGACAATTTGTGTTTATACTTATATGATCGATGTATACTTGTGTATGTGGTCAAGTTAGCTTCTATTTGATGATGTTATTGTGTCTTTAAGGTTGATTTAATAAAGGGTGCATGAAACAAGTTTTAAATCCTTGAAAATTTCTAAATTTCTTGGGTTTTTCACTTTGCTGAGCTTTTTTGCTTAGTCCTGAGTCAGGTCACCCTTGCCGAGTCTGCGTCCGAGTCTTGTTTCTATGGTCCAAATGCATTTAGGATATTCCCTATTCTATAGGGATTATCTATGCTCATAATTTTGGATGTTAATTAATTATATTTTTCTCAAATTTTATAGCAATTGTGTAATTTATTTATAGAATATTTCTTGTAAATAAATTGTATTGTTGGAATTGCTATTTTTGGGCAAAAATCTTGTCTTAAATTTTCAATCCAGTTTTTGTGTTGACTCAGTTACAATGTTTTCTTTTTAGCCAAAAGGTGTGTGTACGTTTGAGCTGTCAGTTGCCATATGTGATCATAAGATGCAAAAGCTCTCATTTATGTGTGGAAGAGCTGTTGCAGCTTTCTGCTCATACTTGAGAACAAAAAGATAGGGCAGGTTAAGTTTGCTTGCACTACATGACTGAACCGCAGAGAACTTGTGGGTATTGAAAAGCTGTAGATTTGTCCATAATTTGTTTTTCTAGTGTTTCTTATTTTACTTTTAAGTTTTTCCCTTAAGGGAGCTTCCCCTTCTAATTTAACAAAAGATTTTAACTTATACATTGTTCTATATTTTATTGTTCCAAAAGGACAAATTAAAATGTTGACACTACATTTTTTGTTGACAGCTATGAAGATTAAATGAATTTTTTTACAAGATTGTCTTGTTCATCTCAAATTCACACTAAAGTATCAAGGTTTCCCCGGGCATTTAAATTAAATTTTAGTCTAAAAGAGATCCATAAAAGTAGTTTTAACTTTCAACTTACAGTTTTCCGGTAATAACTTTTACTTGCAGGACACGAAGAAATAATTAGAGCCGATAATTTATAGGTGCCTTTGCTGCAGGAAACTTTATCTGTTAAAGACGGGCTTGTGTAAACTGTTGTACATCAGCATAAAATTCAATTTGATGTGTTTTTTGCATCTGAAGTAAATGACTCTGTAGAGGATCTATTTGACTGCAGTAGAAGCCTTAATTTTTTAATCTTTTGAACATCTATATTGACTAACCATTTAAGGTGAGAGTCACCTCCTGGTTTGAGTTTGTTTCAACTAAAATTTGCAGTACTTTTCAGCTTACCTATAGCTGCTTAATAGGAAACAATTCAAATAGTGGTTGGGCCTAGTATTGTGAGACACATTTTTCTTCTTACAGTCTTTCATTTTTCTCTCGACAGACTCAGAAAGTGTATACAAAATCTGAAGTTGCTTGGCACAATAAAAGGACTGATTGTTGGATCATTATAAAGGACAAGGTTTGTTCTGTGTCATTTTTTATTTTCTCAAGCTTTGTTCTGGAGTGCTTAAGATTTGCCACAGTGATAATTCTGATGGTTAAGCAGTGGAGAGTTTAGGTTACAATGATGATTCTGATGGTCAACCACATAAGATATTTAGGTTGTATGACTATGTACTTTTCACTGGTTGGTCTTGAGCTGAAATGTACAAAGTGCAGGTATATGATGTAACTTCCTATGTAGAGGAGCACCCAGGTGGAGATTCAATACTAGCTCATGCCGGTGATGACTCTACCGAAGGCTTTTACGGGTAAGCATAGCACTAGAAATTAATCAACATGTTTGAAATGTGTTTGTAGTCTATGGATAGTTTAAAACATGGTTAGTCTATTATGCTAGTTTGGATTGATATTATAATTTATTAGCTTATTGCTGCTTCTACCGTGCAGCCCACAACATGCTACAAGGGTGTTTGACATGGTGGATGAATTTTACATTGGAGATTTGAAGCAGTAGACAAAGCAAAAAAAAAAGTCTCATCGTCCTAACCATTTCAATTTTTTCAAAAAGACAGAAAATCATGCATTGTATGAGATCAACAGGACTAATTTTAGTTATCTTGGAGGCAGTAGGACTATATGCATGATGCAAGTGTTAGAATGAGATGACTGAATATCTAATATTAATGTCTGGGATGATGGTAATGTTCTTTACCAGATATTTGAGCCCTACTTACTTTGGTAACTGTGGTGGATATGATATAATTTTCTTTTTATTTCAAATTCAATTGAAAGATGCATTATTTTTCAAACGAAAAAGTGTAGGATGTGACAAAGTAACAAAGAAAAATTAAAAAAGAAAAGACAATTATCAAGAAAGAAGGTTGCATGTTCAATTTTGTAATGTTTCGTAGACCTAGTCCTAGATTGTTCAAAACTGGCCACAACATGGCTTTGCTCACAGAATCACAAGGTTGAAATTTGAGGGAGGTAGGTTGGATAAGTTTTTGCAAGAGTGACAATATCTGGGGTGCTGGCTAGGCACAGGCTTAAAAACAATATAGTCACCCTTTATTTCCGTCCTTGATTTTTGTCTAAATGATGATTATTTCCGTCCTTTATTTATTCACATTTTTCAATTGTAAGATTCTCTATTCTCGTTTTGCTGTGTTGTATTCCAAATCTGCACTTTATAGATAATTAATAACATTACACATTTTTTTTGGTTATGATGTGGGTGCTTCTATCTAATCAACACTCAAATAACCATTAAATATACATTTGAGCACTGTTTATACTTGCAGACAATTAGCTAGCACATATTGACTGGATAACATCAATTAAACAATATTGAGTATGCGGCGCGGGAATCATAAAGGTGATCCGTTTGGGAGCCGGCTATGCAGCCGACAGATTTCTCCTGCCCACCATGCATAGCCCCTTCCCCCATACCATCCATCCATATTACGTACCCATCACTGTCAGTCCTGCTGCAGTATACTGACTGACTTGATTGTTGCAGGTGATGGTAGTGACGTAAATAGATATCCGTAGCTATGCAGTTTTTTTAACAAAAGTATCAAGTGTCCTCCTTGCTAATATATGTGTTTTCTGTTTAGATGTTTCCGTAAGTTAAAAAAATTATTAAAAAATTTTAAACTTTAATTTTTTTAAAAGATGTTGCAAGGATAGGAAATGCAGCAGTTTTTCAGTTTTAAAAAAGCTTTATTGTAATTTCTTTTTTGTAATATTAAATATAATATTACGTAGATTATATTCTAATTTTTTATTACTTGTGCACTTGATTTTGTTATTTTTATATTTAAAGATCGAGAGTTTACAAAAATAGCACCAAAAAGAGGGGAGGCTAGGCCTCAACCCACCAATTGGAGAGTATCAAGTAAGAAGAAACAACAGCTAAGAGCTTAAAACATAATTACAAATTGAGACAGAACGGAGTAGCCAACAAAAAGGAACAAAAGAGCTCTAATGAAGAACATCATCATGATTATCTATCCAAGTGGTCCAACCAAGTGCACCTTCCATCCAGATCACTTTTTTCTGTTCCAAAATCTGAGAGTATAAATGGAGCTTATCAAATCTGGGACCATTGTTGTCTCTAATGTCTTGAATGAGCTTTCCAAGTGCAGCATCAAAGGCCGTTTGGTTGTTCACAATGCTGGCCCATTCGTATCCATCTTTCATCTCGTATATGAACATAGAGGCATGACCATCGCGAAGAAATCTCAACAACTTCCTTCGCTCCAGATTCATCATGCATCAAACTTGAGAAGCAATTTTGAAACGGGTCAGTTTTCTATAAAACCCAGTAAGAGTCCTATCGATGCCTTGAAATTTAGATTCATTTCTCAATTTCCAAATATGCCAAAGGATGAAAGATGAGAGAATTTGCTAGAACAGGTTAACATCTTTGCGGAGCCCATCAATAAATCCAGTAATGATATCAAGAGTATAAACATGTGATGCAGGAGCATCCTGGGTGTAAGAGCAATCTTGCATCACCCAAAAATATTTATGTTTTTATATTCAATAAGGGTTATTTTGTGCAGAGCTGCTATTTATGGAAAGTTACTATTTTTGGTAATTTTCGCATGTGCTCAGAATGATCTGATTTCTTTCTTGGAGGTTCATTTTGGTCATATAAGTCTGCCAGTAAAGTTTCATTGCCAGATCAAGTGTATATTGGAAGATATTGAAGATTTTCGGTATTGGCAGCAGGGTACAGAAACTTCGAACTCAGTTTTGAAGGCTTTAGAGGCCTCGGATGAGGTCGAATTTTGGGCTGAATGAAGCTTGCTTAATTCAAACGTTGTAGAGCTTCTCGCGCCCTTTCCGAAATGGGGTTACAATAGTCAATCGGGTCAACTGGTGATGACTTATGGTCTTCGGAAGTTGGGTCACCTGAAATGGCGGAAAATAATTTTTCTTCAAAATTTCTGTTCGGGTTTCAAAGGTTATCTTGAGCCGACTATGATGTAATGAAATGTAAAATAAAAATAATTCTAAGTTTGGTCGGCCTTATTGGCTAAAATTCTGGAACCTTCCCAGGCGGTGAAAATTGCCTATATAAGGAAGGCTGTATTATTGTCTTAGGTAGTTCAGAACAGTTCTGGGTAGTAGATCTGGGTATTGATTTGAGGCTTTGTCCTACAGAATATTGAAAGGAATGCCCATGTGGCTTTGCATATTGTAATTCTGAAAGTTTGTAATTCCACATTTGTGGAGATAATAAGAAGCCAATTTTCTGTTCTTGCATATTATTGTTGTTGTTTCTCTATTTCTGTTATGTGTTTGTGGTATTAAGGGGAGCACCTTTCATCAAGTGGTATCAGAGCAGGAGTTCTTGAGTGTGTAAACAGATCGCCGACTGTGAGGCAGTTTGCACCACGACTGTGGCTAGGGTTTCAGCGCGCATCGCGAAAATGCCTCCACGACGGGAACGTGGCGGAAGAGTTGGTGCTGTGACACCTGAGGTTAGAGAGCTGCAGAGACAAGTGCGAGCATTGCAAGAAGAGATTCGCAGAGGAATGAATCTTAATGTCAGAGATGAAAGCGAGGATGAAGCCGAAGAAGAATATCAAGAAGGAGAAGCCGAAATTGTGAACCAGGAGGAAGAAAGACTTTTTCGGGCCATTTCCAAGATTGGGAAAAGACCTAAGATTGAGGTTCCTACATTTTCTGGAAATCTTAACCCAGAGGAATTGATTGACTGGATCAATGAATGTGAGGAATATTTTGAGTATGAAGATGTTGACGATCCTGATAGGGTCAAATTTGCGAAGGCCAGATTGAAAGGTCATGCGAAGATCTGGTGGCAAGAAATTCAATTAGAGCGAAATAGAAGAGGGAAAGATAAAATCACAAGATGGGATCGGATGGTGGATAAATTGAAGCGACAGTTCATTCCTGTTGATTATGAGCTTGACCTACTGAAGAAAATGCAAAGTTTGAAGCAAGCAGGAAGATCTGTCCAGGAGTATACAGAGGAGTTCTATCGACTTCTCATCAGAACAAGCCATGCAGAAGCTGATAAAGAGAAAGTTGCCCGATACCTTAATGGGTTAAGGCCAAGCATTCAGGAGGAGCTGAATCTGGTTCGAATGAACAGTATTGAAGAGGCATACCAGTTTGCCCTAAAAGTAGAGGAAAAGCTGAACAAGAAGTTTGAGAGCAGACAAAACGGAAGAGGTCGCGGTGGACGATCTGGTGGACGATCATATGGTGGCCGAAATGAAGATCCGAAAAAGAAGGATGAGGCCAGTAGCAGTCAGAATCAGCAAGGAAATAATTTCAATCGCTTCCAGGATCAGAATAATAGAGATCAGAGAGGAAGAGGAAGAGGACAAGGATCTGGAAGAGGTGGCTTCCGTGGAACATGTTTTCACTGTGGAGAAGGTCATAGGGCATTTGAATGTCCTCAGCGCCAAGGAAGAACAGACAGGAGAAATGAAGGCCAGGCCAGAGTTGCACATGTAGATGAAGATGCCAGATCATCAAATTCTGAAGATGCTGAAAGAGGAGAAACGTTGATTAACAGAAGAGTCCTGTTGAGTGGTGAGAATGAACCTGGGCAAAGGAGGAGCCTGTTTCGCACCAGGTGCAAGTGTGAAGGTAAATGTTGTGATGTGATTATTGATAGTGGAAGCACTGACAATTTGATGTCAGAAGAGATGGTGACAAAGTTGAAGCTCAAGAGACAGAAACACCCACATCCATATCGGATTGCCTGGGTACAGGATGACCACAAGGTCATGGTCAATGAACAATGCCTAGTGAAGTTCAAGATTGGCGGATACCAAGATGAGGTATTGTGTGATATCATATCTATGGATGCATGTCATATGTTGTTGGGTAGACCATGGCAGTTTGACAGATGTGCTGTACATGATGGTCGTGCGAATACCTATTCCCTGACAAAGGATGGAGTGCGACATAAGCTAAAACCATTGAAGGAGACTGAAGAAAAGGTATGTGGTAATGCAATGATAACTTTTGTTGATGGAAGAAATTTCCTAGATGGTATGAGGCATGAGCATGTATGTTTTGCTTTAATTCCAAAAGCTGGTAAAGAGGAAGTAGAAGATGTTCCTATAGAAGTTGTAGATTTGTTGAATGAGTTTCATGATATTGTATCCGATAACGTGCCTGATGGATTACCACCAGTCAGAAAGATCAGTCATCAGATGGACTTGATCCCAGGAGCGAGTTTGCCGAATAAGGCAGCACACAGAATGACACCTGCAGAAAGTGAGGAGTTGAACAGACAAGTACATGAACTGTTACAGAAAGGATTGATCCGTGAGAGTCTGAGTCCCTGTGCTGTACCAGCAGTATTAGCACCAAAGAAGAATGGAGAATGGAGGATGTGTACAGATTCTAGGGCAATAAACAAGATCACAATCAAGTACAGGTTTCCATTGCCACGAATGGATGATATTATGGACTATTTGAGTGGAGCTGTGTATTTCTCAAAGATAGATCTGAAGAGTGGATATCATCAGATTCGGATCAGAGAAGGAGATGAATGGAAGACTGCCTTCAAGACAAAGGAAGGATTGTATGAGTGGTTAGTCATGCCTTTTGGGCTAACCAATGCACCGAGCACTTTCATGCGGCTCATGAACGAGGTTCTGAAATTTTTTTTGGGTAAGTTTGTCATTGTTTACCTGGATGATATTTTGATCTTTAGTAAGACATTAGATGAGCATATGATGCATATTCGTATGGTATTTGAGAAGTTGAGAGAAGAGAAATTGTTGATTAATTTGAAGAAGTGCAGTTTTGTGAAGAAAGAGTTAGTGTATTTGGGATTTGTAGTTTCAGCAGAAGGTCTAAAAATGGACCCAGAGAAGGTACAGGCTATTCTTGAATGGCCTACTCCAAGGAATGCTACTGAGGTAAGATCTTTTCATGGTCTAGCTAGCTTTTACAGAAAGTTTATCAGAAATTTTAGCAGTATTTGTGGACCCTTGACTGAAACAATGAGAGGGGATAGAAAAGAGTTTAAGTGGACTAATGGGGCAGAAAAGAGTTTTCAATTATTGAAACAAAAAGTTACAGAACAACCTGTTTTAGCACTTCCAGATTTTAATAAGGTGTTTCAAGTAGATTGTGATGCTAGTGGTACTGCAATAGGAGCTGTTATGAGCCAAGAAGGTAAACCTGTTGCTTATTTCAGTGAGAAGTTAAATGATGCCAAGAGGAAATATTTTGTTTATGATCAGGAATTTTATGCTATAGTTCAGGCATTAAAGAAGTGGAGACATTATCTGCTTCCTAAGGAGTTTGTTTTGTATACTGATCATCAAGCTTTGCAATATTTGAATAGTCAAGGAAAGTTGAATCAGAGGCATTTGAAATGTGTTGAGTTTTTGCAGAGTTATACATTTGTTTTGAAACACGGGAGTGGAAAGTCTAATAGGGTTGCAGATGCTCTTAGCAGAAGGCAACTACTGCTGACAGAAATGCAGATTGAAGTGGTTGGGTTCAAGGAGCTCAAGAATTTGTATCCAGAGGATCCTGATTTTGGTGAAGCTTGGAAAGCTTGTACAGAACCTGTTACTCTAGACAGGACGAAATGGTTGGATTTCATCATCCAAGATGATATGCTATTCAGAGGGAGTCAGTTGTGCATTCCACGAAGTTCTATGAGGGAGAATCTCATCAAGGAGAAGCATAGCGGAGGATTGGCTGGACATTTTGGTCGTGATAAAACCCTTGCTTTGGTTGGTGAGAATTATTATTGGCCACAATTGCAGCAAGATGTGAAGAAGTTTGTACAGAGTTGCAGAATATGTCAGATGGCGAAAGGAGTGAAGCAGAATACAGGGTTGTATCAGCCATTACCCGTACCAGAGAAGCCTTGGGAGGATATCAGCATGGACTTTGTTCTTGGTTTACCGAGGACACAGCGGGGACATGATTCAATTTTTGTAGTGGTTGACAGATTTTCAAAGATGGCACATTTCATTCCCTGCAAGAAGACTAATGATGCTGTTCATGTAGCACAATTATTTTTCAGAGAAGTAGTGAGACTTCATGGTTTGCCAAAGACCATAGTTTCAGATCGAGATACTAAGTTTGTTGGATATTTTTGGCGTACATTGTGGAAGAAGTTAAAGACAGATTTGAAGTTCAGTTCATCACATCATCCACAGACTGATGGACAGACAGAGGTGGTGAATAGGAGTTTGAGAAATTTGCTGAGATGTTTGGTTGGGGATAAGCCAACAGGATGGGATTTGATTTTACCACAGGCAGAATTTGCATACAATAATTCTGTCAACAGGAGCACTGGTAAATCACCATTCCAGATTATATATGGAAGTAGTCCAAGAAATGCATCTGAGTTGAGAAAGATAGATAAAGGAGAAATAAGTAGTGCTGAGGCTGAGGATTTTGCAGAACATTTGAAGAACATCCATGGGGAGGTGAGGAAGCATATTACCAAGATGAACGCACAGTATAAGGCTAAGGCAGATGAGAAAAGGAGGTATAAGGAATTTCAGGCTGGTGATGAAGTCATGGTTCATTTGCGGAAGGAGCGGTTTCCAGTTGGTACATATAACAAGCTAAAAATGAAGAAGTTTGGACCATGTAGGATACTGAAGAAGCATGATTCAGGAAATGCATATGAGGTAGAATTGCCTACTGAGCTAAATATTTCACCAGTGTTTAACGTTTCAGATCTGACAGAGTATCATGAAGGAGGTGTTGAAGATGAGATCACAACAGCACAGTGGAGTATTCCAGCAACTAGTTCAGATACTAAGGAGATCGAAGATATACTGGACAGTCGTGTTGGCAGAAGCACAACGAACATGACATATGAAGAATATCTGGTCAAGTGGAAAGGACGACCTGTTGAAGATTCATCATGGCTGACAAAGGAGGAGGTTAGCTGTCTTGGCTTTCCTCTACACACCTGAGTCGTGACAGGGTCACTTCTCAAATTACCCCGGGTGTCTGATGCAGGAGCATCCTGGGTGTAAGAGCAATCTTGCATCACCCAAAAATATTTATGTTTTTATATTCAATAAGGGTTATTTTGTGCAGAGCTGCTATTTATGGAAAGTTACTATTTTTGGTAATTTTCGCATGTGCTCAGAATGATCTGATTTCTTTCTTGGAGGTTCATTTTGGTCATATAAGTCTGCCAGTAAAGTTTCATTGCCAGATGAAGTGTATATTGGAAGATATTGAAGATTTTCGGTATTGGCAGCAGGGTACAGAAACTTCGAACTCAGTTTTGAAGGTTTTAGAGGCCCCAGATGAGGTCGAATTTTGGGCTGAATGAAGCTTGCTTGATTCAGGCGTTGTAGAGCTCCTCACGCCCTTTCCGAAATGGGGTTACAATAGTCAATCGAGTCAACTGGTGATGACTTATGGTCTTCGGAAGTTGGGTCACCTGAAATGGCGGAAAATGATTTTTCTTCAAAATTTCTGTTCGGGTTTCAAAGGTTATCTTGAGCCGACTATGATGTAATGAAATGTAAAATAAAAATAATTCTAAATTTGGTCGGCCTTATTGGCTAAAATTCTGGAACCTTCCCAGGCGGTGAAAATTGCCTATATAAGGAAGGCTGTATTATTGTCTTAGGTAGTTCAGAACAGTTCTGGGTAGTAGATCTGGGTATTGATTTGAGGCTTTGTCCTACAGAATATTGAAAGGAATGCCCATGTGGCTTTGCATATTGTAATTCTGAAAGTTTGTAATTCCACATTTGTGGAGATAATAAGAAGCCAATTTTCTGTTCTTGCATATTATTGTTGTTGTTTCTCTATTTCTGTTATGTGTTTGTGGTATTAAGGGGAGCACCCTTCATCAACATGTTTAGTAATAGAAACTCCAAACATCAACCAAATCTCTCTAGCAAAACTACAATCAAAGAAAATGTGTCTCATAGTCTCAAGCATCCTGCAAATAGGACAGGTATCAAAGGCGGCCTGGTGGTTCCTAATAGAAAGTCTATCCAATAAAAGCTGCCATTTGAAGCATTTAATCTTAGGCGGGATGGGGGACTTTCATAGCTTATCAAAGGTTTTCTGCCAATCAGTAGAACTGGTGGTACAATACCAAATAGTGTTAATATGATTAGTGATAGAGGTATCATGATTGAGGAGCTTATAGATATCTTTAGCTTTAATGCTGGTAAGGAGGGAGCCACTTATCCATCTAAAATTAAGGTAACGATGAGAGTCAACATCGGTGTTCCTAGGAAGACTAAGGGAGGCACATGCCAACTTGATTAGATTATAAGTTCTTTTATGGGAGATAGGAAAATCATAATCTCGGCAAGGGTATCCCAGCTAATAAGATTGTTATGTTCCATAATATCCATAATGCACTTGATGCCTTTATTAGCCCATAATCTGGCAGAACACCCCTTGGTAAGGGCAAGGGGTTTACCCTGGTGGAAGAGATTCCACCAAATAGAACGTTCTCCATGTAAAGTATAATTGTAGTCAAATCTAGAATTATCAATGAAACCACGCACATTCTCCCAAGCCTTCCAACTGGATCTGAAAACCCAAGTACCCCGAACAGTCACAGGAAACTTACCAGTAATCAAGTCACAAAAAGGAAGGCTTTTCCAAGACTTGGCATTTTTAGGGGCACCATTTTGAATATTATTTTTGATAAGCACCTTCCAGGGCTCATTTCCTTCAAGAGCTTGGAAGATCCATTTGGAGGCAAGGGACATTCCCTGAAGTTTGAGATCCTTCAGGCCAAGACCACCAAGATTTTTCTCTAAGTGGCACCAACTCCATTTAACCGCACGGGCTTTTTTGTTACTTTTACCATCCGACCACAGGAAACGACGGATAGCCTTTTGAATTTCAAAAATTTGATAGTTACTAAACATCCAAGCAGAAGAGTAGTAGATACTGTAGGAAGACAAGATTTTCTGACAGACCTGGACCCTCCCAGCAAGGGAGATACATTTATTATTCCATTTGTTAAGCTTTTTGATAATTTTATCCTTAACCCAGAGCCACATGTCTTTGAGTGAAGGGGACACAGAGAAGGGGATACCAAGATATCTAACAATCTTGTTAGGTCCTCCCCAAGCATATCCAAAATGAGTAAGCCAATCAGGAGGCACATCTTTCCATCCGAGCATGACAGATTTAGAACTGGAGATATGAGCCCCTGAGGCTTTACCGAAGAGCTCAAGCTTTTGATTGAGCCACTGAATGTTATTCTGAGAGAGCTCCAAAAAAAGAGAGGTATCATCAGCGAACTGAATGTTAAGAAGTTAAGAATCATCAGGCAGAGTAATGCCTCAGACTCTAGGAGAGATGGTATCGTCCTTAAGGAGGTAAAATAGAGCATCTGAGGCAATGACAAAAAGAGCGGGAGCTAGAGGACAACCCTGTCTAATGGATCGGGATAACCAGATGGGTTGGGAGAGAGCCCCATTGACTTCAACCATGGCAGAGACATCTTTAAGGAGTACTTGGACATACTTGCAGAATATGTCGGGGAAACCAAAAGCCTTCAGCATCATAAGAATAAAATCCCATTCAACCCTGTCATACGCCTTCTCAAAATCAAGAAGCATGGCAGCATTCTGTTAGATGTGTTGGCCCATTCCATGGCCTCCCAGCTAGTAACAAGATTTTCTAAAATATATCTTCCTTTAATAAATCCGGTTTGAGTAGAGCAAATGAACTTGGGGAGAATTTTTTCCAGTCGGGAGGCCAGGATCTTGGCGAGAATCTTATATGAGACATTAAGGAGAGTAATAGGACGTCGATTTTTAACCAGGGCTCTATCACCATCTTTAGGAATCAATTTGGTAATGCCAGTGTTAATAGAGTTCCCCAAAGTACCATTATTGAAAGCTTCAGTGTAGAGATCATGAAGATCATTAGTAATCCAGTCAATATTAGCTTTGTAAAATTCAGCAGGGAGCCCATCCGGGCCCGGGGCTTTATTGTCCTTGAGTTTGTGAATGGCGTCAGAAATCTCTTGATGGGAGACCATATTTTGGAGGAGAAGGACATCATTGTCAGAAATCATCTTGGGGATGAGGTCAATGAATCTGATCCTAGTAGCTTTCAAAGTTTCAGTATCCTCCGAGGTGAAGAGGGTTCTGTAGAACATCTCAAAGGCATTGGTAATGTCATGCAGGGTGAGGAGCTCCTTATCATTCATAACAATTTTGTCAATCCTTTCTTTGTTCTGCTTGTGTTTAAGGAGGTTAAAGAAAAGTTTCGAGCCTTTATCACCATACTGGAGCCAATGGTTACGGGCTCTAATAAAGGCACCTTTGATCTTGACTTGCTGATGTTTTCTCAGGGAGTCTCTAGCCAGAGAAACTTGTTCAGCAAGGACAGGGGAGTCAGGTTGGGATTGAATGTTACTCTTGAGAACTTGAAGGCGGTCAAAAAGCAATCTCTCCACACGTTTAAAGTCTTTAGCCTTTTTTTGGCCAAAATTTTGGAAGATTTTCTGCCAAGAGGAGATATTAAGATTCCATCTGCTAGTCTAGGAGAGGGTCTTATTATGCAGGTTGAAAAACTTGACCATCTTAATGGCAACTAGCACATCTTGATCTCTAAGAAGAGAAGAATTGAGAATAAATTTCTGATTGGTCTGAGAGGTAGCCAGGATGGAGTTTCTGAGGTTCACTAAAGCTAGAATGGGGTAATGGTCAAAAAGAGCAACAGGGATAGTAGCAACAGTACTCCGAAACTGGTTAGGGGAGAAGGAGATTAAACTACTGTTAGCATAAAATCTATCAAGCCTAGAGTAGATATGATTAGTACCCTGTTAAAAATTGCACCAAGTATACCAGAGGGCTGAAGACTTAGATTTATTGCCTTCAAGAGGGTCAAAAAGTTGAAGATGATACTTAAGGTTATCCCAATGAGCCTTCTTGGAACCTTTCCACTCAAAGGGAGAACCTCCAATTTTGTCATCAGAATTCTCAATCATATTAAAATCATCACCAACAAGTCAAGGAACATTAGGCAGTGTGGTCATCCAATCCCAAAGGATGGTTCTTTCATTATAGTCATTAGGGGCATAAAGAGAGCAAATCCCAAATGGGGAGTCATTAACCGTTAAGGTGACCCAAGCGACCCTATTACACGGTGAGATACTTGAATTAGTAATGTATCTAGTCCATTTGGGGCTAATAAGGAGGGCAACTCCACCTTTCCCCTTAGGATGCAAAGTGATAATCTTAAAAGAATCCTTCCAAATACAATTAAGGGCATTATCCAGAGTGAAACACACAGTTTTAATTTCTTGCAACATCATAAAGTCAATATTAGTATGACAGTCCATAAACCTCTTAATAATAAACTTGCAATCTGGAGACTCGAGGCCTCTAACATTCCAAGAGATAAACTTCATAAGGAGAATTGATTAAGGGAGCTAGTAGGGAGACCAGAGAGATCTCCATTCTTCTTTTTGTTCTTAGATCCAAGGGGCCTGCCTTTCTTCTTAGAAACAAAGCTTTTCATAACATCTTCCTCATCATTGCCACCAGTAGAGTCAAAACATAAACCCTGATTGTCTTTAGTGGCAGAGCCAGAGACCGGATTAGGTTTAGCATAAATAACTTCAATGACCAGGTTATCTTCAATTTCATTGAGGGAAGAAGATGGGGGATTAGGAGGAACACCCTCAAAAGGAGTCTTCGAAGAGAGAGTAGGATCTACAGTTATGGTATCAATCCCGTTGTCATCAAGCTTGTCATTCATAGTAATGTCAATACCTTTATTGAGTTCAATTTTGTCAGAGATATTAGAGTGAGGACCAGCTTCAATCATGAGCAGCCTGGTATTAAAAATTCCAAAACGGTTAGATCTGGGATTACTAGTACGAATTCGTTCCAACACAAGCTGTTGAGCGTTCTTGTGTCGATGTTTCCTGTTAGCAACAATCTGGAATTCCTCAAAAGATGGAGGTGTGAAGTCAAATGGAGAAGGGGTTTCCCCAAGGTTCATCAGGGAGTTAGTGTCCCCTGCGCGTGAAGATTGGCCCGGCATAGAGCTAGAGGTCGCAGGAGCGGTGGGGTTGTGTTTGCTCTGAGTTTCCTTAGTTAAATCTGAGGTTGATTTAGGGTTTTTTTTGGAGGCATCAGGTTGTGTTCCAATTGAAGGAGCTTCGGCAGTGACAGGGTTTGCCGGGGCCTCAGTTGAAAAAGGTTTCCTACGGTTGGCAATTATCGGGCTGTTTTTCCTTTGATGCCCTTCTCTTTTGCAGAGAAAACATGTTTAAACCACCTAAAATCTCAATCGGGCAAATAAAAATATCTCCACCAATATTAAGATTCAAGGTCGGGGGGATGTCAATCCCAGGTTTGATGGAAATCAAGACTCTAGCATCCAGGTTAGGAACCAGACGGGGCGTCTCATCTATTCGGATAATTTTGCCAAATTCATCCAGTAGCTGGAGTAGAAATTTCCAAAGAAAGGGTGGGACATCTTTAACAATGACCCACCTAGGGCAGGAGAGCGCAAGAACCTCATCATTAATTGCTTCCTGTGACCAAGCTAGAGCACGGAAGGAGGTCTTACCAACGGTCCAATAATGCCTCTTGAGAGCTTCAAGCTAGGAATCATGGTTAACAAAGAAAATGATATACAAACCGCGCTGGATTTGCCTACAGAATGAGATCTTCAAGCCAAGCTTCAAATTCCATAAACTATGAAACCAATCATCCATAAATTTTCGTAGTGGGCATTTTTCCACATCCACACAAGCAAAGAAAATCGCAGTAGTGCTTAACCTAGATTTTTCTAGAGCAATCTCATTTAACATTTCATCATTTGGGGAAATGAATAGGTCCTTCGAGGCATCGATAGGGCTCTTACCTTCGGCGCAGGGTCATTCGCATTGAGCAGTTGAAACAAATCTCGCAGTAGGGGAGATACCATGACTGGGAGGGGCAACCGTCTCTGCAAATGTTTTCTTAGGAGGGGAATGGTTTGAAGCATCGGGTCTAGGGGGAATTAAATCAATGGCAGGCGGCTTTGGCTCCATTGAAAGCCATGAACAACACACGCACGTAGACAGACAAGGAGTAAATGCAAACACCAACCAAGCAGCGAAACCAAAGAATGAAATGAAAAACAGGGGAGAGAGAAAAACAAACCGCGTGGAGGAGAATAAACTCCTCGACGTCACTATAGCATTATCGAAATCACTCCTAATTCGCTCCAAATTTCGCATCCAATATTCGCATCCTTGGAATTATCGTTGAGTTCTTTTTTCAATTTTGTTATTTTAATAATAATCATATTATAACATATATAATTTTGTAAATTTAGTATAAAATATATATTAAAATTTGAATAATGCTATTATTTAACTTTTAAAAACAAAAAATATGGTAATTGTATTATTAATTTTTTATATAATATTATATCTTAAAATTTCTCCTTCATAAAATTTTAATAAAATATTTATATAAAAAAATTAATTGTAACAATATCATATAAAATTTTTTAAAAGATATATTATAAATACGTATATAAGTAAATAATAAAATTTCCATATTCTTTAGGCTTGTAGATCTTTATTGTGTAAAAACTTTTAAGTGAAAGCATCACACTATGAATCATCATCACATGTTAAAGTAGATGAAAATATTATATTATTAAAAAATTTAATGGCATTATATAACTTTTTTAAAAATACACATACTAATGTTATTAAAATCTTTATGTAATATACAATTATGGTATTTTAAAATATATAATTTTTTTTTAAATTAATAAAATAATATAATTTTAGAAAAAAATATAGATAAATATAGTACTTTTTTAATAAATATAATTATTTTTAAAGTGAGATATTTAAATTTTTTGAATAATAAATTATCTAGGTGATGCTCACAACTTTCAAGAAGCTTGCTTGACCTAGGTCATTAGAGAATAAGTGGAATATATTTGATGATGCCCAAAATTTGATTGCTAGTTCATTGTTATTTATGACGATATATTAATTTAGATAGTTTTTTCGATATATTATGACTTTAATAATGTTTTAGTTAGTCTAGCTTTTGCTTATGTTGTTATTGAGTTTGCCTTGGGTTACGTGACTAGTTCTTTGGTGCCTATGTTAAAGTCCTTTTTTTTCTCTAAAGATCATGTAAATAAGATATTAGGTTTGGTTTTTTTTATGACTCTTGAACTTGTAAGTATAATAGTTAAAGAAAATTCCTAAAATTAAAATAAAATAAATAATAAAATAATAACTAAATAAAAGTAAAAATATATTTATCCATATATTTATAATATTTATATTAATTTCAAACATCATATTAATAAAAAATTTACACTTTACTATAATATGATCTGTTGTGAATATGAAAAACACTTTACTATAACATAATTTTAATTTTTTTTTACTAATTAATATAATATAATTGTTAATATCTTCATACTAACTGACTAAAGGCTTGTGGAAAGAAGAAATATAGGGGGGCTATCTAGCCATATCATTTGGGCAAAATGATATCTTGTAGTTTTTAAAATGAACTGTTATACAAGTCAGATTTAGTGAATGGCGTGCACATTTTAAAAAAATTCATACTTTTTACACTTACGTAATTAGTTTTTATACAATTTGACACAACAAGACATGAAAATATTGTGTAAGAAATTGATTTATCAGGTTTTAAAATAACTTATTTTATTTTTTTATAATTTTTTTTACTTATTTTAAATAGTCATTAATAAAAGAATAAATATAATATTTAATAATTAATTATATATTAATTTGTAAACTAATATTCATATTGTTTAGATTTTTTAATTTTTGTTTTTCTTAATTATTACATATATTATAGTTTATAATATATTATTTGAGATATACAGTCATTAAGAAAATAATAAATTTAATATTTAATATTAATTTTTTAACTAATATTCATATTGTTTAATTTTTTTAATTATTATAAAATTATAACATATAATATATTATTTAAGATATGCATTATTGATTTAATTTAATATTTTTTACAATATTATACTATAGTTTTTTTTTTTTTTTTTGGCAAAAGTGGTAGAATCACTATATATATTATTTATTTTTTAATAAAATCTGATTCAAAAAGAGTTCAACTGGGAAAGAACCAGTAAGAAAACTCGGCATCATTACTCATAAAAGATCATCGATATTTACAACTTTTTATATCAATAATTACATGTGCAAATTACAAAAATTTCCAATAACTATTTTCTTAACCTGTACCTACTGTACCCTTGCAACATATTTAAAATAATAATAAAAAAATTTAAAGTTTAAACTTTTTAAATAATTTTTTTAACTTACGGAAACATCTAAACAGAAAACACATATCTTACAATCAACGTCACTACCATCACCTGCAACAATCAAGTCAGTCAGTATACTGCAGCCGCACTGACAGTGATGGGTACGTAATATGGATGGATGGTATGGGGGAAGGGGATATGCATGGTGTTGGGCAGGAGAAATCTGTCTGTAAGGTGTGTTGCTGGAGACGAGAGTGGAGAGATAAGGGTTGTTCTGTGCAAAGTGGAGGGATAAGGTGTCGTATGAGGTTGTAATAGGACGGCAAAAAACAAGAATACTGATCAAAATACTGAGGATGAGGTCCCTCAGGAACAGTCAAAAGCGTTTACCTATAAAAAATAATCAAAATACAAATATTAATAAATTTATCAAATATTAAATATACTTTATAAATAATACCTAATTCTGGAATCTTCATGGACAGACAGACTCAATGCTTTTGACTCCTTTACGTCGCTTTCTGTTTGTCAGATGCATTTATATTATTCGAGTTGTGAATGCCATGGGTGGGAGGGCAGAGATGAAAAACCACTTGCCAGAATTGATGTTGAATTCATTGCCAAAACCCTTTTAAGTGGCCTCCACAATCAATTTCTGTACGACATAAAGCATTTGAATAGCTCGCCGACCATCAAGACTATTTCCATTCAATCATACAAATAGACTTCCTTGTAGAATTTGGTTGTTTTTTTCAGTGAAAAGGTAAGTCACTTCGTAGTGGAATATCATTAGCTATAAGTAGATTCTTAATTTGAATGTCTTCTTATACTGTATTTTTATACTAATAATTACAATCCTAATCATAAAATAGTAGAAAAACAATTCAAAGTTGAAATAGAATAGGAATTGATATCTTTCATAAATATCAATTTATTCAATAGTAGAAAAGAAATGGACATTTTTATTGAAAAACAATTCAAAGTTGAAATAGAATAGAAATTGATATCCTTCCATAAATATCAATTCATTCAATAGTAGGAAAGAAATGGACTTTTTTTATTGAAAGAATGCTAATTACAGTATAGATTGCATGAATAGGAATTTGACATCCTTCCATAATCTATATGCTGTCTCCTTGGCATTTATCTATTACTCAATGATTGAATGAATAGGATATATGGTTATATGATCTCCCTCTTCCCCCCCCTCTCCAACACAAACATGTGTGCGTGCATGCTTTTTGATTTCTATTTGTGAGTTTTTCATTGTGTAATAATTGTAATGAATTTCTTATATTTATGAAGAAATGATAGTTGTAGGATGATTCTATTATATTAAATCTTGAAGCATAATCTTTATTATATATTCTTGAATATATTTGTTGATTTGATTTATTGTTTTTATTGATTTAGAATGAGTAAGTAATTCTGTTCATATGAATATAAATTTGAGGAAAAAATTTAGTTGATAAAAGTGTATTATTTATCTTTTTTCTTATTTTACATCTATTTTTTTAGATGTCATAAATATATTGTCTAATGTTCTACTTGATATGTGTAGTGCACAAGCTGATCTAAAATCTAAAATTCATTAGTCTATATGACTCTTTGAGTTCCAAATGTAACTGCCAAGATATTATGTAGCTACTCATATACCTTAGACTTAATTTGAAGCACAAATCTACATTGTGGATAGGATCTCCCATATTGCATTGTCCTCCTAGTTCAATTTTTTTCATCACTTTTTCAAGCCAAGTTTTTAAAATAATTTCATGATTACACATTGATTTGAGGCCAAAACATCTTAAATTGACCACTGAGAATCTTGTATTTCAAAGGAAAAGATTTTGGTCATTAGTTCATATTAGATAGTTGGTTTTCACTTATACTATATTTGATTTATCATCTCTAGATATATTTAGATGAAAACACTTTCTAAATTTATTTATTGACAAGAAGGATTAACTAGTTATCAAAGATATCTCCAAACTTTCCTTCTACACACCAATGATCTCGCTAAGGTACTTCTTTGTCATTAAGAAAACTCAACTTGAAACATGACCCATAAAAACATAAAGACGACTTTTCAAAAATATTTATAAAAATACAAATAATATTAATTCAATTGCTAAAATCATATTTTAATTGTTGATTATATTCTCTAATTGATTATATTTCATTGACTATCCAAATCATCAACAATAAAACTAAATTATTGTACTCTCTTACTTTCATATATACATTCTCAACTCTATATTTAAAAATGAACTCTATATCAATTTACTAAATCTAGACAGAGAAACAAATTAGCATTAATTTACACCATTACATTAAAGAGAACACACTGATACTTCATAACAAAGTGTTTAAACAATGAGTTTTAAACATGTGATGTTTCATGGATGGAGATAGAAGTTTCATTTATGCACTTAGTTCTTCTAAAGCAATTAGAATTACAGATAACCACAGATATAGTGCCATCACATAGACCTTCCATATCTTTCGACAAATGAATTTATTGATTGAAAATGACTCTGTTGATTGCTACCAAAACCTAATAATAGGGAGCCTTTTTCAGAAGTGTTTTGCTTTTCAGAAAGACAGAAATACCTTTTGTTCACCATTATGATATTTCTAAACTTGTTAGAAATATCATAGGTGACGTGACATATTGCATTTAACATGTTGAGAGACCAGACCAGAGAAGTTCAAAAGCAAGTTATTCTACATACAAATGTTCTTGAGACCCCTTTACGTCGCTTTCTGTTTGTCAATTGCATTTATATCTCCTCTATATTATTTGTGTTCTGATGGCTATAAACAATGCCGTGGGTGCAAGGGAAAAGATTATAAATGGTCTCCACAATCAACACATGTACAGCATAAAATAATTGAATAGTGCACCAACCGTCAAGGCCATTTATCCCATTTACATTCACACTGGTATTCTATTCTCATTTTTTGTTTAGTTTATTTGTCAAAGGGTTCAGATATTTTTCACTAAATCTAATTGCATATTTATTTTTCTAAGGGAATGATATTTGTATATTGTATTTGTGAGAACATTTGTGTGTATGTTCTTTTTTTTTTTTTTTTTTCTTCATCAAAAGATATTGGAAATAAAAAAAAGTGTTTTGTTTTCTTTAGTTGAATTTTGATTTTAAGGGGATCAAGTCATGTATGCTTTTTTTCTTATGTTGCAAGACGTTTTATGAAAAAAAAAGATATTATTTTATTTTTTTAGTTGAATTTTATTTCGAAGGGGATCAAGTTGTGTCTTGTAATACAATCTTGGAGAAAAAAAACATTTGATCTTCTTTCTTTTCATAGATTTTTCATTATTTTATTATCAAAGAAATGATCTTAATCTAATGTTTCAACAAGGTATAATAATTTGGGAGAGAATCAAAACTCTAATTGAATGACATCTTATATTTTTGGCTAATCTTGCAAGGAGCTTTATGCCTCGCAAAGTGAAGGAAAAGAGTGGGTTACCTCTCACACTAAACCCATATGCATAACCTTCATTTCACAAGTTCTAGCCTCATGTACCCATCCAACATCAACTTTTAATTCACAATCATGATCCTATTTTGTTTTGATAATTCCCCTCATCTCCAATTTGAAAACTTTGTTAATGATACATAGATGATCATCTTGTTTATTAAAAGAATGTGTTTCCTTTGAGCATAGTGGTGATGGTGAGATTCTTGTGGTTCAAGATGAATACACCCTTACATCCTTATATTACATTATCCTAAGGAGGTTTCACACACAATTTAATCACCCAAATGACGAGAGCCAATTACATCCCATTTTATACCATATTTTAGCCAATTTCATACACCTTCATACCCACTTCCACATTCCATTTCCCTTCCACATTATACCATTTTACTATTTTATGCTGCATATTATTAAATATTAATAAGTGATATTTAATTTAATTTTGGGATACAATATGAAAATCAATTGTTGAATTGTCTTTACTAATGAGCATTTATATTTTAGCTTCAGGAAATACATTCTTCACTGGTGCAGGAGAACCTAGCCTTTGAAATGTCTTATAAAGGTTATTTTTCATTTTTTCTTATTTTTTAATGTTTCATCCATGTTATGTAAGGTCCTAAGGACCATTTGAGTCAAAACAACTCATTTTGTAAGGCCATGAGAGCCATTTGTTCACAATAAACCTATAAGGTCCTGTTAGAGTCAAAAGTGGTCAAAAGGTGGAAAGTGTCCAAAAAGGGTTGGAATGGTGTTAATTAGGATTATTTAGTCCATTTTAATGTGTTTATGGTGTCCAAGAGTGATTGGGTCAAATATGGTGATGTTTCGGTGAAAAGTGCAAAAATTGCATAAAATTGTAAAAGTTGCAACATTGCAACATTGATCCATTGCAAAAAATGTAGCATGGGAGAGTCCATCGACCATGAAGGTAGTTAAAATCGTTATAGGAGTTATAGAGGGTTTATAAAATATGGTATGGTCAAAATTTGAGGGGATGGTTAGTTCAGAGGAGAGTTTGTAAAGTTTTACTCTATGCAACCTCCAACTGTCACACGGTTTTGGAGGTCTGTGTCTGTTGCAGAGTTATGTGTGATCACATATGATATAATTTAATTTTTTATGTGCTTGTAGAAGTTAGTATAATGAATACGATTTAAATTTAATCCTTTCCCATTCATTTCTATGATGTTTTGTGCAAGTTATAATGGTTTTTCCATTAACAGTTAGAAACCCTTGCTAGGTTAATTAGTGAGGTTTTAAAATTATGTTTCTCTTAAAATAACCGATGAAATAACCCAATAAATGGTGAAATTATTTCTCTTGATGTTTTTTTGGAAGTTTCCAAAGTGGTAGATTCATTTATGATGGTTTGATAGCATTTCAATAAGACCCTAGATTTGCTTTTCATGTCAATGATTGTGTATGACATGTATAATTAAGAGTTTCTCACATTTGATCATTGAATCTTGAACTATTAAAGATGGAACCGGATTGACAATGTTCTTAAGGGTCACTAAAACCTTTCATGGTGTTTGGTTTTCAAAATAATAAAATTGGAACTCATTTGTTGTCACTGTCTTATGAATGCAAAGTGTGACAGTTAGCAATCTAGGAGTTGTTTGTCTTAGTTGTAAACAAAAGGAGACTCATTTTGTCTGAAGATATGTTTCTCCTTGGTTGTTGAGTGTCTAGGAAATCCATAAAAGTCTCAAAAGTTCAAAACAACCAAGTGCCAATATGATGTGTGTTTCTTTGTGTTGATTGTGATTAGATAGTGAGGGTTGATAATTTTTTGTATCAGACATAGACATATGAGAAGAACAATTGTTTACTACTTTGTTATTGAGACCAACATCTGTGGATGATTTTGTGATGGGTAATAGGTGTGAAGGAGATGGTAATGAAAAATGAACAATACTGAGAGGGGAGGGGGTGAATCAATATTTTAAAAACTTAAAAGAAAACTTAAAAGCTCACACAAGTATGTAGACATGACACAAAGAATTTCTCATGTGGAAAACCCAAATAGGTTAAAAAACCATGGCTGCACTAATTCAATGGGCTCCAACCCTTTTACAAATAGAGCTACAACTCTTCAGGCTCCAACTTGATTCAAAAGACAACTACCTTTTCAAAGGAACATTCGAACAACATAGAAAACTAGAATAAGTTCTGTGTCTTAACAAAATTTGAAAAGACCCGGGAGTTCACACAAAATACATCAAGAACCATAGCCTTTTGTAGCACCTTGAGTTTTCTTTTCAAATAACTGATGCAGGAGCATCCTGGGTGTAAGAGCAATCTTGCATCACCCAAAAATATTTCTATTTTTTGTATTCAATAAGGGCTATCTTGTGCAGAGTTGCTATTTATGGAAACTTGCTATTTTTTTAGTAAGTTGGTCTTACAATCTCAGAATGTCTGATTTTACATATGGAGGTTCATCTCAGTCATATCAGCCTGCTAGTAAAGTTTCATGGCTAGATCAGGTCTAGTTTTGAAGATATTAAACATTTTCGGTATTGGCAACAGGGTACAAAAACTTTGAACTCAATTTTGAAGGCTTTAGAGGCCCCAGATGAGGTTGAAAATTTGGGTGACAGGCGCTTTGCACGGGTCAAGCCTGTAGAGCGCTTCGTGGTATTTTTGAAATGGGGTTATAATAGTCAATCGGGTTAATTGGTGATGACTTATGGTCTCTGGAAGTCGGGCCACCTGAAATGGGGGAAAATAATTTTCCTTCAAAAGTTATTTTGTTCGGGTTTCAAAAGTTATTTTGAGCCGACTTTGATGTAATAAATTGAAAAATAAAATAATTCTAAGTTTGGTCGGCCCTTAGGGCTAAATTTCTAGAACCTTCTCGGGCGGTGGAAATTGCCTATATAAAGAAGGCCCGTAGTGTTGTCTAGGGCAGTTCTGGGTAGTAGATCTGGGTATTGATTCAAGGCTTTGTCCTACAGAATATTGTAAGGGAATGCCCATGTGGCTTTGCATATTGTAATTCTGAAAGTTTGTAATTCCACATTTGTGGAGATAATAGGAAGCCAATTTTCTGTTCTTGCATATTATTGTTATTGTTTCTCTATTTCTGTTATGTGTTTGTGGTATTAAGGGGAGCACCCTTCATCAAGTGGTATCAGAGCAGGAGTTCTTGAGTGTGTAAACAGATCGCTGACTGTGAGGCAGTTTGCACCAGGACCGTGGTTAGGGTTTCAGTGCGCATCGCGAAAATGCCTCCACGAAGAGAACGTGGTAGAAGAGCTGGTGCTGTGACATCTGAGGTTAGAGAGCTGTAGAGACAAGTGCGAGCATTGCAAGAAGAGATTCATAGAGGAATGAATCTTAATGTCAGAGACGAAAGTGAGGATGAAGCCGAAGAAGAATATCAAGAAGGAGAAGCCGAAGTTGTGAACCAGGAGGAAGAAAAACTTTTTCGGGTGATTTCCAAGATTGGGAAAAGGCCTAAGATTGAGGTTCCTACATTTTCTAGAAATCTTAACCCAGAGGAATTGATCGACTGGATCAATGAATGTGAGGAATATTTTGAGTATGAAGATGTTGAGGATCCTGATAGGGTCAAATTTGCGAAGGCCAGATTGAAAGGTCATGCGAAGATCTGGTGGCAAGAAATTCAATTGGAGTGAAATAGAAGAGGGAAAGATAAAATCACAAGATGAGATCAGATGGTGGATAAATTGAAGTGACAGTTCATTCCTGTTGATTATGAGCTTGACCTACTAAAGAAAATGCAAAGTTTGAAGCAAGCAAGAAGATCTGTTCAGGAGTATACAGAGGAGTTCTATCGACTCATCATCAGAACAGGCCATGCAGAAGCTGATAAGGAGAAAGTTTCCTGATACCTTAATGGGTTAAGGCCAAGCATTCAGGAGGAATTGAATCTGGTTTGAATGAACAGTATTGAGGAGGCATACCAGTTTGCCCTAAAAGTAGAGGAAAAACTGAACAAGAAGTTTGAGAGCAGAAAAAATGGAAGAGGTCATGGTGGAAGATCTGGTGGACGGTCATATGGTGGCTGAAATGAAGATCCAAAAAAGAAGGATGAGGCCAGTAGCAGTCAAAATCAGAGAGGAAATAATTCCAATCGTTTCCAAGATCAGAATAATAGAGATCAGAGAGGAAGAGGAAGAGGACAAGGATCTGGAAGAGGAGGCTTTCGTGGAACATGTTTTCACTGTGGAGAAGAAGGTCATAGGGCATTTGAATGTCCTCAGCGCCAAGGCAGAACAGACAGGAGAAATGAAGGCCAGGCCAGAGTTGCACATGTAGATGAAGATGCTAGATCATCAAATTCTGAAGATGCTGAAAGAGGAGAAACGCTAATTAACAGAAGAGTCTTGCTGAGTGGTGAGAATGAACTTGAACAAAGGAGGAGCCTATTTCGCACTAGATGCAAGTGTGAGGGTAAATGTTGTGATGTGATTATCGATAGTGGAAGCACTGACAATTTGGTGTCAGAAGAGATGGTGACAAAGTTGAAGCTCAAGAGACAGAAACACCCACATCCATATCAGATTGCCTGGGTGCAGGATGACCACAAGGTCATGGTCAGTGAATAGTACCTAGTAAAGTTCAAGATCGATGGGTACCAAGATGAGGTACTATGTGATATCATCTCTATGGATGCATGTCATATGTTGTTGGGTAGACCGTGGCAGTTTGACAGATGTGCTGTACACGATGGTCATGCGAATACCTATTCCCTGACAAAGGATGGAGTGCGACATAAGCTAAAGCCATAGAAGGAGACCGAAGAAAAGGTATGTGGTAATGCAAGAATAACATTTGTTGATGGAAGAAAATTCCTAGATGGTATGAGGCATGAGCATGTGTGTTTTACTTTAATTCCAAAAGTTGGTAAAGAAGAAGTAGAGGATGTACTTGTAGAGGCTGCAGATTTGTTGAATGAGTTTCAGGATATTGTATCTGATAATGTACCCGATGGATTACCACCGGTAAGGAAGATCAGTCATCAGATGGATTTGATTCCAGGAGCCAGTTTTCCAAACAAGGCAGCACACAGAATGACACCAGTAGAAAGTGAAGAGTTGAATAGACAAGTACATGAGTTGTTACAGAAGGGATTGATTCAGGAGAGCCTGAGTCCATGTGCTGTACCAGCAGCATTAGCACCAAAGAAGAATGGAGAATGGAGGATGTGTACAGATTCCAGAGCAATAAACAAGATCACAATCAAGTATAGGTTTCCATTGCCACGAATGGATGATATTATGGATTGTTTGAGTGGGGTTGTGTATTTCTCAAAGATAGATCTGAAGAGTGGATATCACCAGATTCAGATCAGAGAAGGAGATGAATGGAAGACTGCCTTCAAGACAAAAGAAGGACTATATGAGTGGTTAGTCATGCCTTTTGGGCTAATCAATGCACCGAGCACTTTCATGCGGCTCATGAACGAGGTTCTGAAAGAATTTCTAGGAAAGTTTGTCATTGTTTACTTAGATGATATTTTGATCTTTAGCAAGACATTGGAGGAACATATGATGCATATTCGTATGGTGTTTGAGAAGCTAAGAGATGAGAAATTGTTGATTAATTTGAAGAAGTGCAATTTTGTGAAGAAAGAGTTAGTGTATTTGGGATTTTTAGTTTTAGCAGAAGGTCTAAAAATGGACCTAGAGAAGGTACAGGCTATCCTTGAATGGCCTACTCCAAGGAGTGCTACTGAGGTAAGATCTTTTCATCGTTTGGCTAGCTTTTACAGAAAGTTTATCAGAAATTTTAGCAGTATTTGTGGACCCTTGACTGAAACAATAAGAGGGGATAGAAAAGAGTTTAAGTGGACTAATGGGGCAGAAAAGAGTTTTCAATTATTGAAACAAAAATTTACAGAGCAACCTGTTTTAGCACTTCCAGATTTTAATAAGGTGTTTCAAGTAGATTGTGATGCTAGTGGTACTGCAATAGGAGCTGTTATGAGCCACGAAGGTAAACCTGTTGCGTATTTCAGTGAGAAGTTAAATGATGCCAAGAGAAAATATTCTATCTATGATCAAGAATTTTATGCTATAGTTCAGGCATTAAAGAAGTGGAGACATTATTTGCTTCCTAAAGAGTTTGTCTTGTATACTGATCATCAAGCTTTGCAATATTTGAATAGTCAAGGAAAGTTGAATCAAAGACATTTGAAATGGGTTGAGTTTTTGTAGAGTTATACATTTGTTTTGAAACATAGGAGTGGAAAGTCTAATAGGGGTGCGGATGCTCTTAGCAGAAGGCAACTATTGCTGATAGAGATGCAGATTGAGGTGGTTGGGTTCAAGAAACTCAAGAATTTGTATCCAGAGGATCCTGATTTTGGTGGAGCTTGGAAAGCTTGTAAAGAGCCTGTTACTCTAGATAGGACGAAATGGCTGGATTTTATCATCCAGGATGATATGCTATTCAGAGGGAGTCAGTTGTGCATTCCACAAAGTTCTATGAGGGAGAATCTCATCAAGGAGAAGCATAGTGGAGGATTGGCTGGACATTTTAGTCGTGATAAAACCCTTGCTTTGGTTGGTGAGAATTATTATTGGCCACAATTGCAGCAAGATGTGAAGAAGTTTTTACAGAGTTGCAGAGTATGTCAGATGGCGAAAGGAGTGAAGAAAAATATAGGGTTGTATCAGCCATTACCTATACCAAAGAAGCCTTGGGAGGATATCAGTATGGACTTTGTTCTTGGTTTACCGAGGACACAATGGGGACATGATTCAATTTTTGTAGTAGTTGACAGATTTTCGAAGATGACACATTTCATTCCCTGCAAGAAGACTAATGATGCTGTTCATGTAGCAGAATTGTTTTTCAGATAAGTGGTGAGACTACATGGTTTGCCAAAGACCATACTTTCAGATCGAGATACTAAGTTTGTTGGATATTTCTGGCAGACATTGTGGAAGAAGTTGAAGACAAATTTGAAGTTCAGTTCATCACATCATCCATAGATTGATGGACAGACAGAGGTGGTGAATAGAAGTTTGGGAAATCTGCTGAGATGTTTGGTTGGAGATAAGCCAACAGGATGGGATTTGATTTTACCACAGGTAGAATTTGCATACAATAATTCTGTCAACAGGAGCACTAGTAAATCACCATTCCAGATTGTATATGGAAGTAGTCCAAGAAATGCATCTGAATTGAGAAAGATAGATAAAGGAGAAATAAGTAGTGCTGAAGCTGAAGATTTTGCAGAACACTTGAAGAACATCCATGAGGAGGTGAGAAAGCATATTACCAAGATGAATGCGCAGTATAAGGTTAAGGCAGATGAGAAAAGGAGGCATAAGGAATTTCAGTTTGGAGATGAAGTCATGGTTCATTTGCAGAAAGAGCGATTTTCGGTTGGTACATATAACAAGTTGAAAATGAAGAAGTTTGGGCCATGTAAGATACTGAAGAAGCATGATTTAGGAAATGCATATGAGGTAGAATTGCCTACTGAGCTAAATATTTTACCAGTGTTTAACATTTCAGATTTGACAGAGTATCATGAAGGAAGTGTTGAAAATGAGATCGCAGCAGCACAATGGAGTATTCCAGCAACCAATTCAAATATCAAGGAGATTGAAGACATACTGGACAGTCGTGTTGGTAGAAGCACAAGGATCAGGACATATGAAGAGTATTTGGTCAAATGGAAAGGACGACCTATTGAAGATTCATCATGGCTAACAAAGGAGGAGGTTAACCGTCTTGGTTTTCCTCTGCACACCTGAGTCGTGATAGGGTCACTTCTCAAATTACCTTGGGTGTCTGATGCAGGAGCATCCTAGGTGTAAGAGCAATCTTGCATCACCCAAAAATATTTCTATTTTTTGTATTCAATAAGGGCTATCTTGTGCAGAGTTGCTATTTATGGAAACTTGCTATTTTTTTAGTAAGTTGGTCTTACGATCTTGGAATGTCTAATTTTACATATGGAGGTTCATCTCAGTCATATCAGCCTGCTAGTAAAGTTTCATGGCTAGATCAGGTCTAGTTTTGAAGATATTGAAGATTTTCGGTATTGGCAACAGGGTACAAAAACTTCAAACTCAATTTTGAAGGCTTTAGAGGCCCGGGATGAGGTTGAAAATTTGGGTGACGAGCACTTTGCATGGGTTAAGCCTGTATAGCACTTCGTGACATTTTTGAAATGGGGTTATAATAGTCAATCGGGTCAACTGGTGATGACTTATGGTCTTCGAAAGTCGAGCCACTTGAAATGGGGGAAAATAATTTTCCTTCAAAATTTCTGTTCAGATTTCAAAAGTTATTTTGAGCTGACTTTGATGTAATAAATTGAAAAATAAAATAATTCTAAGTTTGGTCGGCCCTTAGGGCTAAATTTCTGGAACCTTCTCGGGCGGTGGAAATTGCCTATATAAAGAAGGTCCGTAGTGTTGTCTAGGGCAGTTCTGGGTAGTAGATTTGGGTATTGATTCGAGGCTTTGTCCTACAAAATATTGTAAGGGAACGCCCATGTGGCTTTGCATATTGTAATTCTGAAAGTTTGTAATTCCACATTTGTGGAGATAATAGGAAGCCAATTTTCTGTTCTTGCATATTATTGTTGTTGTTTCTCTATTTCTGTTATGTGTTTATGGTATTAAGGGGAGAACCCTTCATCAATAACTCCCCCATACCACTGTTTATAAACTAATGAAACATGCAATTGCTTTGCATAAATCACTATAGCTTGCAACTCCTATGCACTATCTCTTTGACACATCAAAATCTGTAGCAGTTAGCACGCCCCTCTCATTCTCAGATTACACCTTTTAAAAAAAAACCTTTTCTCCTAATGTGACTGTAGTTTTTCTCCTCATATGATGGATCCTTTACTGCAGAGCGTTCATCCTCTAACTCCCGTAACTCTTCTTCATGTGTTCTTTTGAAGAACACTAGTCACCCAAAAAAAACTTCAATCTGAGATGCCTAAAGCTATTTCTTCATCACCCACAATCTACCAAAAAGAACTTGCCCAGAATTTACTGTCATTTCTATTTATTTTACTACATGTGCTTGCATCAATTTTGAATGCATGGTGACCATGAAAGACAAACCATTCTCCTCTATTACATGCGATACGAGCTACTTGTTTTTAAAACTCCCCCGCAAACAAGTCTATCAAAAAAAGCTACACCCACCAGCTCGAATGCTTGCATTTTTTTTTTAATGATTTGAGTCCACACTATTTTTTAATTGTAACAGCTCACTCTTCTCTTCTTGTCGAGCACTGACTACTAAATCGTGCCTTGTTTTCTTACGCTACTATATTCATTTTTTGCACTCAACAAAAACAACCGAACTCCATTCTCTATTTACATTATTTCTGCACACCACAAAGAATACTGACATGCCCGTGTTTGACTACCAAACTCCTCTGTCCAAATCATGAAAGAGAAAACGCGGGCTGTAACATTTTCTTCTTCCTTTTATGCCACCTTACACATACACCAACAAACGTTAAGGTGTCACACAAAAAAAAATTCTTGCACACTCACAGGCATTAATATCCATTTCAGATTCTTTAGCGTGATTGGTTAGAATGAAATCAGTACTCTTCTTTAGACAATGATTACACTTAAGGAAAGAGACACATGCATTTCAAAAAGTCTCATAATTCTTTCGACAGCTCACATTCCTGTAGATGAACAACTTTGCAAATAGCACACTCAGCATTTAAGCATTTTCTGTCATAGACCAAAATGGAAAAGAAGCATCCACCGTGTGCCAAGAGGTGTCAAGGAAGCAGTCAAGACAATTTACTGCTTTCAGACATTCTTAGACTGTCCTCATACTGGCACAACTAATACAGATGGTAAACAAGTAGATTCTTACAAACATCCCAAGGTACGACAACTGGAAGAGAAGGAACACCAACAGTACCAAAACCTATAGTGTTCACACAACAAGCCAGCTGTGACACGATTGCAGAAGCTTGATCATTAACAGTTGAGTCTTAGAACAAGACATGACACATGTGGCAAAACAAGATGCATCCAATGACAAAAACACAACAATCTCCCCCTTTTTGTCATTGATGACAATTCCAACAATTCCAAACCAGGAAGAACTCTCCCTGAGTAGCGAAACCAAATTGAGACCAATTTGAATAATTTCCAAATCTGAAACTACTCCCCCTGAAGGTCTACTCCCCCTTTGTCATCAATGACCATGAAACTAAAATTCAACTATAGTCCAAAAGATATAAGAATGAAGTGCTTCTACAGAAAATGAACCTTTCACTGAGGTGGAAAAACACTAAGCTCGCTTCGAAGATACTCGAAGCGATCTTGGGGTAGAGGTTTAGTAAACACATCAACAACTTGTTCCTTTGAACAAACATAGTTCAACTTAATAGTGTTATTAGCAACTTGCTCCTTTGAATAGTGATATTTGATTGGAATGTGCTTGGTACGGTAATGCATCACTAGATTTCTTGAGATATCAATGGTGCTTGTGTTGTCACAAAAAATACAAATAGGATCAGTAAACTCAAGCTTGTAGTCACATAAAGTATTCTTCATCCAAATTACCTGAGTACAACATGAGACTGCTGCAATATATTCAACTTGAGCAATGGATAATGAAGTGCAAGATTGTTTCTTGCTAAGCCATGAGACCAAACAACCACCCAAAAAGAAAGCACACCCACTGGTTCTTTTCTTATCATCCACGAAGCCACCCCAATATGCATTTGTATAGGTTGTAAGAGAGAAGTCAGAACTCTTTGGAAACCAAAGACCAAAGTCAATAGTGCCTTTCAAATATTTAAAAATTATCTTAATAGCTTGAACATGTGTTTTCTTTGGAGATGCTTAAAATCTAGCAACATAGCCAACAACTTGCATTATATCTGGTCCAGTGGCTATAACAAACAATGAACTCCCTACCATAGATCTATAAAAAGTCTGATCAACAGAAGGAGACACATCATCCTTGCTTAATTTACATCCGATTTCCATAGGAGTGCTAACCGGATTACAATCTTCCATTTTTAATCTCTTAAGCAATTCTCTAACATACTTAGCTTGGGAAATGAAAACACCTTTAGAAGATTGATTAATTTGTAGCCTAAGAAAGTAAGTTAATTCTCCCATCATAGACATTTCAAATTCATCTTTCATACATGAAGAAAATGTCTTAGACATTTTGACATTGCCACTACCAAAAATTAGATCATCAACATAAACCACAATAGTGAGAATGTTGTTACCTTCCTCTTTGACATATAAATTGCTGTCTACATATCCCTTTTTGAAGCCCTACTACTGCAAGTAATTATCCAACCTGTCATACCAAGCTCTAGGAGCCTGTTTGAGTCCATAAAGAGCCTTTTTCAGCTTGCACACATAATCCACATTGTTATAAATAAGGCCTTCCGGTTGTTCAGCATAGATTTATTCAACCAAATCCCCATTTAAAAAGGCATATTTAACATCCATTTGAAAGACTTTAAAACCTTTAAAGGAAGCAAATGGAAGAAAAATTCTGATTGCTTCTAATCTTGCAACTAGTGCAAAGGTCTCACTAAAATCTACACCTTCAATTTGAGAATAACCCTTGCAAACTAAACGAGCTTTGTTTCTAATGATCTTATCATCTTCATTTACCTTTTCCAGAATACCCATTTTGTACCTATCACATTTTTGTTAATGGGTCTTGGCACAAGCTCCCAAGTGTTGCTCTTTTTAATTTTCTCTAACTCCTCTTTCATAGAAGCCACCCAATGCTCATCTACAGTTGCCTCTTCAAAACACTTAGGCTCAATCATAGAAATGAGTGAGAAGTCATCATCCTCAAAATAGTTAACATTTTGCCTAGCATTTCTAGTTATTCTTTCAGCTATAACTTGATCAATAGGTTGATTCTTTTGAACAAACTTAGTAGTTTTGAAGGTAGAAGCATCATGATCACCTTGAGAATCATATCCAAAATTATCATGCGAATTTTCAGAATCATTAGAAGTAGGGACTGTTTCTTCATGAGTAGATTGAGCTTTACCTTTGTCATTCTCACCACTTTTGCTAGCTATTACAACTTGAATATGAGGAGGAGAAGGTACAACAGTGCTGGTTTGAGTTTTTTCCTCTTCAAGGATGTCATCATTCTCACCAAGTTCATTAGTAGCCTCATGAATCTTAACATCAACACTCTCTACTAATTTATGCAACCTTTTATTGTAGCATTTAAATGCTTTACTTTTAGAAGAATAGCCAAGAAAAATTCTCTCACCAGATCTAGATTTAAAATTTTCCAAATTATCTTCATCTCTCTTAATGTAGCATGGACTCCCAAAAATTTTAAAGTACTTAACAGTAGCTAGTTTACCTTTCCAAAGTTCATATGGAGTCTTGTTGAACTTGGGTCTCAACAATGTTCTATTTTGAATGTAGACTTCTGTGTAGACAACCTCTCTCCAAAAGACATCTTTCACTTTTATTTCATTCATCAAACATCGTGTTATTTCTTGAAAAGTTCTATTTTTTCTTTCCACAACACCATTTTGTTATGGTGTTCTTGGGGCTAAAACTTGTTTCTTGATTCCATGTTGCTCACAAAACTTAAAATCATTTGAGGTAAATTCCCCCCCATTATCAGAACACAAGCATTTGATTTTCACATCCATTTCATTTTCAACCAGATTCTTAAAAATCTTAAACTTCTCTAAAGCCTCTAATTTTTCTTTTAGAAAAGTAACCCGAGTCATATAAGAAAAATCATCAATAAGAAGCATAAAGTATTTTTCACCTTGAAGGCTTGCTGTCCTAGCTGGTCCACAAAGATTTGTATGAACAAGTTCAAGTGGCCTACTACTGAAATGATCTTTTGGTTTGAAGGAAGCTCTGGTTTGTTTTCTCTCTTGACAATTTTTGCAACAACATTAGCTGGTTTCTCTACCATTGACATATCTCTTATAGCTTCCTTTTTACTAACTTTGATAAGATTATCAAAATTTACATGCCCAAAATGCTTGTGCCAAAGCCAAGCATCCCCCACATCGCTCAAACAACAAGTCTCATCATTAGAATCATAAAAAATATAGAGATTATTTGCTTCTCTAGTTGCGTTAGCTATGACATCATTCCCTTTTTAATAGTGCAAGAGTTTGAATTAAAGCTAAGGTCATACCCTTGATCACATAGTTGACTTACACTTAACAGATTATGTTTCAAACCTTCAACATAAAGAACATTCTCAATAATGGTTTCATCATTATTAATTAAGACAATACCTATACCTGCAACCTTTGCAGAAGAGCTACCTCCAAATCTAACCTTTCCACCTTTCATTTTTTTGAGAGAATGAAACTTACTTAAATCACCTGTCATGTGTCTCGAGCAACCACTGTCAACATACCAAATATCCTTCTCACTGCTGGATAGATGATCTGTTTGAACAACAAGGGATTTTATAGGTGTCTCTTTGACTTTTCTTCTCCAAACTTTGGTCACTTTTGTCCTTCTTTTTGGTTCAACATTGTAGAACAAATCTGCACTATAGCTATTGCAAAATCTTGAAGTATGGCCAAACTTGTTACAACTATAGAAAATTAAGTTGTACTTCCTAAAGGCATTCTTTTCATGTTGAAAATAATTCTTAAAGGGAGTAGTTCTACAATCAACAACTCTATGTCTAAAGTAGTTACATGAAAAATAGTAGCTATAGAAAAAAGGTTTATTTACGTTGTTAGGTGTAGGCTGACTACTTTTTGGTGGTGAGGAGCTTTGCTCAAGTTGCATGTCAAATCCTCTCTTATCTTTGGTGGGTCTTTGAGAACCAAGAACATCATCTAACATAACATTTCCACTCTTGAAAGACACTTCTTCACTGGAAAGCATAGAAGTTTTACCTATATTTCTGAGAGCAACAATTTCAGCTTCTAGCTTGGCAATGTTTTCCTCTTTTATCTGATTCTGGTTTTCCAGATTCTCACGAATATTTTTAGCTTCCTCATTCAAGATTTTAGAACCAACAATTTGAGTTTCAACCTCTTTGAGAGATGTTGCAATCTTTAGCTTTTCAACACTCTCAACTTGTAGAAGATCCACAAGACTTAGATTCTTCTTTTTTAGTTTCTTTATCTCAGCTAGAGCAACAATCAATTCAAGTTCAAGATCCACTTCATTATCCTCAACATCTTCATTTTCTTCAGAGCTCAAATCATCAACAACCATGAACATGACTTCATTAATTTGAGAATCACTTTCGCTGCTTGATTAATCATCATTGTCATTTTTTAAAAACAACACCTTCTTTCCCTTTTTAGATTTCCAATTCTTCTTGGAAAATCTTTTAGTTTTCCAGAATTTAAATTCTTTTTCATCATTGCTATCATCTTCTTTATCAAAAAAACACTTTGAGGAAAAGTGACTAAGTTTTCCATAGTTGAAGCATTTCAAACTAGATTTACCTTTATTTTTGTTAAGACTCTTTTTCAGCCTTCTAATGAGGTAAGTGATTTACTCATTGGAGTCCTTATCCAAGCCATCACTATGATTATTTTATTTTTCCTTGCTTCTTTTAGAAACCTTGAATGTAGATTCAATTTTAGGAGGCCCTTCAATGGTAGTCCTCATCTCATAGGCAGTCAAAATACCATGCAATTTGTCAACTGTCAGAGTGTCCAAATCTGACATTTCTTTAACAACAGAGACTTTAGCATCAAGCCTCATGGGAAGAGAGTGAAGAATTTTTTGAACCACAGTTTTCTCTTCAACATTTTCTCCCAGACCTTTTAAAGCATTGACTACCTCATCAACACGAATAAATTAAGCAGCAATGTTTTCACCATCCTTCACGCGAAGACCTTCAAAGATAGCCCGACGAGTTTGAACTTTAGCCTTCCTAACTTTGTCATCACCATGATAAGAATTATGCAATTTATCCCAAAATTTTTTTTACAGTAGCACAATGCATGACCTTTACGAATTCAACTTCAGTTAGACCACACAAAATGACATTCATGGCCTTGGCATTATTCTCAAATTCCCTTTTACTATTAGCATCTGCAGAAGGAGTAGAAGGAATAGTATAACCATTTACAAGACTGAAATAGACATCAAAACCTAAGGACATGATGTAGGTCTTCATGCGAACACTCCAAAAGGCATAGTTGTTTCCATAAAAAAGAGGTGTATTATTCATAAGAAGACCTTCTAAGGCACTCATGACGGGCACAAGAATCAAACTCTCATGCTTTTAAGCACGATAAGAGAGTGACTGCCTCTGATACCAATTGAAAAATGAACAATAATGAGAGGGGGAGGGGGTGAATCAGTATTTTAAAAACTTAAAAGAAAACTTGAAAGCTCACACAAGTATGAAGACATGACACAAAGAATTTCTCATGTGGAAAACCCAAATGGGTTAAAAAACCACAGTTGCACTAATTCAATGGGCTCCAATCCTTTTACAAACAAAGATACAACTCTTCAGGCTCCAATCTAATTCAAAAGGAAACTATCTTTTCAAAAGAACATTTGAACAACATAGAAAACCATAAAAAGTTTTGTGCCTTAACAAAATTTGAAAAGACCTGGGAGTTCACACAAAATACATCAAGAACAATAGCCTTTTGTAGCACCTTGAGATTTATTTTCGAACAACTCCCCCATACCATTGTCTATAAACTAATCAAACATGCAATTAATTTGCATAAATCACTACAACCTGCAACTCCTATGCACTATCTCTTTGACACATCTAAATTTGTTGCAGTTAGCACACCCCTCTCATTCTCAGATTACACCTTAAAAAAAAAACCTTTTCTCCTAATGTGACTAGAATTTTTCTCCTCATATGGTGGATCCTTTACTGTAGAGCATTCATCCTCTAGCTCTTGTAACTCTTCTTCACATTTTCTTTTGAAGAAAACTAGTCACCCAAAATTAAACTTTAATCTGAGATGCTCGAAGCTATTTCTTCATCAGCCGCAATCTACCAAAAAGAACTTGCCCAGAATTTACTGTCATTTCTATTTATTTTACTACACGTGCCTACATCAATTTTGAATGCACAGTGACCATGAAAGACACACCATTGTCCTCTATCACATGCAATAAGAGCTCCTTATTTTTAAAACTCCACAAACAAGTCTATCGAAAAAAGCTACACCCACCAGCTCCAATGCCTACATTTGTTTTAATGATTTGAGTCCACACTATTTTTTAATTGTAACAGCTCATTCTTCTCTTCTTATTGAGCACTGAATACTAAACCGTGCCTTGTTTTATTATGCTACTATATTCATTTTTTGCACTGAACAAAAATAACCAAACTCCATTCTCTATTTACGTTATTTCTGCACACCACAAAGTATACTGGCATGCCCGTGTTTGACTACCAAACTCCTCTGTCCAAATCTTGAAAGAGAAAATGTGGGCTGTAACATTTTTTCTTCCTTTCATGCCGCCTTACACATTCACCAAAAAATGTCAAGGTGTCACACAAAAGAAAATGCTTGTACACTCACAAGCATTAATATCCGTTTCAGATTCTTTAGCGTGACTAGTTAGAATGAAATCAGTACTCTTCTTCAAACAACGGTTACACTTAAGGCAAGAGACACATGCATTTCAAAAAGTCTCAAATTTTTTTTGACAACTCACACTCCTTCTACAGATGAATAGATCTGCAAATAGCACACTCAACAAAAGCATTTTCTGTCATAGACCAAAATAGAAAAGAAGCATCCACCATGTGCCAAGAGGTGTCAAGGAAGTAGTCAAGATAGTTTACTACATTCAAACATTCTTAGACTATCCTCATACTGGCGCAATCAATATAGATGGTAAACAAGTAGATTCTTACAAACATCCCAAGGCACGACATTTGGAAGAGAAGGAACACCAACAGTACCAAAACATATAGTGTTCACACAACATGCCAACTATGACATGAGTGCAGAAGCCCGATCACTAACAGTTGAGTCTTAGAATAAGACACAACACAAGTGGAAAAACAAGATGCATCGAATGACAAAAACACAACAAGTAAGCCCTCTGTGATTCAGTTTAATCAAGGAATGAACTCTTGAAAAATTAGTTTCTACCTTTGTTTCTTTAAGTCTATTTTTTCACAGTTAGGAACAAACTGTGTGAAGGTGTTGAGTTACCTCTTTAGATACATTAGGTGATTATTTTCTGATGTCATTTAATTCATATTAGAGGATTGGTGGTTGTCATTCTCTTATGCTTAATAAGTTATAATCAATTCTATTTCTTTCCAAGACTAGAAGACAACCAGACCTGTTTTTGAGGTACATAATAATTGACAGTTCATTTTTCTTGAAGGGTATCAAGATGTTTTTTTAGTTGGAATTTATGAATAGGAGAAGTTCCTATTGTCATTTATGGTGACTTGTGAATGGTTAGGTGATTTTTTTACAAAACAAAGTTATGTTGCTAAGATAAAGTTTCATTTGGTGCCATGGAATGACTTGAAGAGCCAATAAGGTTGTTTTCCTTATACATTACCTAATGATGATATGTATGAGTTTTTGTGTAAGTTATGGGCCCTCTGCATCATTCACCAAGATGATTTAAGGAAGTAGATTTTCTTGTTTCTTTCTATGTGTGAACTTCTTGTCTCTATCATGATTGAGTTTCTATTTCCTCATTCTCTTGGATGAATTCAACCTCCACATTTTTTATGCCACCTTAGAATGTGGTCTTGTCTACCAATGAATATTACCATGATATTTTCATAAGATAATCAAGGAGAAGATCTACTATGAAGACATTATTTTTGGTTGTTTGGAGGAATTAACAAGTAGGAGATATTTTCCACAATAACCAAGATTTAACTATTTTTGCTTGTTGTTATAACATAAACATTTTTAATTCATGGCTAGTAGCCAAGGTTTCATGAGACCCATCACGTTGTAGTTTTCTAGCCATAGGATGAACCAGAAAAAATAATTTTGTGAGTATTTTTTTTATAAGGTTGAACGTATATATAAGCAATGTAAGGTAGATTTCTAAGATAGAATATAGTGTACACAAATTTTGGTGAGCAGATTTGTATGGAGATTTTGAAACTCATTTCTCTAATAAATATTATTTGTATGATCGGTTTGGCATAGAATAAAAGTTATCATTTTATAACCAGGTGAACTATGGAGGTGAGGCCCACTTCATAGGGTGTTTGGTGATTTTTTTTTTGCAATTTTATTTTACTAATGTATGTTTTTTTATTTTTATTGCTTTCTATTTTATTTTAGTAATTAAGAGTGATGAATGTTATGTTATTATTCTCACAAATTGATTAAGAATTTTATGTTATTATACATGATTTATCATTAAAAAAAATTTATATTTTAGAATAAATTATTATCATAGATTATTGTCATATTTGCTGGGAAGTGACAGTTCTTGTTTACAGAGTTGTTTTGATTTGTTGTAGGTTTATTTTTCATAATTGCATTCATAACCACTCATCTCATGAATTTCACCCTTTTGTGGCATACAACCACGATATATTTTGCAAGTTTGTGTCCTAGATTGAAAGGTAGACCAAGCTGAATCTAGTTATTAATTCCTCTGATTTGTTTACCCTAGTTTTGGTCTATCACCAAACATAAACCATCAAGAAAATATGGATTAAGAATGATTACCATAAGCTATCTAAATATTCCTCATCATGTATATCTATTATTTATCTATATGGTACCTTTGAAAAGGGATACACCTATTTAAATTGAGGAACTCAACACCCACCTTTATCTTAAATCCCATAGCTCACACTATTGTATTGCAACTTCTACCCCATATTCATAATTCCCGTATTCCAAACCATTGAAATCTAAGCCATCCCACCATTTCAACCACTAATCAACTTATACCATCTTCAAATATTTTCCCAAGGATTGTTCACAAAGAACAAGACAAAAATGTAAATAAAGTTTTATAATTTTGTAATATTTCAAATCTAATGCCAACCAAGTATCTCATTGATACTATAATTTTTAATACCAGGTCTATTACATATGTCAAGATTCTAGCGAATATATTGTGGATCTCACTAGAATATTTGGTAATAATAGATTCTAGGGCCTCTATTATAGATCAAGAACTAAAATAATTAGTAATAAATCTACTAATCTTAATGAAATTTCCTTTGACATCAAGAGGGTCCCTCCATTCCTCCTATCAAATTGATGAAGAGTTGTGTTTCCTAATGTGTAGAAGATGATAGAGGTTTGGTATTGAGTGATTGGATGTTTATCTAATGTCTAGTGATGATAGTAAGTCGGTATGTGGTGTTTCTAAAAGATAAACGCATGGAAAGCTAGAATATGCAAGAAAGAGTATATGAAGTTCTTATAGGAGAATGCTCCATATTGTTGGGAAAGAGACACTATTACATAATGGTTGTATGTTGTCATTGATGGAAAGTGCACTCACTCCATTTGGCCTCACAACATATTTTGTATGTGCCAAAGATTAGAATGGAAAATTGTTAAAGTATGGAAGAACATACAACAAGATACAAGTTCAGTAAATGGTTTGATATGAAGAAGTTCAGTTGAATTACAAGTAGTGAAGCTAGATGAAGGTTGTTTGAGTTATATTCTATAGTATTCTATGTTCTCAAAAATTGATGTTATGTTTTGGGTAAGTTTTGATGTTCTAAGAATCGGGTTGTTAGAATAGTATGGAAGACAGAGACAATCGGTAGATGGATCGATCAACGATCCTACTCAATTGATGATTCGATTAGTTTGATCTCATATTTTGGTAGAGCCAACATGCTACATGGTATCTACATCTTGGTTGAGGTTAGCATGGAGATTTGATTGATGTATTGCTTGAGGTTATACATGTTACATATTTTTCTATTGGAGCCAACATTGAACTTATTACATTTTTATGATGGGTATATAAGCTTGAGTTATTGTGATGATTTAAGTGATGTGATGATACGATATTATTATGTGAAGGTTAAAGATTTTATGAACCTAATTGCAAAGGTTAGGTTGATCTATATCCAATGTACTTGCATGAAACTGTATTGGCACATATGAAGCTACTTCTCAGTTCATCATTATGGATTGTAGTCAAACACAATTTGTAAGAAGTGAGATTTCTAAGGTTTGTAGGCCTCTTTTTCAATTGAAAAGTGTTCTCCAAGAAGTGTTCCTGAATTATAGTGTATTCCTATTTTTTATTATTTCCCTTAGCCGAATTAACTATATTTTTGTAGTGATAATTGTGGGTTCCATCCCCACTATGGTTTTTCCATTAACTAGGTTTCCACAAAAAAATTATGGTGTCATGAGTTTGTGGATGCTTACTTTGTTCTTTATCTATTTACTTTTCATTGTGGTTAGCTTATGGTTGTGCAATCAGTTAAGAAAAGTTAAAAAGTATTAGACACTGATTCACCCCTCCTCTCAATGTTCCTCAATACCAACACATATTTCTCTGCATAATAAGTTGGCAGCTTGTAGTCATAGAATTAATATGTATGGTCTACTTGTATTTCACTATCTTGTTTTTAGGTCCATAAAATTTCAGAGGTTGAAGTTATGAACTTGTCTATTTGTTAACATTTCTTTGCATTTCTCTACATTGAGGTTTTAAGGTGTGTGGTTTGGTGGACATATTCCTAAAATCTGTATGATGTTGGACATCATTGTCTATGTTGGTCTTTGTTTAACTCAATCAATTATGTTGGATTGTTTAAAACATTTTGGTACAAATTGTTAAGACTACAATCGATTGACTACTTGGAGAACAAAATGGGAGAATGTGAAGATGATCACCAAGATACTAAGGTATATGTGAGACATTAGATTAGTTGTTAGATTGTCATTAATATCAACTAGTTTTGACTGTAATTATCATGATCGTTGCAAACATTTGAAGAAGGTAATATAAGGAGATATTAGCATGGAAATAAGATGTATGACTAAGTTATGAATATGGTATTCATTGGGCAACTTATTGATGATTCTATGACATTATGATAGTGATTTGATTGTATTACATGATTCTATTAAGTATTGAAGATCAAGAATGTACAAGTTAATGTGGTCAGTATATGAAGAACTTAGTATACACATAGTGGATATAGTGAACACTAAGAAAGTGCAGTGTATATCAAGTGTGATATTAACTGAGCAGGAAGTCACTGACACATCACGATATTGACTGAGTGGGAGAAATAAGGAGGAATATGTGATTTTTGACTTGAGATGATGAGATGGATGAACCTAGAAGATTCCTAGGATAAAGACAAAGTTAGTTACAAAGATCTACGATTGAAAAAATTCAAGGTTGATCGAATGGTGAAGAATGAAAATGTTTTAAGGCACAAGTTTTGAGGAAGGTTAAAGAGGTAAAATAAATGATGGAGATTAAGAGGTGAAATCTATGGCTAAGAAGAAAATGGTTTATCATGTCTATATAAGGAGACAAGAAATTCAAAGAGTAATATGTGTGAAGAGAAGATTGTATACATGCAAAGCTGGTCAAATAAGTTGAAGTAAGAACCGAGTGATTTTGTAGACTACATTGAGCATTAGAAGGAGATAACCAAGCATAACAGAGTTGGAGAAAGAAGGAGCTTGAAGAGATTATGATGGCCATAGTTATATTGAGCTTAGCATAGATCTAAAAATTGGCAAAGGAAGTTGCATTTGAATCAGGTCATATACTGTTGCTTTGTAACAATTGTTACAGACAAAATCTCTTAATCGAGTGGGACTTAATAGTCTTTTTATTTCTTAATGACATTCAATGAATGTTGATTATTTTCTTGTTGACCCAAGTGAATGTATGGTCACAAAGAACTATTAGTGATAAATCCTATAACAAGGTCACACCTTATAGTGTGTTTTGTAACCTTTAACAAGGTTGACTCTTAATTGAGCTCACTTCAGAAGAGTGGAAATATTTTGGGTATCGGTCCAAGGTGGGTTTTCCCCTAACAGGTTTTCCACTTTAAAAATCAAGTGTTAAATGTGTATGCATGCGATGTTTTGATATTTTACTTTACACATTACATTAAATAGTTTGATCGGTATATACTAGATGTTTTATCTGACAGTCGGTTAATTAAGAGTAAGGCACAAACAAGTTTTTATCGAGCTATTTAGTTTATTTGTTAAATTTGGTTTTATACATATAGGGAGGAATTTGGGATTGTAGGATAACTGGACTTAACTGATTCATCCCCCCTCTTAGTTATCTAACAATTGGTATCAGAGCACATAGTACTTCGAGGAAGAAGTTTGAAGGACTTAAGTTAAAGATCTAAAGATGTATAAGAGAGAGGTGCCAAAGCTGAACAAAGATAATTTCTCAACATGAAAAAGTAGGATGAAGCTGTATCTATCATGCATTGGGGAATCTGCACTATACTATTTGGCAAGTGACTCCATAACACCTACTGGTTCTTTGACTGTCACACAGATGAAAGAGAGACAAGAGTATAATGCTATGATGATTGAGATTGCTTCTTATTTATCAGATGCTGAATTTGAAGACATTAAGAACTCTACAACTACAAAAGAAATGTGGGACAAACTGACACTAGTCCTTGGAGGAGATCAAAATGTGCTTAGGGAAAAAGAAGAAAGATTGAGAGGAAAGTTTGATGATATGAAGATGAAAGAAGGTGAAAACATTACTCAGTACATAAACCGAGTCAAGGAAGTGGTGAATGGTATCCGAGGAGCAGGTGGAATTATTGAAGATGACACTGTTGTAAGTAAAATTCTAAGAGCACTGTTGCTATTGGAAAGTGATGTTTTGGAGCACTAGGAATCACTTGAGGGTTGCCATTTATGGCAACACTTATGATTAGAGTGATCGCATCTTGAGAAGATTGCCACTGGAGTCATAGTAATGAAAATGACTAAGTCCAGAATTAGGATAACAGGGTACAATGCTATAGTTTTGGTCAAGAATGAAGATATATAAGGTATTAGGGCTTGCAAAGTCAACTGAAGGTATTTAGGATGTATACATGCTTTAGTTAAGAGTGCATGAGTTTTGGTTACTAGATCTATGAGATAAAGTGTTTGGAAGGTATGCGAAGACAATAAAATAGTATAACAAGGTATATGAATAGTTGTGAAGATCAAGGAGAGTATAGTGGATATGGTAATGTGCTAAGATAGGTGAATAGAGTATATTGCCAAATCTTTGGTAATATAAGATTGCCGACTCCATAATTATCATTTTCATAAGTTATTATTATGTTTTGTATGGTATTTGTGAAGCTAACTTGAAGGCTGATTTTGTATAAGTATAGAGTGCTTTTGTGAAAGTGAAGTATGGTTATGTTTATGATGATGAAGAAAGATTGTGAATCTAAGAGAAGAGATCAGATGTGAGATCAGTAAGAGGCCGAGCTATAACTGGAACTATCTAAGAAAGATAAGTTCTTGTATTATTCATATTTTGGAGAATTCTTTTGAGACAATTCTTGATTGTAAGAGAAAGTGTGCTCACCACCTTTAACCAGGCATTTTTTTATACCCCTAACATGGTTTTGTATTCCTCTAACAAGGAAATGTACTATGTAACAATCAGCTCCTAACAGGGTTAGATCTCCTAACAAGGATATTATATTTTAGTGCATATTTGTGGGTACCATCCCCACTGGGGTTTTACCTTGGCTAGGGTTTCCTCAAGAAAAAATCATGGTGTCATGAGTAATGTGTTATGCTTATACATTCTTTTCATTTCTACATTACTTTGGATTGTTTATAATTGTTTAAAGTTGAAAACAAAGTTCTGTAATACTGATTCACCCCCCTCTCAGTATTAACTAATCCTAACAATTGGTATCATAGCTATTGGCCCTTGGAGAGAAAGCCTAACAACTTAAGGGAGATCACAATGGATTTGGAAGATTTTCAAGAGAACTTTGAAGTTGTAGTTGAAGATTTGGATAAAGTGAATGCTGAGAATGGCAAACTAAAATTCAAATTAAGAAGAGCATAAGGTTTCATCAGGAAACTAAGAGAACAACTTGAGATTGTACAAAGTCAGAGACAAGACCTTATGGAGAAGATCAAATAAGATTTAGACAATGATACATCAGACAAAGTGAAGAAGCTAGTGCAAGAAAAATAACAAATCAATATTTTGATGTTTAAAGAAATTCAACATGAAAAGGATGAAAGAAACAAAGTTGAAGAGTCACTAAAAGAAGATAATATGAAGATAAGTCAAATGAAGACTAAAATTGACCAATGCAAAGATAAATATTAGGAATTGGAAAAATATAATTAGATCATTAAAGGTGAACTCACTCAAGCCAAATTACACATTGAGAAGTTGCACATGAGTAGTGGCAAGATTGATGAACAAAGAGCAAGAAAAGAGCCTAAAGGAGATATGACTAGAGTTGAATTCAATGAAGTAGAAAGTTCAAAAAATCAAGAAGAATCAAATGAAGCAAAGACTAAAGAAAGACCTACTCCTGAAGAGAGATCTACTCATGAAGAACCTAGAGAAAAATTTAGACCATTCAGAGGTAGATGTTTCATATGCAACAAAGTTGGAAACATGAAAAGAGATTGCAGAAGTAAAGGTAACTCTAAGCCCTTTACCAGTTACTATTTTAATTGTTATGAATATGGACACAAGAAATTAGATTGTAGAAAACCTGATCAGATTAGGTATAAGCAAGACTATGTCAAAGAAGAATCAGTAGTCAAGATTACATGTCAAAAATGTAATAACTTTGGACATACAACAAGGTATTGTAAGTTGCAAACTAATCAAGATAGGAGTCCACCTACTTGTTACAAATGTAACAATCTAGGTCACATTACAAAGTTTTGTAGATATAATAGAGAAGACAACAGAAGAGGACCAAGAAGATCTAGTGAACCAAGAGGACCACCTCTTGTGGTTATAAGGAAAAATGTTGGTGATAGTGGTAAGAGTCTTAATGAGTACATGGATGAATTTGGGAATCATTTCAAGAAATCAGAGAGCAAGGAGGATGATCAGATATGGAAGGTGAAAGTTTTAAAAAAAGTAGTGGTTTAGGGAGAGACAGTTGATGATACTGTGTCTTCACATGATGAGTTCTTTGAGACATCAACCTAGAAGGCTGCATGGCCTTATGGGGAGCATTGGATGCAGTGAATAGAAAATATATAACCCCTGTATATGTGGAGTAAGCTCATGCAAGCTTAGGTATGATGTGTACAGACATTGAGGAGTCTGTGGATGAGAGCGCAACACTTGGAGATTCATCTTCTACATTCACGAGTTTTGTATCGATTGGACGACATGCAAAGTTGAGCTACCCATGTTTAATACACATATTCAACTTGTGATGGATAAAAGGACTTAAATGACCTCAAATCTACACCATTTTTTGATCAACGCTTAAGGAGAACATATTTGAGAAGATTATCAGTCATCTGGTAGAGTGATTACGTGATTGCATAAAGCAAAGCACCGAATTCAGGTGTGTTTAAGGTATTTAGACCTAATCTCTTAGAGAAGTCATGGATGCACCAATAGTTTATGATGTTGTAGATAGACCTAGGTATAAGTTCAAGAGGCATCCATTCAAATCCTTTGAGGATGATTTGGAAGGAGCATTTTCACAAACCCCCATATGTGTGTTACACGTAGAAGACATTAGGGCATACATACACTGCAAGTATGAAATCATTGGTGAGGTTAACATCTGCAATGAATCAGATAGTACAGTAGAAGTTGATGGATCTATCATAGAGGAATTTAAGCACCTAAAAGATCAATCAATCCTTAAGTTAACCCTACTCACATAATTCACTGAAGTTGAATGGTTTAAGATCATCCTTAGTAGAGTTCATGATCTGTTTTTGTGGATTGGTGAACAATGTGTGAAAATATGTGCATAGTTTATTCATGAGATCATAGGCCTTGACAATGAAGGAGCCCTACCTGTATTAGAAAAGAACCTCAGGAATCTGGCAAAAACCCTAACCCATTAGAAGTGGGATAAGAGGGAAATGATAGTTAATGAAATTTATTTGTAGGATGTCAGATTGGTAGCAATGTTGCTAGGCCACAAGTTGTTTTATAGTAGCAGACCCAATTCTGTATGTGTTGGGGTCATCATGATGGCATACAAAATGGTGAAAGAAAAGAAGTATAATCTCCATGAAATCCTAGCTCAACAGTTTATTGATAATGTGAAGGCTATAAAGAAGGACAAATCTAAGGCATTTAGGTTTGGATCATTGCTAATTCATATGTATATTCATATCATTCACAAGTTTCCTGGCATGCATCCTAGAGCATGGACAGATAATGAACCCACTGGACTTCAGATCTTAGATTACTATAGAAGATAGAATAAGGACTGGGTAGATGGAGAATTGTTTGGCATGATTAAGATGCTATAGAGGCAGATGAAAGAGAGGTACAAGATACCAGAGAACTTAGTGGAAAAATATGAGGACACTATCTGTTTCATGGTTGAAACTGATTGTGTCTACTTTGAGGCAGTTGAGCTAAGAACAAAGTGGTGCTATCTATCCTATGGGATATGAGGTAAGTGATGAAATCCTAACTATGCAAGTGGAGCATGTATTAGCAGTGGAAAGAGACCCTACCCAAGAAAGATGGGGAACATATAGGGAGAAGTATGAGAAAGTCAGAGAAGAGAAAGAGAAGGCAACAAGGAAAAGGAAAGTCAACAATATTGTTGAAGATATCACTGCGAAGGTGGGAATCACAAAAAGGAAGTTGATAGATATGAAAAATAAGATGGAGGCATCTTCTAGCATTGCCACCGATGCACCCATTCCTTTGGAGATAGAAAAGACAATAGCTCCTACTATTGATATTGTTGATTTGTCAGCCTCCCAAGAGGAAGAAACACAAGATGTTGTACCTATAGTTATTCCCAAAAGATCCACAAGGACATGTAAGAAGGAAAGTCCTGAGGAAAAATAAACATAAGTGAAGAGGAAGAAGAAGGAAGAAAAGGTAGTTGAGAAAAATGGAGAGAAAACAACTCAAAATGATCCACAAACCTTGTGGAAACCAGACCTTAAATCACCACAGAAGAGAATAATTAAAGATGGAAATATATTAACAGTGAATAGAAACTATGAGATATATGACTCTGAAGACCAAGTAGTCGTTCAAGATACTATCATTGAGCATCTGCTTGCTTTTAAGAAGAATTTGTTGGAGATTGAAGGAAGCATTCCCAAAGACCTATACAGTAAATTGGAAGTTAGGAAATAGTTAGCACATTTAGAGGATGAGAGCATAAGGAACAAGATAATTGAAGATATGTTACCAGTTGTATCTCTACAGGAAAGAGAGAGAATCATAAATGCACTAAAACCCCTACTGAGGACAAAGGCCAGACTTGTCAAAATTATGGCTAGGAAATGTAATGAGGTGATTGAGGACACCCAAAAGACATCAAACCAAGTTCTAATGCATGATATGCCAAAGAAGGCCTCACCTCCCAAGGCTTCTAAGCCTATATCTTTGGGTTTAGGAGAAATTTCCAAGGTAGTGGATGAAAGTGTTCAAGATAGCATGCAACCAGATTTATTTGTCACTAGTGTGCCTATGACCCTTGACACTTCACAGGATGTTAATGATCCATTTTTGGATAATGTGGATAGTGCTATGGAGGTTGGAGATCAAGAGCAGATAGAGGAAGAGAAATCAGAAGAGAAACAAGAAGAGAAAGTATAGGAGAAAGAAATTCAGCTAAAGGAGAAGAAGGTAGAACAAATCAAATTAGAAAATGTTGCCGAGGTTAGTTTGGACACCTCCTTATTGTTGGAAAGTATGGAAAAACTAGTAAGTTTTGATGTGGAAAACATGGATGAGGATGAGTTGATGAGGCTATCATTTATGGCTTTTTCTAAAGATAAGGAAAGATCAGTTCAGAAAGGTGACAAAAGAGTTAAGGTAATGGTTAGGGTTGTAGAAACAGTGAACAAGCTACTCCCCTTGCCGGTTATCTTCAAAGAAAAGGATGAAGCTGAGAACCTTGGTACAATGTTGGATATCTTTGATAATCATTTTGATTCATTGCTAAAAACTACATAGGAAAAGGCTGAGAAGAACTTTTTGGAAAAGAAGCTGAGAGAAGTTTGTAAGTCCATTTCATGGGACTTAAACATTCTCAAGGCTACTACTCTTAAGGCCAAGAGTTTTGTAGCACAAGGTAGGAAAATATACAGCTACTACACAAATCCTTATAGGAACATAAAGAATATTGAGGAAATCATAGCCAAGGATAGGGCTACCCTTGATAGTCTTATGGATAGTTGTGAATCATCTTCACAAACTGTGGGAGAAATTAACAAAGAGACATCTAGGCTATTGGATAAGATAGGGGTATTGGAAATGGAGAAAGGGAGAGTTATAGATAGATTTGGCTTATTGAGAAGCCTACTAACCCCTAAGCTTATAATGCTTGAGTCACATCTGTTGGAGATGAAAAAGGTTGAAGGATCAATGCTCATGTCTACACTTATAGAGCTTAAGGCAGCGGAGAAAACATCATATGCATTGAATGGATTAATCCATGTCAATGAGCTTCTATTAAATTCATGGGCTGAGGAAGTGAAGACATTGGAAAACTCTTTCCAAGATGTCTTAAATCTAGTAAGTAAGCACTAAATCCTTTGTGCTTAAGTTTTACAATTTTGAATGTACCTTTGCCATTGATGTTAAAGGGAGAGGAAGAGAAAGAAAAAATGAGGAGAGAAATAAATATGAGAGAGTAATATGTAGAGAAGAAAATAGTAAAGAAAATATGTGTAAAAAAAAAGAGTAGAAAAGAGAAAAAGAAAAGAAGAGAGTTGTATTGTGACACTTAGTCAATTTTCTAAGTGTTTCCATCAATACCAAAGGGAGAGATTGTTGGAAAGTGATGTTTTGGAGCACTAGGAATCACTTGAGGGTTGTCATTTATGGAAACACTTATGATTAGAGTGATCGCATCTTGAGAAGATTGCCACAAGAGGGAGTCATGAAAATGACTAAGTCTAGAATCAGGATAACAGAGTACAGTGCTACAGTTTTGGTTAGTGATGAAGATATATAAGGTATTAGGGATTGAAAAGTCAAATGAAAGTATTTTTGGATGTATAAATTCTTTAGTTAAGAGCACATGAGTTTTGGTTACTAGATCTATGAGATACAATGTTTGGAAGGTATGCGAAGATAGTAAAACAATATAATAGGGTATATGAACAGTTGCGGAGATCAAGGAGAGTATAGTCGATATGGTAATGTGCTAAGATAGGTGAATAGAGTATATTTCTGAATATTTGGTAATATAAGATTGTTGAATCCATACTTATAATTTTCATAAGTTATTATTATGTTTTGTATGGTATTTGTGAAGCCGACTTGAAGGCTGATTTTGTATAAGTATAGAGTGATTTTGTGAAAGCGAAGTATGGTTATGTTTATGATGATGAAGAAAGATTGAAAATATAAGAGTAGAGATCAGATGCAAGATTAGTAAGAGGCTGAGCTATAACTGGAACTATCTAAGCAAGATAAGTTCTTGTATTGTTCACATTTTGGAGAATTCTTTTGAGATAGTTCTTGATTGTAAGAGAAAGTGTGCTCACCACCTTTAACCAGGTGTTTTGTATACCCCTAATAGGGTTTTGTATTCCTCTAACAAGGAAATGTACTATGTAACAATCAACTCCTAACATGGCTAGATCTCCTAACAGGGATATTATATTTTAGTGCATATTTGTGGGTACAATCCCCACTGGGGTTTTCCCTTGGCTAGGGTTTCCTCGAGAACAAATCATTGTGTCATGAGTAATGTGTTATGCTTATATGTTCTTTTCATTTCTGTATTACTTTGGATTGTTTATAATTGTTTAAAGTTGAAAACAAAGTTCTGTAATACTGATTCACCCCCCCTCTCAATATTACCTAATCCTAACAGTATTTTAACTAAGGTAGAATTTTCATTTGTATCATCTTTGAATATTGGTAGATCAAGCAGTAGACAAGATAAGAAATGGAAGTGATAGTGAAGCTGAAGAAGATGATCTTGATGAACTTGATGCATTAATGGATAGAAGGCTACCAAAGGGAAAATGAAAATATCAAGGTATGCTACCCTTATTATGTTTCAAATGTAAAGAGATTGGTCATATTGCTACAAGATGCCCTGAAAGGAAAGATGATGAGAGGACAAGTGAAAGATCAAATAAAAGAAAGAATGATAGAAGATATTATAGAGATCACAAAAGTAATTGACAGAGAGGAAACATAGACAACCAAGACTATAAAGATAAAAGAAAGAAGGCATGCTACCTAGTTGATGACGATGATACTGAGATTGAAACTGATGAAGATGTAGAAGTGGTGTTTGTTGCATTGAAGGAAGATTCTAAAGAAAAAGAAAGGTATGTAGAAAACACACTTATTTCTAAAGTAAGAAAAAATGATACATGGATTATTGATAGTGGATGTACACATCATATGACTAGTGATGAAGAGAATTTTGAATATCTTGAACATTATTATGGTAGATCTGTAAAAATGGGAAATGATACACGCTGTCGAGTAAAAGGTAAAGGATCTATATTTCTTAACAACAAGATCAAATGTGAAAATGTTTATTGGGTGAAAGGAATTAATTATAATTTGTTGAGTTTTTCACAGTTGAATAACTCAGGTCACCAAGTTGTATTTGAGAATAGGAAAGTAAAGATCTATGATGATGCTGGAAGACTAATTTGTACTGGTGAACAATCAAGAGGTAACCTATTTTATTTGGAGAATGCTGAAATTTTTTATTTGATGACTAAGAATGATGATGTTTGGTTATGGAACAAGAGGTTATGTCATGTGAACTTTGACAACATGGTTAAGATCAGTGAGAAAAGAAAAGTTGGAGGTTTACCGAGTATATCTAAGCCTAGCCATGTGATGTATAAACAATGTCAAATGGATAAAATGAAAAAATCTAGTTTTAAGAGAATATAATACTCATCTAATGTTATTCTTGATTTAGTTCATATTGACTTATGTGGTCCGATGAGAACTCAGAGCTATTATGAAGATAGATATTTTATCTTGTTTGTTGATGATTTCTCTAGAATGATGTCAATGATGTTTTTAAAAGAAAAATCAAAAGTTTTTCAAATGTTTAAGTGGTACAAATCAAAAGTAGAGAAAGAAACTGGTAAGAAACTAAAATGCTTAAGGTTAGATAGAGGTAATCTAAATTCATTTCTGATGAGTTTACTAAATTTTGTAATGAGCATGGAATCAAGAGACAGGTATCTACATCGAGGACTTTGAAACAAAATAAGATTGCTGAGAGAAGGAATAGATCAATTGTTGATTGTGCTAGAACATTACTAATTGAAAAAGATGTTGCAAAAATTTACTGGAGAGAAGCTATCAACATAGTTGTCTATACACTGAACCGAGTAGAACTGAAGAAAGAGACAAACAAGAAACCTTATGAGATATGGTATGGTTATAAACCCAATGTGAGTTATTTCAAAATATTTGGAAGTAGATGTTACATTCTGAAAGATGATAAAAATGGAAAATTTGATTCAAAAGGTGATGAATGCATTTTTTAAAGTTACTCTACTAGAAGTAAGGCTTATAATTTTTTGAACAAATCTACTAACAAGATGATTGAAAGTGCAAATGTGAGAGTTGATGAGTTTGTAGAAAAGAATGATGAAGAAAGCAAGAAAGAACTAGAAGACTATGGAAGATTTGTTTACATAGAGAAAGAAGAACTTGAAACTTTAATCAAGCAATAGATTGGTATTATTGAGCAATATAATAATGCTACCGAGAAACAATCTTTACAGATTGAGCAACAAAAAATAATTACTGAGGAGAATGATGATCATGCATTGAGTGGAGAAAATAATGAAGAACAAAGATATGAGCTTGTACTAGAAAAATATGTGAGAAGAAACTATCCACATGATTAGATAAGTGGAGATAAAGCAGTAGGAATGATGAAAAGAAGTAAGTTAAGGAATAATACATGTTTGGTTTATTAATTTGAACCTAGAACTGTTAAAGATGCATTGACAAATGATGATTGGATTAGAGAAATGAATGAAGAGATTGAGAAAATACAAAAGAAAAAGACATGGACATTAGTACTAAGACCTAAAGACAAACATGTGATTGGCACAAAATGGATTTTCAAAAAAAAATTGAATGAGAATGGAGATGTTATAAGGAAAAAAGAAAGATTAGTCTACAAAGGTTATGCACAAGAAGAAGGAATTGACTATGGAGAAAATTTTGCACTTGTTGCTAGACTTGAAGGAGTAAGAATACTATTGCATATGATTCTTATAAAGGATTTAAGGTATATTAGATGGATGTGAAATCTTCATTTCTGAATGGGATACTTGAAGAAGAGGTATACATTGAGCAACCTGAAGGTTTTGTTGATTAAAATTAGAAGAACATGGTATGTAAGTTGCACAAGGCACTTTATGGACTAAAGCAAGCACCGAGAGAATGATATGAAAGACTGCATTCTTATCTCATAAGAAATGGATTTGTTAGAACAAGTGATAACAATAATTTATATCTAAAAAGTGAAACTGATGATCAAGTTCTTATTGCTGAAATTTTTGTTGATGATATCATATTTGGAGGTCATGATATTTTATGTAAATCTTTTGCTGATGAAATGAGGAAATAGTTTGAAATGTCAATGTTTGAAGAGATCAAAATCTTTATTGGTGGTGTAGGAGCACACCTAGGCTAACATCCATGCTTAGTTGTTTTTGACTTGTACTTAACTCTAGCCAAGTCAAGAAGGGTAATGTTAGTTTGTTTCAAGACCTTAGAAGGTCATTTTCTATGTAGTATAAGTGACTTAGTCACTAGGACTAAGGTCACACAAATAGCCAATGTTAGTAGTTTTTAAATTCTTAGTGTTAGTAGTTGAGATAGAGTCTTTAATGTGTCCTATGCACATAGTGAGGTTGTAAAGATGCCATAAGGTCATTAATGGACTTGGATCCTCAAAAAAAAGGAGGTTGAGAGTCCTAAGAAATAGGATTGTAGCATAAGTGAAAGTTGCCAAATATTGCAAAGAAGTTGTCATGACAACATTTGCAATTATTGCAAATGTTGCTTGCAACTCGGTTGTCTTTGGATCCCCTTGATTATAGGAGATGGGAGATCAGACAATAGGCCCTAGAATGGTGGAAATGGCATCTTATGTGATGTAAGACTTGAATCTTGAAGTAGTATGATGCATATGTAATAGTTTGAGTTTGAGAATAGAGCTCTACAACAGTTTTACAGTGTATTTTCTGAGTTTTTGTGTTGACAGTGCATTGAAATGGATTGAAAGTCTAAATCCAATGGTTGATTAGTGTTCTTTAGTGTGTTCTAAGACTTTTTTTTTTGAAGAGAAAGTTTTTTAGAGTAGATTTGGTGCATCAGTTAAAGTAGCTTTTGTTTTAAAGTTCTACTGGTTCTATTCTGATCAGTCTGAGCATTCATGGCTCCCCCATGAAATTTAGCCATGGGAAACACCTAAGGGTAGATGGAAATGATAGGGGAGTCATTAGTGTACATATTTTTAGCATTAGGATTTGTCAAATTTTGGAGAGCTATTTTTAATGCTAGGCCCTAGGTGAGCAAACAGAGCTCAGTTAGAGATCTAGGTTGTGAAAGATTGAAGATATATTACAGGGTACGAAGGTACAGTATGGCTCCAAGGCTTTTTTTGGAAGGTGTTCATCATATCTAAACATACTATGAATATTTGGTTCATACCAATCATTTACATTATGTTTTGAGCAAGATTTTGAATAGGACACAGTTAGTCCTCAAAAGTAGGTCAATTAGCCATGTTTGCGCTAGTTAGTAGGAAGGTGGTGTACAAAGGCTTCCAGGACTTAAAAGTTACAAAATATTTAGTAAGAGCCAAAAGGGTATCTGAATCCTCAATTGATTTTTCAAGTTGTTTGGAAAAGTTTGTAAAGAAAGGCCAAAAGCCTCTGCAAAAGGCTACAAGGATTAGGCCTAGTTTTAAGGTCTCTAAATGATGAACTATTGAAGCCGCTAAGGATATGATAGAAGATCCTTCTAAAATGGATCAAATAGACCAAGAAATGAATATTTTCAAGATGGAGAGCACCCCTACAATGAAGAATGAAGATTTAGGTTGGTGAAGAATTGACACTTAGAGCTTTCTAAGTGAGTGAGGAGGATTGAACTATCTATAAGGTGTTAGTCTTCTAAGGTGAAGCAAAAGAGTTGAGAAATCTTAGAGAAGAGTTAGGATTGGTGTTAGTTAATCATCTAAACCAATCAGGACCTAGAGGAGACTAGGTTCCTAGAAGAGACTAGCTAGGTCTCTTAGATGTAGTGCAAGCAAGCCTTGGAACACTCACATCAATTGGTTTGAAAATACAACAACTGAAGGAAGGCATCTATATCACACAATCTAAATACACTAAGGAAATATTGAAGACATTTGGTATGGAAGACTTAAAGCCAGTTGGTACACCTATGGTAACTAGATGCAAGCTAACCAAGAAGGAAACGTCAACAAAGGTAAATCAAACCTTATACAGATCTATGATTGGAAAGATGATGTATGTTGTGCATTGTAGACTAGATATTGCACATGCTGTTGGCATTGTAGCTAGAATTTTTGCTAATCCTAAAGAGACACATATGACTACTATGAAAAGAATGTTGAGATATCTGAATAGAACCAAGAACTATGGTTTGTGGTACAAGAAAGAAGGTAATTTTGAACTTAAAGTCTATACAGATGCTGATTGGGATGGAAATATTGATGATAGAAAAATCACTATAGGTGGAGCTTTCTTTTTAGGAGAAAGACTAGTAACATGGATAAGAAAGAAACAAGGATGTATTTCTTAGTCCACTATTGAAGCTGAATATGTAGCTACTACTGCTAATTGTTTTAATATAGTCTGGATAAAGAAATTGTTGGAAGGAATGAATGAAGAAATAACTGATCTAGTGATAATCCATTGTGACGATACGAGTGCTATTAAAATTTCAAAGAATCCAATGATGCATGCAAAGACAAAGAACATATCTATAAAATATCACTATTTGAGGGAGAAAGTTCAGGAGAAACATGTCACATTGGAATATGTGAAGTCACAAGAGCAACTTGATGATAAATTCAAAAAACCCTTATTGCAGGATACATTTGAATACTTGAGAAATAGACTAGGGGTCCTTCCCTTGTCTAACAATCACTAAGGTGATGTGGGGTTACATCAACCTATTCTTATCAGAAGATCTAATTATGTTGATGTAAGATGTTCATACTTTGGGATTCCTAAGGTTGTGAAGAAGATGGTAGACAAGATGAAACTGTGAGAATATCTGTACATGCAAGGTACACAAATCTGAAAAGGAACAATAGAGAGACTGATTTGGATACTCAAGAGATTATTTTTTGGCATTATTGTCAAAGGGAGAGATGACCATGAAATATCAAAAAGGTGATAATATAAAGGGAGAGAATTATGCATGATATATCAGTTAGGAACAAAGCTAACCAAAAGGGAGTGAAATACTACAAGAAGAGAGACAGATGCTATGTAGTGATTAAACATATTAAAAGCATAAGCTATGGAAGAGCTACTGAGTCACAACATAAAGGCCGAGTTGTAGATACTTAATATGTTTGGTATTCTATGGCATATTTCATATTGTGTTTCCATCAATGCCAAAGGGAGAGATTGTTAAGACTAAAATTGATTGACTACTTGGAGAATAGAATGGGAGAATGTGAAGATGATCATCAAGCTAGTAAGGTATATGTGAGACATTAGATCACTTGTTATATTGTCATTGATGTCAACTAGTTTTGACTATACTTATCATGATAGTTGCAAACATTTGAAGAATTTAATATTGGTAAAGGAAAGGAGATATTAGCATGGAAATAAGATGTATGATTAAGTTATGAATATGGTATTCATTGGGAAACTTATTGATGAGTCTATGACATTATGATAATGATTTGGTTGTATGACATGATTCTGCTAAGTATTGAAGATCAAGAATGTACAAGTTAATGTGGTTGGTATGTGAAGAACTTAGTATACACCAAGCAAATATAGTGAACACTGAGCAAGTGCAGTGTATATAGAGTGTGGTATTAACCGAGCATGAAGTCACCAAAACATCATAGTATTGACCAAGTAGGAGAAATAAGGAGGAACATGCAATTTCTAACTTGAGATGATGAGTTGGATGAATCTAGAAGATTCCTAGGATAAAGAAAAATTTAGTTACAAAGATCTATGACTGATAAAATTCAAGGTTGATCCGATGATGAAGAATGAAAATATTTTAAGGCTCAAGTTCTGAGGAAGGTTAACGAGGCAAACTCAATGATGGAGATTAAGAGGAAAAATATATGGGTGAGAAGAAAATGGTTTATCATGTCTATATAAGGAGACAAGAAATTCAAAGAGTAATGCACATGAAGATAAGATTGTATAAATGTGAAGCCGGTGAGACAGTTTGAAGTAAGTGACAAACTGCAACTGATTGAATACTTGAAAGGGAGAGATTGTTATGCTACAACTGATTGATTACTTGGAGAAAAAAATGTGAAGATGATCAATGAGCTAAAAAGGTATATGTGAGACATTAAATCAGTTATTATATTGTAATTGATGTCAACTAGTTTTGACTATACTTATCATAATAGTTGCAAACATCTGAAGAAGGTAATAATGGTGAAGGAATGAGATATTAACATGAAGATGATATGTATGAGAAAGATATGAGTATGGATTTCATTGGGTAACTTATTGATGAGTCTATGACATTATGTTAGTGATTTGATTGTATTACATGATTTTGTTATGAATTGAAGATCAAGAATGTACAAGTTTATGTGGTTGGTAAATGAAGATCTTAGTATACACCAAGTTCAAACATACTACACTGAGAAAGTGTAGTGTATACTGAGTACAGTGTTAACTGAGTAAGAAGTCACTGACACATCATGATATTGACCGAGTGAAAGAAATAATATGGAACATATGATTGCCAACTAAAGATGACGAGCTGTACAAATATGGATGATTCCGAGGTTAAAGATAAAGTTTGTTATGAAGATCAAACAATTGACAAAATTCAAGGAAGATCATATGATGAAGAATGAAACGTGTTTGAGGTACAAGTTCTAAGGAAGGTTGAAATGGTAAAATCAATGATGGAGATTAAGAGGAAAAATCTATGGCTAAGAATAAAATGGTTTATCATGTCTATTTAATGAGACAAGAGATTCAAAAAGATAATGGGCATGAGAAGGAAATTGCATTCATGCGAAGTTGGTCAGAGAGGTTGAAGTGAAAACCAATCAATTCTGCAGACTACACTGAGCATCAGAGAAAGGAATTCACCGAGCAGAATAGAGTTGGAGGATAGAAAGAAATTGAAGAGATTATGATGGCCAGAGGTATTTTGAGCTTAGCATAGATCTAAAAATATGCAAAGGAAGTTGTAATTTGAATCAGATCATTTATTGTTTCATTCTAACCAGTGCTATAGATAAATATCTTAACCGAGTGGGACTTAAAAATCTTTATTTATTTTTATTATGACATTCAATGAATGTTGATTATTTTCTTGTTGACCCTAAGTGAGTGTTTGGTCATAGATAATTTTTAGTGATAAATCCTCTAACAAGGTCACACCTCATAGTGTGTTTTGTAAATTTTAACAAGGCTGGCTCTTAATCGAGCTCACTTCACAAGAGTCAAATTATTTCGGGTACCAATCCTAGGTGGTTTTTACCCTAATAGGGTTTCCACATTAAAAATCAAGTGCTATATGTATATGGATGTGATGATTTATTATTTTTCTTTACACATTATAATTACTTGTTTGATTAGTATATACACTAGTTAATTTTACTGGTAACCGGTTAATGAACAAAAATGCACAGATAAGTTTTTACCGAGTTGTTTAGATTATTTGAAAGATTTTTTTTATACATTTGGGATAATTTGGGACTGTAGGATAACTAGAATTAACTAATTCACCGCTCCTCTTAGTTATCTAATAGTAAGAACTGAGTGATTTTGCAGACTACACCGAGCAATTGAGCAGAACAAAGTTGGAGAAAGAAGGAGATTGAAGAGATTATGATGGCTAGAGTTATATTGAGCTTAGCATAGATTTGAAAATTGGAAAAATAAATTGCATTTGAATAAGGTCATATAATGTTTCTTTCTAACCATTGATACAAACAAAATCTATTAACCGAGTGAGACTTAACGATCTTTTTATTTCTTAATGACATTCAATGGATGTTGATTGTTTTCTTATTGACCCAAGTGAATGTATTGTCATAGAGAACTATTAGTGATGAATCCTCTAATGAGGTCACACCTTATAATGTGTTTTGTAACCTTTAATAGGGTTGTCTCTTAACCGAGCTTACTTCAGAAGAGTGAAAATATTTTAGGTACCAGCCCCAGGTGTTTTTTCCCTTAATAGGGTTTCCATGTTAAAAATCAAGTGTTAAATGTGTATGCATGTGATGTTTTGATATTTTACTTTACACATTACATTAAATGGTTTGATCAGTATATACTAGATGTTTTATTTGACAATAGGTTAATTAAGAGTAAGGCACAAATAAGTTTTTACTGAGTTGTTTAGTTTATTTGTTGAAGTTGGTTTTATACATCTAGGGAGGAATTTGGGACTGTAGGATAACTGGACTTAACTGATTCACCCCCCCTCTCAATTATCTAACACAAATATTCTTTGGAGGAATCATTAATAGGAAGTTGAAGTTATGGATATTTTCATTCCATGTTTAGATCCAAATTGAGTTATGAGGTCTAGAGAATGTTTTTAGGATGATTGGTTAACTTGTTCTAATGTCTTGCTACATGTTACGTGTGGTGTCCAATTAGGAGGACGTTGCATTGTGTGAAATTTGATTAATTATTTTGAGGGAGTTGTTTTATTATTTATTTAAATTTCCTTTATCTCCTAGGGTGGATTACATTAAGTGCAAGTCTTCATGGCAGATGAATTTGGGTAAATAATGTTTATCTATATTATGGTTGACCTAATTATGTTTTTGGAAGATCAAGTTGATATATATTGGCATGTGGTTATATGAATTGAATATTGGTTGAGTGTGGATTGAATGTAAACTAAAAGTGATGCAAATGTGGAAGAGTATTTGTATGATTATGTGAGTTTGACAGAGTTTAGTGGTTCATTACAAGATCCTACATCTTTCCAATTCATCATTTCCTTGTGCCTACTGGAAGACAATGAGTCCCTTTGGAAACTTGCAAAATATTTTATCTTTCCATGTGATTGTGAGTCTCATTATTAAAAGTCATTTGTATATTACTTTAAGGTAGTGCACCTTAGCCTACAAGTCTTTCTTAGGAGTAGTGCACTCCTTCGTCTATAGCCTAAACATTGTAATATGTTTTTGATTAAGGTAAAATAAGGTTTTGAAGGGGCCCCAAAACCTTGTACAACATTGGAAATTAAGAGAGGACATTAAGAGTTCCATAAATACAATAGTCCAACCATTAAAAAAGACCAGACACCCCAATCACAACATAGAAAAATACTTCCAAAGAAAGCAGTCCAACAAAAGAACCCAAGATTGGTGCACAAAATATACTAGAGGAGAGTGATATTTAAAATAAAGGGGACTAGAATTTTGATCCCTTCTTATGGGACCAAAGGGTCATGTCAAAAGAAGAGGAGGATCTCTTACATTGTTTACCTTTAACTGTGATCCAACCTTCTTCAACTCTAGCAACCTCATCCCGCCAACACAACGAATCCAAGACTAAAGAACCAACACCCAATAGAGGTGTTGAAACAACCAACAAAGCATCCAACATAGGGCCAGCTTTAATCCCACCCATAGGATTACCTAAAAGAGGATCAATAGAACTAGAACCAAAAACTACCAAAACACCAGCAGGGCCAACATAATCAACACCCACAATACTACCAACAAAGGGTCCAACTCCATCTAGCAAAGAAGAAGTTGGCCTAGATCCAACAGAAGGGCGAATAGGATCAAGGCCAACATCCACAACAAGCCCAGTAGAAGTAGTAGGGCACGAGCCATCCACCACCATAGAAGTCTCCGGATCTCCTAAAGAAGGAGAAACCTCCTTCTCGGGCTGAGAGGAGTTTTTCATGACTATGTAATGCTGGGTGGAAGTGCCCTTCCACCAAGAGGGAGAAGATTTATTCTTCTTAGTATCCAAGCCACATTGAGAAAAAATGTGACATATCTTAAAGTATTTATGACACCTAAAAGGAATACCTTCATAGTCAAGCTGTTGGATCCAAGATCCCACAAATGACTCAATTTTGATTTCAGCTAGAAGACCCTTCAAGGTGTCAAGATCTACCAAAAGGAGAGCAACAGTGGAGTGATAAATATTAAAAGAGTCATGATCCAATATTAAGAAATCCCCCGAGGCCTCACGCACTTCCTCTAGGAAAGAGTCTTGCCAAAGGTGAAGGGGGAGGTTAGGAATCCTAACCCAGATGGGGATCTTATTGAATACTTTAGATGAAGGATTAAAATCAAGGTGCCAAGGCTTAACCATCAACATAAATGTTTCCTCCAAACTAAAAAATGATCACACAAGATCTTAGATGTATCCTCAGCCTTATCAAACTTAGCTATGAAGAACCCTTTAGCCATAGGAAAAATATGGACACCATCAGATAAAATTGGTTCCCATTTACAAGACACCCAATCATACAGTTGAGGGAGGCTAGGCCAAAAACCTTGAAAATGGCATATCAAACCGTGTAATATGTTATTTATATAGTAAGTGTGATTTTTAACATATTTTTTCTAACATTGGGTTTTCCATGTAAAAAAATGTCGTTCATTTGTTTGTGTTGTCATTGCAATATTGTTAATTAATGGTTAGTTATATTGAGATAATATTAGATACATGTTTGTAACAAAAAAGGTTTAATTTTTATCAAGACCAATTCATCCCACTCTCATTCTTGCGGTGTGTTCAATAGTCATAAGTAAGCATGTCATAATATATGTAATAGATTTGGTCCTAACTTTAATATCACAAAACACATGTCACCTACTTATCAACAATCTAAGATCCTCTAAGTGGGATGCCTACTTCCTCATGTGAGGAAGAAAAATCCATACTACCTTTCCAGTAGGATGAAAAGTCAACATGTTAGCTCCCAGAAGATGAAAAAATAGCACACACAAAAAAGTCTAGTATGCTCATAAAATTAAATAAAATGTGAATAAATAAATCTAATTACCAATGTTAGGTTTTCAAAGGTCAAAATACCTTAATCCCAATAATCTTATACTAGTTTTAAAGAAATAACTACACCTACAAAAAATAAATGGAAGGTAGCCCAAAACTTCATGCAAAGTAGAAAGAAAATAAAAATAGCCATAGCCTTTTTTAAAGATACAAAGAAAAGAAAACTAGCCCCAACTTATACCATAGGAAAGAAAAAGAGAAAGGCTTCCCTAAAACCCTCTAGGTGATCATATCACCTTAAAAACATGCAATAGACACAAAGACAAGTCCTTCAAAATCCATTTTTTTTGTCTATTTGTAATGTAAATGAATAAGATAGGGATGGTTTACAAGTCTACTAGTGTAGCATAGGAAATAATATGATTCATTAGGAAAACTAATGAACTTAGGCCCTATCCTCTTTATTACATTGGAAGGAAGATGACCCACTAGGCTCAAGAAGGTCTAAGTGCTAAGTGAGTACAATGATACTTCTTTTTAATTGCAGTTGATTATAAAGCCTAATTAAATGATGCAGAATTTGGGTTTAGAAAGGAGGAAAATATAGTTTTCAAAATGCACAAACTAACATAGAGTAGAGAAACCAATTTTGTTACTAGAAATAAAGTCTAAATTTTTTAACTAATTGACAAATTTATTTTAATGCTATTTTGGAGTGACTATGGTGAATCGGCCAGCTTGTTCCCAAGACTAAGTCAATTGGGTCAACTTGTTCCATGTACTTTCTCAAAATTTTAATTGTAGACTATAGATGAGGTCCTTTACTTTCCAGATCTGATCCCAAAAGTGGTGCCAATTGTTCTTGCACATAAAAAAAAGTTTGGTAGAGAGGGATTTTCCTTAGTCAAACCCTAGTTGAGGAATCAACCTTGGAATTGAAATGAAATATGTATAAATAGATAGTGTGATAATGTAAATAAGAGACTAGATCTAAAAATATAAATTCTTAATACCTTCACAAACGAACTTGGTGTCACAATGTCTATGAAGATTCTTGAAGTATCTTGAATGTTGTTGTAGGATCTTAAATTATAGAGAAGTATCAAGGATGTCTTTCAAAAATGCCTATATTTTCAAATACTCCTTAAATTTATAATGTTGTTAAATTCTTGATGTCTCTTTCCTTAAGAAGAAATTAATTCATATTTATATTCATGTAGCTAGTGTATAGTAAGGAAAAGGTAAAAAAGGTAGATTGATCCTCATTTTCTTAATTTACAATAAGAAGAAAGACGCCCCAATAGGCTCAAGTAGGATTTAAGCACTGAATGAGTAAATTATCCTTCACAACAATGAATTTGGGGGAAGTTGGATATAAGGGAAAATGATACAATGATGCAAAATTAATTGGGTAAACAAAAAAATGTAACAAGTTAAAGAAAATACTGACTAACTGAATGTATCATTTTAAAATGGATGCACTTTTCATTTAAGAAATTTTAGTTCCCATCCTTTATCGATATTTTGGACCATGGATAGATTCATGCTCAATCACCTCTTTCTCTTATCCAGTCTCATATTCATCCTTTTCAACAATGCATTATCCGAGACCTCAAGGTTAGCTCCCTATGGGCCAACCCTAGAACATATCAACCAAGTCGACCTATTCCTCTAGGTTTGTGAGCCTTGGGCCCAGTGTTGTCTCAAGGATTAAATTCTCAAAATATGGTGACCTCATTGGCTTGCTTTATTTTCCTGCCCATAAACTAGTATAAAAGGAAGCCTAGGCACCTTGTTTTACAAGCGCGAAAGCACAAATGGCATGAGACACAAAAGTAAGCATGAAAGAAAGAAGAATAAATAAATACCATCTTCAAGCCTTCAAGCCTTCAAGCCTTCAAGCATTCAAGTCTTCAAATATTCAAGGATCCTTTGTGGGCATCTTTCCTCTTCAATATCTATCATATTATTGCCTATCAAGGGAGGATATCTACATTGAGGCATACATATTCTTCTTCATTTGATGAAAACTTACATCCATGGCTCCATGAAATGATTTTGGTAGATCCATAGCATTTTTGGAGATTTCCTACATTGCAAGTTCACGATCAACACACAAACACAACAAAATTCCTTATTGACAAGGGTTTCTTCAAGCAAGGTGAATATTTACATTTGTCTTGTTTCTTTCATACATTTATATTTCAATTCAAGGCTGATTCCTCAATCTAGGGATTGACCAAGGAAAGGCCTTATTCACCCCAACCCCAAAACCTAGTTTTTTTTGTATGCAGGAGCAGGATCTCAGAATTGTAGGTAAAGATCTGGAAGTTGCAGACAAAGATCTATCAAAAAAATTTGTGTTAAATTTGGAAAAGTGCCTTAGGAACATGGTGACTTGGTTAACCTATTTTGGAACACAATGACATGGTCAACCTGTTCCTAGCAGCTTGAGATTTTCAACATTTTTTGGGTTTTTAGCTGTGATCGCAGATCCATAGTCAAGAATTCAGTTACAGCTCAAGAACAACAATTTTCAGAGTAGAAAAGAATATTCCTCTTCATACTTCAAGGTGAGTAACCCATTATCTATTTCATATATTTTCTTAGATCTATTTTCACATGTTAATTGGGCCGATTGTTTACATTTAGCACCTAGATCTCTATTGCTTATCTTGCTAAATCAATTCGTTTAATTTTACAAGTACATTTACATAAAATTTATCAAATCTTACATTGCATGAAAGAGGACTTGTGTAATTCCTTAGTATAATTTGGGTTTAGCATTAGCATCCCCTCATCTTCTTGGGTTTTTCTAATCTAACTTAGGTTACATTGAGAGTTACACCTGGAAGCCCCTATTTCTCTTGTATTTTGAATGTTAGTGTGGAAATGGTTAATTAATGAATAAATCACATATAATTTACATTACTAAGTTCATCAATACCATTTTTCACCCTAAACACTAAAAACTAATAGAGAATTGTAATGATATGAAATGGAGACCAAAAAGTCATATGAATCTTAGTCCAGATTTTGGGTGGACTTGTAGGTTAAATAATTCCCAGTGGATTTTGTTCTTAGGAATAGATAGCCTAAGGTGATGTGTTCCCAACAACTTTTCCTGAAACCTTTTGCAATTTTTCTATTAAATCCCACACTTTCTGAATTAAGTCCTGTCAACTCTACTACATGTTCTTGCACATAGAAAGACAAGAAATGAGGTTGGATAGATGGGTTTTCCTCAGTCAAACCTCTATTTGGAATAAACCTTGAAATGAAATAAAGTAAATGAGAGTGTGTTGTCATATAGAAAAGGATAGATTTAAAAAGTGAAGTATGTCATACCTTGGAAATACAAATGCTTCTTTGAATTTGATAAAGTATGTTGATACAATAGATTTGACTTAACATAAAAATCCAAACATAAATTATGAAAGATAAAACCTTATATATAATGGATGTTTTAGTTTGCCTCAATACTTGATTGAGAAGATGAAAGAATAATTGGATGAATGTAGGAATATGTGCATCTCCTTGATATAAAACTCCTTTTCTGGGCCTTAAATAAGGGAAATAAGCTTGATCCATGGAGAAGAAAACATTGAATTCTTGAGAAGAAGTCTTGAATGCTTGCCTTGATTGCTTGAACTTGAATTATTTTTCATGAATATGGATCCTTAATTTTGATTATCAAAATGAGGAGAGTTAGGGTGTTTATATACATCTTTTAACATATTGGGGGTTAAAACTTGGGAGAGACAACTGTACATCAAAATACCCCACTAAATTAGAAAGATGAAGCCCCAATTCCAATTTCACTCCAAACCTTGGGGAGCACAATATCCTAGGAAATATGTTCCCAAGAGCACAATGCCCCATGCAATATTTTCCCAAGAACACAATTCCCTAGCAATTATATTCCCAGGAACACAATGCTCTAGGTGTTATGTTCCACCCAATTGGGAATCAAATGAGAAGCATAGATCCTAGATAATCAAGGGATGTAGGATTACAAGGCACAAATAATTTTGAGGTTGGGATAGAACACAAAGGCCAAAAATGATAACATTGGCCCTAGGTGATGAAATAAATTATTGGATTGGAGAACACTTATAAATAAGGGCTTATCTTGATTTAAAATAGATTTGAATTAATAGAGGACTTATATTTGAATTTAGGTGTCTATTAGGAGCGATATGAAGTCCTACTATGAAAAACACTAAGGTGGGTGCTAAATAATCATGAATTTATACACATACATTAGGTGCTTACGATTTATGATGATCCATTTAGCCCCCACTTTAGCAGGAGTTTGAGACAACCTCATGCTCATGATAAAGGAAACAAGAGAGAAGGAGAAGAGAGGAAGAGAGAGAAATGAAAGAATGAGAAAATAGAAAAGAGATAAGACATCACTAAGCTTAAGGATTTAAGCCCCCAAAAAAAGGATCTCAACTCAAATGATCATGCACAAGGGCACAAAAAAAAAGACAAAAGAAAATTAAAAAAATATATAATGATAAAATAGAAGAGAATTAGAACTAAAAAGAAAACTACAAATTAACTAGTCGAAGAGACCTTGATTGAAAAATGTCCCAACCACTAGCATCTTGTTTGGAAAGATATTGAAAAATCACAAGTGGTCACATGGAAAGAGAAAGATCATACTCCATGGACCACACTCCATGATTTATCTCACTAGACAAATTTATGGGAACATGGAAAGAGAGAAAGAATGACCATGAATATAATAATCTATCAAGTTGTGTTAATGTAGATGATCAATGGGAGAGAAAAGAAGGAAATAGTAGAAAGGCTAGAAAGTCATGTTATGCTAGTTCCACTCATATCAAAGAGAGATAGAAGGATAATTTAAGGTCTTGAAAGATGCGTTACATGACTCAATCCTACCTTAGAAATGACCAATGACTTATGAAATTGTATGCATAGAGTAACTTATGAAAGTTTGTGAAGGAGTGACTTATGGAGTTTGTGCATGGAGCGACTTATAGAATTTTCCAACAATAAGAATATATCCTTAAAACAACAATATATGTCATAAGATCAGAAAAGAGTGAAAAATCCTATAAGACAAGGAATATATAATCATGAAAGGATATCTGCAAGTGGAAATAGACCCTTGAAAGGAAGAGATCTTGGATACAAGACATATACCTTCAATAGGAGTTCTTGAATAAAGATAACATCTTTAAGACAAAGAGAGGAGGAGAAAAAGAATTCACCCTATTAGCCCCCCTATTGCTAGGTGAAAAATGGATTCTTGGTGATGGATGACACACCTTAAGCTCCCAAGTAAGGGTATTTGTTTATGATGAACATACTTTTACAACTAAGGAAGGGATTGTGATCAAGGATACACACCTCTTGCATAAGAGAGAATCCAAAATCAAAACAAACCATTTAATAGGAGAAAAGAACACTACATAATAAATAAATGCCACTTCACCTAGGAAAGTGTATCCTTAGAAGATCAAGAATAAAAGACCTTTCCCCCCAAGGGTGAAGGAAAGAGGAAATATAATACATTTCATACCCTAAGTAACAAATATTTCATAATAAACATGTGATTTCAAGAAAGGATAAGGATATCATATTATAAAAACTTAGTGTGCTAAAAAAATTACAAGAGATATACACTGTTGGACTACAACTGATTTGGAATCTGATTGAAGAATCTGTGATTAAAGATCACTGAGGAGTTGCTGATTAGATATGTAATATGATTAAATCAATATTATGTTGTCATTGATGTCAACTAGTTTGACAACACTTATCTTGTAAGTTACTATACTGAGACATCTGAAGAAAGGTGAAAAAAATGAAGAATAGAGAAATCTACATGGAGAAAGATGTACATGATAGATGAGGATAAGGAATACATTGAGTAACTTGTTGATGAGTCTATGACTTGATGATATTGACTTTATTATGTTGCATTCATCTATGATGAATTATAGAGCTAAAAGACACAAAGCAGTGTTGTCGGTAAATGAAGCATTTCTAGTATACACCAACGGAGTGTAGTGTATACCGATCACAGTATTAACCGAGCAGTATTCACCGATGCATTTCTTTGTTAACCGAGCAGAACAAAATGACTTAAATGATTAGTTTAGCCGATAAGATTGATGAGTAGGCAAGTGTATAACATCAAGGTAACAGATAATGTTTGTTACACAGATCGACGACTGACAAAATTTAGGAAAGATCTAATGGAGAAGATTGAAACATGTTATTGACACAAGTATCGAGAAATTTTGAAGCGACAAAATCTATGAATGTGGTTAAGTGGCAAAATCTAATGGTGGAGAAGAAAATGATTTACTTGTCTATATAAGAGAACAAAATTTCTTTATGAGAGGATGCCGTAAGAAGTAGAAACTACAGGAATATCGTGTGAACAAGGTTTTCATGCATTCTAATCATAATGGTTAGTAAGAACCGAGCTACAGAACAATTACCGAGCTACAAAGAGAAATTACCGATGGACAGTATGTTGATATAGTATTAAATCTGAAGTGAAATATTGATCAGAAGGATTTGCATGGACTAAATATTGATCTGTAATCTGCAATTGAAGTTGTATTAAGGTAGGTCATTTACTGTTACATATTTAACCATTGTATACAGTCAAAATCTCTTAACCGAGTGGACTCTGAAAGTCTTATGATGTATCATTCTTAGAATGAACATTGTTATCCTGTCAACCCCATAGTGAATGCTGGTTGGACGATAACTTCTAGTCTAAAATCCTCTAACAAGGTCACACCTGATAGTGTAACCTTTAACAAGGTTGGGTCTTAACCGACCTCACTTCAGAAGAGTGAACAATTTTGGGTTGCTGGTCCTAGGTGGTTTTTCCCTTTATAGGGTTTCCACGTTAAATCTCTTGTGTTATGTGTTGATTGTGATATTTGTTTGTTATCATTCTTTACATGTTACATGTTAGATTTGATCGGTAAACTTTTATAGTATTAGACTGGTAATCGGTAAAAGTACAAACAGTGAAAGTATTTAGTGTTTATCAACGAGCAGAAATTGAATAAATAGTTTTGAATTATACATTTTGTTTTGGGACACTGGATAACTGATTCCCCCCCTCTAAGTTATTCTAACATACACTTCCAAGCAAGGAAGAGGTTATTGTAGAGACAACCTTTGGTTCAACTATTAAGAATAATTGATAAGATTTAATAGATAGTTCATCTTGCATCGAATATGAATTTGGGGTCGTAGACTAATGAAAGGTATAGTGGATGTCTACTCAAGGGATGAAGATAGAAAGCCCAGTGGGGATGATTATAGCTAGAACTGGTGAAGGGTGCTCCCCTTAATACCACAAACACATAACAGAAATAGAGAAACAACAACAATATGCAAGAACAGAAAATTGGCTTCTTATTATCTCCACAAATGTGGAATTACAAACTTTCAGAATTAAAATATGCAAAGCCACATGGGCATTCCCTTACAATATTCTGTAGGACAAAGCCTCGAACTATTACCCAGATCTACTACCCAGAACTATTCTGAACTGCCTAAGACAATAATATAGCCTTCCTTATATAGGCAATTTTCCACCGCCTGGGAAGGTTCCAGAATTTTAGCCAATAAGGCCGACCAAACTTAGAATTATTTTATTTTACATTTTATTACATCATAGTCGGCTCAAGATAACCTTTGAAACCCGAACAGAAATTTTGAAGAAAATTATTTTTCACCATTTCAGGTGGCCCAACTTCCGAAGACCATAAGTCATCACCAATTGACCCGATCGGCTATTATAACCCCATTTTGGAAACGCCACGAAGCGCTCTACAGGCTTAACTAGTGCAAGCGCTCATCACCCAAACTTTTGACCTCATCCGGGGCCTCTAAAGCCTTCAAAACTGAGTTCAAAGTTTTTGTACCCTGCTGCCAATACCGAAAATCTTCAATATCTTCCAATATACACTTGATCTGGCAATGAAACTTTACTGACAGACTTATATGACCAAAATGAACCTCCAAGAAAGAAATCAGATCATTCTGAGCACATACAAAAATTACCAAAAATAGTAACTTTCCATAAATAGTAGCTCTGCACAAAATAGCCCTTATTGAATATAAAAATAGAAATATTTTTTTTGGGTGATGCAAGATTGCTCTTACACCCAGGATGCTCCTGCATCAAGAACACACTGAAAGAAACCTATTACAAACCAAAAGAAATCTAGTGATAGGAACTGTCACTTCCTGGTGGCAGGAGCTCAACTCAAACTCACAATTCCAAAGAAAACTATTCTAAAAACTAGAAAGAATTAGAAAGCATGAACATTTTATCTAGAATATTTTATTACGAAAAATAAAAAACTAACCAAACATATATAAATTCGTAATTAAATCTAAAGAAAATAATAATCAATTAGGATTATATATAATAACATAAATTATAATATCTAAATTAATATAAATAATGGTAAGCTAATAATCAGTAAAATAATTACACACAGAAAAATAAACACAACTAATCTAAAATAAATCACCAAACATCCCAAGAAGTGAATCCTGCCTCCTCAGTACATCCGATGAGAAATAATGAATGCCTTCTATGCTACTTCGATAAATATAACATTATTTTATTCTTCCACACATATTACAGAGGCTTCATAAAATATTTTACTATAGGAAACTCACGTACAAAAGGCTACGAGTCTGACATTTGTCTCTTATTTCTTGGGATGAAATTACATAATATTTATAGTTCAATATTATAACAATTCTATGCAGAAATAGGTGCATCAGTTTATTCGTGCAACCAACAAACTAAATAATAGAATGGTCCATATAAGACCTTCATCATTGTCCACAAATAAGAAACATATCTGTTATACTAATGAGCAAAAATAGGGATGAAAAGATCCACATTTTCTCTAGCTACCAAACATGTTCATTCAACCAAGATAATATTTTCATTTTCCTTAAGAAAGAAGATACGCTACATATTTCTCCTCCACTTTTGTAGATCCATTTGTGCAAAAACATTGAATATTTCTTGGCCATAAAGTATTTAATTATAATAGTGAGTATAAATAAATAATAGCTTTTCATTTATGGGCTCTTCTCCATTCCTTATTTTCTAACAATATATTGCCACCTCAATTTCACTGAGTTGGAATAAGTGACATGAATGAGGGTGAGTAGAGAATAGAGGCATATGCAAATAATAGCCATAGAATGAAACCAAAGACCCAAACATCACGAATAGTTATATCCATTGCCACCTTGGAAGCTTCATAATATTTTAAAATGATGACAAAGATAAATTGTTGTTAAAATATAATAGGTAGAAGTTTCAGACCAAAAAGTGGCTGGAAGATTTTCTGAATGGAATATGATAGGAAGATCAACACCCTTAAATCTACATGTTAGAAAATTTATTTTCCAAGACATAAAATAACAATGCTTGTTAGTAATAACAATCAATAATTAATTTTCATATTTTAATCTCAAAACTATATTTAATACTACTTATATATATTTAACCATATGCAACATAAAAGAGTAAAATAAGATGAAATGTAATAGAAATGAGATATAGAAGTGAATAAGATAGTACATGAAATGAATTATGTGACATAAAATGGGTCATAAATGGCTCTCAACATTCCCCCCAACTTAACATATTGCACATCCTTGTGCAATCTTTTATTTTTGAGAGGAAACCTTGGATTTATAGAATTTTCCTTCTTCACCTTGAACTTTTATAGCTCATGGAGAATTTCATTGCACTTTCCATTTTGCATAGATTTCATTTTAACATTCATAATTCCTACATTTTGTTTTCATTGTTCTCTCTCTTATTTTTTTTCACCTTTGATAACATTATATTTCTAAAATGCCAGATGTATAAGAGGTTTTATGAAAAGTTTCTCAATACACATGAGCTTGGTCAGAATGGGTGAAATGGTAGGCCATACAAATGATAATAAAGGGTGAAATAATAGGGTTCATGAAGGATGGAATGAAAAATATGGAGGAGGAAATAATGGATTCAAATATGGGATGGTGAAGGATAGGGTGAAAATATATGTAATAACAATGGGATACCTCCCCCCAACTTAAAGGGTTGACCATCCTCAGGATATAAGGAAGGGTAAGGATGTTTCCCATATGATCAATATAATAAGAAATATTAATAAAATTAAGATATAAAACAATGAAAAATAAAATTGGTTGTATTACCAACATACATGTCCATCTATGCCAAGGTTTGAAGGCCAAAAGATCTCAGCAACTGTGAAGCCTAAACAAAGAAGGAACCAAAAATGTGGACCGGAACCGCCACCATATGAAGGAAGCATTATAGTTCACATTGAAGGGAGATGAATCCATTCTCCATAGCACCTTGATTGAATGCATCACATTGGATATAGGTGAAATGAGAAACTCAATCACACAAGTGAGTAACATGAGATGCTAAAGGCTCCGAGAGAGGGAAATAGCCATAGAAGCTGAGTGTTCTTGAACAATGGGTAGCTATATATTGCATTTTTTTCTTTTTTAATTATATATATATATATATATATATATATATATATATATATATATATATATATATATATATATATATATATATATATATATATACATATGTGTATATATATATATGTACATATGTGTATATATATATATATGTACATATATGTATATATATATGTACATATGTGTATATATATATGTACATATGTGTATATATATATATGTACATATGTGTATATATATATATATATGTAGATATATGTAGATATATGTAAATATATTTGTATATATATGTATATATGTATACATATATATGTATATATATATACATATATGTACATATATATATATATATACATATGTATATATGTATATATATACATATGTATATATATGTATATATATATGTATGTGTATATATATGAATATGTTTGAAGTGAAAAATGGTGTTGATGAATTTAACAATGTAAACTATATGAAGTGTATTCATTAATGAACCATTTCCATCCTAACATTCAAAATACAAGAGAAAGAAGGGCTTCCAGGTGCAACTCTCAATATAACCTAGGTTAGATTAATAAAACCCAAGGAGATAAAGGGATTCCAATGCTAAACCCAAATTATACTAAGGAAGTACACCATCAAGTCCTCTTTCATGCAATGTAAGATTTGATTAAGGTTGTGTAAAAGTACTTGTAAAATTGAACTAATTGATTTAGCAAGATAAACAATAGAGATCTAGGTGATAAATGTAAGCAATCAACCCAATTAAGATGTAAAAACAGATCTAAACTAAGATGTGAAATAGATAATTAGGTACTCACCTTGAAATGTGTCGAGGAATGTAATTTTATGCTATGACAACTATTGTTCTAGACTTGTAAGTGAATTTTTGACTACAGATTTGCGATCACAACTGAAAACCCAAAAAGTACTAAAAATCTCAAGCTATCGGGAATAGGTCGACCATGTCACTATGTTCTAGAATAGGTCAACTTAAGTCAACATCTTCCTAAGGCACTTTTATGAAGTCGACCCATATTCTTCAGATAGGTCTTTGTCTACAACTTCTAGATATGTACCGACAATTCTAAGATCTTGCTCCTACATACAAAAAACTAGGTTTTTGGGGTTGGAGCGGATAAGGGCTTTCCTTGGTCAAGCCCTAGATTGAGGAATCAATCTTGAATTGAAATTTAAATGATAAAGGAAATTATTACATATAGTAGGATTGAATATATCAAATGTAAGAAACAATTACCTTTGTAGATGTGCAATTGAGTTTGATATGTGATCAAATATACAAATCCAATAGCCTTGACTCAAATTAGAAACCAAAAGGAAATCAAAAGAAGTCAAAAGCTAATGTATAGGAATGTGTGTGACACCATGATGAAGGATGAAATTATTTGAATGATGATGGATCTCCTCCTTAGAAGCCAAACTCCACTACCACCTTGAAGGAAGAAACTTGATGCAAGAAGGAAAATGCTTGAATTTGAAATTCTTGAAGATGCTCGCTCTTAATCACCACTATAATGATGATGCATCTTTATTGATGATGATAGGATGTGTTGTATGTGAAAATGAAATTCCCAAGCCTCCTTATCTACTAGCTTTCGGGGTTGAAAATAAAGCAAGCCAACTTGGAAATAAAATACATCAATTGAAAAACCCAAGACACTTTGGGCCCCGTACCTGAAATCCCTCGGGGAAGAGGTTGAGATGGTCGACCTCTTCCTTGGAATAGGTTGAGCTAATTTGACCTATTCCAATGATGTAGGAGCATCCTAGGTGTAAGAGCAATCTTGCATCACCCAAAAATATTTCTGTTTGCTTTTCAATAAGGGCTATCTTGTGCAGAGCTGCTATTTATGGAAACTTACTATTTTTGGTAAGTTGGTCATATGATCTCAGAATGTTCTGATTTCACAGTTGGAGGTTCATCTTAGTTATTTCAGCCTACTAGTTGAGTTTCATTGCCACATCATTAGTATTGGTGAAGTTATTGAGGTTTTTGGGTACAAAATGTTTTAGGTTAATTTTGATGGTCTTAGAGGCTCTGAATTGCGGTCAACCCCCAGCTGACTGGTGCTAGCACATGTCAAGCACTGTAGATCTTGTCATGGCATTTCCGAAAAGTGGTTACAATAGAAAAATGGAGTTACGATTAAAAAGTTATGGCCTTTGGAAGTTGGACTACCTAAAAACATATTTTGTATTTCTTTTGAGACGACCCTATTGTAAAAATTGTGAAAATAAAATAATTCTAAGTTTGGTCGGCCCTAAAAGGCTAAATTTCTAGAACCTTCTTAGGCGGTGGAAATTGCCTATATAAGGAAGGCCCGTAGTGTTGTCTTAGGCAGTTCGGGATAGTTCTGGGTAGTAGATTGGGGTATTGATTCGAGGCTTTGTCCTACAAAATATTGTAAGGGAATGCCCACGTGGCTTTGCATATTGTAATTTTGAAAGTTTGTAATTCCACATTTGTGGAGATAATAAGAAGCCCATTTTCTGTTCTTGCATATTGTTGTTGTTTCTCTATTTCTGTTATGTATTTGTGGTATTAAGAGGAGCACCCTTCATCAAGTGGTATCAGACCTACGTTTTCCTGAGTGTGTAAATAGATCTTTGATTGTGAGGCAGTTTGCACTAGGACCATGGGTTAGGGGTTTTGTGTAAACAGATCACCGACTGTGAGGTAGTTTGCACCAGGATCGTGGTTAGGGATTCAACGAGAAGCACAAAAATGCCTCCATGAAGGGAACATGGCAGAAGAGCTGGTGTTGTAACACCTGAGGTTAGGGAACTACAGAGACAAGTGCGAGCATTGCAAGAAGAGATTCACAGAGGAATGAATCTTAATGTTAGAGATGAAAGTGAGGATGAAGCCGAAGAACGAAATGATGATTAAGAAGAAGAAGGCAAAATTTTGAATCAAGAAGAAGAAAGGTTTTTTCAGGCCATTTCCAAGATCGGGAAAAGACCTAAGATTGAGGTTTCTGCATTTTCAAGAAATCTTAACCTAGAAGAATTGATCAACTAGATCAATGAATGTGAAGAATATTTTGAGTATGAAGATATTGAGGATCCTGATAGGGTCAAATTCGCAAAGGCCAGATTGAAAGGTCATGCGAAGATCTAGTGGCAAGAGATTCAATTGGAGTGCAATAGAAAAGGGAAAGATAAAATCACAAGATGGGATCAAATGGTGGATAAATTGAAGTGATAGTTCATCCCTATTGATTATGAGCTTGACCTATTGAAGAAGATGCAAAGTTTGAAGCAAGCAGGAAGATCTGTTCAGGAGTATACAAAGGAGTTCTATTGAATCCTCATCAGAACAGGCCATGCAGAAGCAGATAAGGAGAAAGTTTCCATTTACCTTAATGGGTTGAGGCTGAGCATTCAGGAGGAGAAAAATCTGGTTCGAATAAACAGTATTAAAGAGGCATATCAGTTTGCCCTAAAAGTAGAGGAAAAGTTGAACAAGAAGTTTGAGAGCAAACAAAGCGGAAGAGGTCATGATAGAAGATCTAATGGATGATCATATGGAGATCAAAATGAAGATTTGAAAAAGCAAGATGAGGCCAATAATAGTTAGAATTAGAGAGGAGATAATTTCAATCATTTCCATGATCAGAATAATAGAGATCAGAGAGGAAGAGGAAGAGGACAAGGTTCAGGAAGAGGAGGCTTCCGTGGAACATGTTTTCACTATGGAGAAGAAGGTCATAGGGCATTTGAATGTCCTCAACACCAAGGATGGATGGATAGGAGGAATGAAGGCCAGGCCAAAGTTGCAAATGTAGATGAGGATGCCAGATCATCAAATTCTGAAGATGCTTAAAGAGGAGAAATGCTTATTAATAGAAGAGTCCTGTTGAGTGGTGAGAATGAACTTGAGCAAAGGAGGAACTTGTTTCGCACCAGGTGCAAGTGTGAGGGTAAGTGTTGTGATGTGATTATTGATAGTGGCAGTACTGATAATTTGGTGTCAGAAGAGATGGTGACAAAGTTGAAGCTCAAGAGACAGAAACATCCACATCCATATCGGGTTGCTTGGGTGCAGGATGACCACAACGTCATGGTCAGTGAATAGTGCCTAGTGAATTTCAAGATTGGTGGGTACCATGATGAGGTACTATGTGATATCATATCTATGGATTCATGTCACATGTTGTTGGGTAGGCCATGGCAGTTTGAAAGATGTGCTGTACACGATGGTCGTGTGAATACCTATTCCTTGAGAAAGGATCGAGTGCAACATAAGCTAAAACCATCAAAGAAAATAGAAGAAAAGGTATGTGGTAACACAAGAATAAATTTTGTTGATAGAGGAAATATCTCAGATGGTATGAGGCATGAGAATATGAGTTTTACCTTAATTCCAAAGGATGGGAAAGAGGAAGTAGAAGATGTACCTGTAGAAGTTACAGAATTATTGAATGAGTTTCAGAATATTGTATCCGATAATGTACTTGATGGATTACCATTGGTAAGAAAGATTAATCATCAGATGGACTTGATTCCAGGAGCCATTTTTCCAAACAAGGTAGCACACAGAATGACACTAGCAGAAAGTGAAGAGTTGAAGATAGATTTGAACTTTAGTTCATCACATCATCCACAGATTGTATATGGAAATAGTCTCAGAAATGCATTTGAGTTGAGAAAGATAGATAAAGGAGAAATAAGTAGTGCTGAAGCTGAGGATTTTGCAAAACATTTGAAGAACATCCATGAGGAGGTGAGATAGAAGCATATTACCAAGATGAATGTGTAGTATAAGTCTAAGGTAGATGAGAAAATAAGGCATAAGGAATTTTAGGTTGGGGATGAAGTCATGGTTCATTTGTGGAAGGAGAGATTTCCAGTTGGTACATATAACAAGTTGAAAATGAAGAAGTTTGGGCCATGTAAGATACTGAAGAAGCAGGATTCAAAAAATGCATATGAGGTCGAGTTGCCTAATGAGCTGAATATTTCACCAGTATTTAATGTTTCAAATCCGACAGAGTATCATGAAGAAGGTGTTGAAGATGAGGTTACAACAGCACAATGGAGTATTCCAGCAACCAGTTCAGATATCAAGGAGATTGAAGACATACTGGATAGTCGTGTTGGTAGAAGTACAAGGAATAGGGTATATAAAAAATATTTGGTCAAATGGAAAGAATGACCTGTTGAAGATTCATCATGGCTAACGAAGGAGGTTAACCGTCTTGGTTTTCCTCTACACACCTGAGTCGTGACAGGGTCACTTCTCAAATTACCCCGGGTGTCCGATGCAGTAGCATCCTGGGTGTAAGAGCAATCTTGCATCACCCAAAAATATTTCTGTTTACTTTTCAATAAGGGCTATCTTGTGGAGAGTTGCTATTTATGGAAACTTACTATTTTTAGTAAGTTGGTCATATGATCTCAGAATGTTCTGATTTCACAATTGGAGGTTGATCTCAGTTATTTCAGCCTACCAGTTGAGTTACATAGCCACATCATCAGTATTGGTGAAGTTATTGAGGTTTTTGGGTACAAAATCTTTCAGGTCAATTTTGAAGGTCTTAGAGGCTCCAGATCGTGATCGACCCCTGGCTGACTAGCGCCAGCATGTGTTAGGCATTGTAGATGTCATCATGGCATTTTCAAAAAGTGGTTACAATAGAAAAATGAAGTTACGGTTAAAAAGTTATGGCCTCCGAAAGTTGGACTACCTAAAAAGATATTTTGTATTTCTTTTGAGCCGACCCTATTGTAAAAATTGTGAAAATAAAATAATTCTAAGTTTGGTTGGCCCTAAAAGGCTAAATTTTTGGAACCTTCTCGGGCAGTGGAAATTGCCTATATAAGGAAGGCCCGTAGTGTTGTCTTAGGTAGTTCGGGACAATTCTGGGTAGTAGATCAGGGTATTGATTTGAGACTTTGTCCTACAGAATATTGTAAGGGAATGCCCATGTGGCTTTGCATATTGTAATTCTGAAAGTTTGTAATTCCACATTTGTGGAGATAATAAGAAGCCCATTTTCTGTTCTTGCATATTGTTGTTGTTTCTCTATTTCTGTTATGTGTTTGTGGTATTAAGGGGAGCACCCTTCATCATCCAAAGAGGGGTCCCAAAATGGGGCACCATAGGCCTTAGAGGGAGTGTACGAAGAATAAGGAGAAAATGCATCCAGTGGAAGATATGGCAAAAAATGTGATAAAATAACACCTAAAGGACCATGCCAGAAAATGAGAGATGACCCAAAAATGAGGGAGGGGTTAGGAGAGAGAGAGAGAGAGAGAGAGAGAGAGAGAGAGAGAGAGAGAGAGAGAGAGAGAGAGAGAGAGAGAGAGAGCAAAACCACATTAAGGAGGGATAAAAGATCTCAAAATCTAGTGCGTCCATTTTAAGACAATACATTTAGCCCCCACTTTAGCAAGAGTATGAGGCAAGTCATATTCTCAGTAAAGGAAAGAGAAGAGATAGATAATGCCACAATGAGATAGAACATCACCAAGTTTAATGATGTAATCCCCCAAACCTAGGATCCTAACTCCATTCCCATGCATAAGAGCACAAAAAATAAAGCAAAATAGAACAAATGAAAAAGAGAGCCAAACAAGAACAAAAAAAACCCAAATCAATTAGTGAAAGAGACCTTAGCTGAAGAAATGTCCCACCCACCAATATCATATTTGGAAGGATATTACAAATCATAAGGGATCACATAGGAAAAGGAAAGAGCACCACAAAGGACTACATCCTTCATGATTCTATCTTGCTACATGAAAGCATGGAGAGAGAGAGAGAGAGAGAGAGAGAGAGAGAGAGAGAGAGAGAGAGAGAGAGATTATCTTTCCTAGTAAGGTTTGTATGCCTTACTGTGAATCACAATAAGGGAGGATTGAATAGTCTAACAAGTTTTTATGCTTGATAGTCAATCCTAAAAAATAAAGAAAAATGAAAGATCAAATGGTGTAGCGGGTTTGTGTGACTGGTAGTCAATCCCGTGCACCCGTTGACGACTTCACATGCATGTATGTTTGTGTACCCCCTTCATGGATCAATTCCTTGATATCACCATGAAGTGAACATGTGTTTTTGTGTTATGTGTGTGTGTTTCCTATGATGGAGGAGTATCACTGATACCTTCTGGGGAGTGGCAAATGTAAAAATGTAAAAAATAAAATGCGTTTCCCTGGGATGGAGAGGTGTCACTAATACTTGCTAGGGAGTAGCATATAAAAATGTAAAAGTAAAAGTGAATAAAAAGTAAACTATAGTACAAAGAGGGTGTATGTATGCCCCCCTACTTATGATGACTATGTAGCCACAAATATCATAAGGAAGAGAATCAAGGATAACTACTTCTAGAAATAAGGAGATATCCTTTAATAATAATGTAGGCCATAAACTTAATGAAGAGCGTTGACTTTTTTAGGGTAAGAAAATACCTAAATTATGAAAGGATATGTCGCTTATGAGAAGAGACCCTTGAAAGGAAGAGATCTTGTTAGCAAGACATCTACCTTCAAGAGGAGTGTCATTAACAAGGATACCAACTTCAAAAAGAGAGGGGAAGAAGAACAAGAATGCACCTATCCATCCCTCTGCGTATAGGTGGAATAAGGATCCTTGGAGGATGTCAAACTTTAAATCAGATACTAAGGGAAAATGAACTTATAATGAACATAGTTTTTCCAATAAAGAAGAGGTGATAATCAAGAACAAACACAAGAGAGAGTCATGATCAAGACAACAATTCTTTATAGGAAAAGAAATGTCACATAATAAATAAATGCCATTGTACTAAGGAAAGTAGATCCTTAGACAAAGAGATAAAGAATGTACAATGACCTTACCCCCCAAGCGTGAGACAAAAGAGGTACATGGTGGATTATATAACAAAATATTGTGAGATATAAAGATGAACTGCAAGCATAAACCATAATCTAGCTGTGCACACAACAAAAAACCTAATATCAAACAAGAAGTATCATAGAATAATACAATACCATAGAACAAAGTAAGGCAATCAACATCATAGGATATGAAATTCTAAACATAAAATGCTAGAAAAGATATCACCTATGAAGGAAACTATAAATGATTAGTAAATGACAAACATTAAAATCCAAGGCATGAAAGGACATTGTTAGTCAACAACAATCGCGTCGTGCATAAAATAAAACATTACATACCCACAAATAAGAACGTATCATAAAATAATACAAATATATAGAGAAGTGAAAGAAAAAGATGAAAAGAAGATACCATGTTATGCATATAACAAAGAGATAATATAGCCATAAATAAAATAATCCCCCTAGGATAGATCCCTTATAACATGTATAAGACAAAGATAAAGTTGTACATAGAAATGTAACACAACAAATCAATGTAAACATATACTAAAGAATATACACCTAAAAGGGAAAAGGGAAGGATACATATTAAGTACACTAAAACATGTCTCCTAGATACCGAATATGCACTTTGTAGAAAGGATGTTAAATTATAGAAGACATATGTAAAAGAGAAAAAATAGATCCCCAAAAAAGATGAACTTTTACCCCTGTTGAAGAGGAACAAAGTGAAAGACTTATTGTGCCACTCTTGAACATATTAAAAAGAATAAGAGAGAGTGGCCCCAATAGGGAAAAGAATGCTAAGTAAACTTATGAAGGATAAATAAAATATCTTGTGTATAGGAATTTTTACCACAACTTTGTCATGAACATACAAAATGAATTCCATACAGTCACAAAGTAAATGTTCATTATTGTAGTAAAAAGGACATGAGAATATAACAATAGCATTCTTTTGATAAAGTTGATATATTAATTTAGGAGAAATCAAAAGGTAGTAGTAAAATCTTAATGCTAAGGCTTCCCCAGTGTCATTAGGAGATAAGGTTGTATTTGGTAAAAGAAGGTGAAGAGGAGGTCGTGGGGGAAGAAAATAAGGATTTTTTAAAGGGGAAATATATCCAAGGCCTCATTGAGGGTGTCGGGGAGGGATGTGAATAGGAATCTTAATACCGTGCTCATGAATACCAAGACCTAAACCCTTATAACCTTGTCTAGTGATAATATCATAACTGGTGGTATAGGTAGAGTAGAGAGAAGATGGAGGGAATTATTTATCTTGAGGGTGATAGGTAAATCAAGTGTAAGGGGGAAATATGAAATTGGAATTTGTATGTATAGGAGATGGTGATGTAGGTATAGGAGAATATGGAGGAGATAACTCATTGAAGAATTGGTTAATATCTAAGTCATGAACCATGCTTTGAATGTGTGGGAATGTAGAAGGGGTATGAGGGGTTTGGTCACGGGAAGGAGCAGACATAGGATTAGGAGGACCACTAGAAAAATATCTAATGCCATCCAAAAGATAAATAAAAAATCCACATGAGAGCTTAATGATCGTCTTGAAATATGTTTTATTAGGAAATTTTGTATTAGTTAACCTCATAATAACATACACAAGGAAAGAATGCAAAGTCATAAACATCATGAAATGAAATAAGCTTGCATAAACATAATAAAATGATAAAGAGATGTAAGCACAAGAGTGACCATAAAAAGTATTATGCATCATAACATCTTAAAATATGTGATAGATATTAAATCTAATCCCAAATAAGAGAAATCAAAGGATCTAACTCAAATAAGAAGAGGGAATGCATCATGTCCACCAAAATATTTAAAATGCAAAGGGAAATCTAACACCAAGGTCAAAAGGAAGTTGTAGGACATCGGGTTCACCAAAATGTTCAAAGTGAAAAATGGCGTTGATGAATTTAACAATGTAAACTATATGAAGTGTATTAATTAATTAACCATTTCCTTCCTAACATTCAAAATACAAGAGAAAGAGGGACTTCGAGGCATAACTCTCAACATAACCTAGGTTAGATTAACAAAACCCAAGGAGATAACTTGGGATGCCAATGCTAAACCCAAATTATACTAAGTACACCATAAAGCCCTCTTTCATGCAATGTAAGATTTGATTAAGGTTGTGTAAATGTACTTATAAAATTGAACTAATTGATTTAGCAAGACACACAATAGAGATCTAGGTGATAAATGTAAACAATCAACCTAATTAAGATGTGAAATTAGGTCTAAACTAAGATGTGAAATAGATAATGAGGTACTCACCTTGAAATGTGTTGAGTCTAGACCTGTAACTAAATTTATGACTGCGTACGATCATGACTAAAAACCCAGAAAGTGCTAAAAATCTCAAGCTGTTGGGAACAAGTCGACCATGTCACTGTGTTTCAGAATAGGTCAACTTAAGTCATCCTATTCCTGAGGTAATTTTTTGAAGTGGAACTAGATTCTTTAGATAGGTCTCTATCTACAACTTCTAGATTTGTACCTACAATTCTGAGATCTAGCTCCTGCATATAGAAAACTACATTTTTGGGGTTGGGGTGGATAAGTACTTACCTTGGTCAAGCAATAGTTTAAGGAATCAAACTTGAATTGAAATGTAAATGATAAAGGAAATGCTTACATGTAACTTAGGATTGAATATATCAAATGTAAGAAACAATTACCTTTGTAGATGCAATTGAGTTTGATACGTGATTAAATATGCATTTATGTAATAGCCTTGACTCAAAGAAACCATAAGGAAATAAAAAGAAGTAAAAAAATCATGTATAGGAATGTGTGTGACATGCCATGATGAAGGATGAAAGGATTTGAATGGTTATGGATCTCCTCCTTAGAAGACAAACTCTACTACCACCTTGAAGAACGAAGCTTGATGTAAGAAGGAATCTATTTGAACTTGAAATGCTTGAAGATGTACGCTCTTAATCTCCAATAGAATGATGATGTATCTTGGTTGATGATGATAGGATGTGTTGGTTGTGAAAATGAAATTCACAAGCCTCCTTATATACTAGCTTCCAGGGTTGAAAATAAAGCAGGCCGACTTGGAAATAAAATAAATCAATCAACAAACCCAAGACACTTTAGGCCCCGCACTTGAAATCCCCTAGGGAAGAGGTCAAGATGGTTGACTACTTCCTTGGAATAGGTTGACCTAAGTTGACCTGTTCCCAAGAGGGGTCCCAAAATGGGGCACCATAGGCTCCAAAGGGAGCACAAAAAGAATCAGAAGAAAATGAATCCACCGAAAGATATGGAAAAAAAGGTGATAAAATAACACCTAAATGGCCATGCTAGAAAATGAGAGATGACCTAGAAATGAGGGAGGGGTTAGGAGGGAGAGAGAGAGGGACAAAAACCATATTAAGGAGGGATAAAAGGTCTCAAAATGAAGTGCGTCCATTTTAAGATGGTACAATATATATATATATATATATATATATATATATATATATATATATATATATATATATATATATATATATATATATATATATATATATATGTAGTTTTTCAATTTTGATAATGACAAGTGATCGCTAACAAGCTTGTTTTTTTTTAATCTTTCACTGCTTAATGGTGTTGTAAAAATAGTTTTCACCACTATGAATTTATTTTGCAGTTAATATCTTCCGGAATCCAGTTTTTAGATATCAACTGGCCAACAATGCCCAAAGGTTTTCATTGTTGGATCTTTTATTGCTTTTTCTTTTTTCTTTTTTCTTTTTCTTTTTTGAATAACTACATAGAATGACTAAAGAAAAATAAACCCTAATATGGATGATGAAATGATACCATTCAAAACCTAAGTTCCTTTCATGACCCCCACAAAAGACATTGTTGAAACTGGATGGAGTAATGAACTTGAAATGATGACCAAGTCTAACTTGAGCATGATTGGGAATACAAAACAACTTTTCATGCAAAGAGCTTGATCCATGACACAGTCAAGGATGGTGGATCCAATTAAGGACAGTCCAACCTTGCAGCTACTCAAGAACACAATAGAATAACACAACAAGATATGCTCAATATCAGATTTTCCATTAACATGCCCGGTTGTAAGGCCTTCTAGGTTAGGGCCAATTATAAACAATAGTAATTATGAAAGATCAACAAGATCCAATCCAACTCCAACTAGTTTAGTTCTGAGACAAATTAACAACTGATGGAAACCCTAAGGCAGATCTAAACTTGTTCTCACAAGCGACCAAGCAATCTCCTTGTCTCCAAGCATGCAAACCACTAGCTTTGCTATCACAACTATCAGAATTGAATTTGATCTGCTAGATCTCACAGGATCCAAGATCTTTTCCACAACTTCAATTTTCTAGTTCCCCACCATTGCTTTCAAAATTTCCAATATAATCTTTAAAAAACTACCCAAATATCCTATAAATACTAATCTTCAGCCACAAGTCAGCTGCACCAAAAGAATTAACTCCTACAAACAAATATTAAATGCAATACAAGTTGGCTCTCAAATAGCCTTACAATTATTTAATTCTCCATGTCGGCCTCAAGATCTACATTGGAGAATGCAAAAAAGCTACCAACAATAAATGCACCAAGTTAGCCAACCAAACCACCAAGAAATCCAGTCGGTAAACTAGAACTATCGAGCACCAGAGAAACAACTGACCAAGCCAAGAAACATTGAGCAACACAGGCATTACCGAGCATCAGTTCCAATGAGTTCCTTCAACGATTGAGATTTCTTCAATAACGAAGACCATCGATTAAAGCTGTAGCTGAGTAACACTAGCCAAGTAACACACAACCATGCCAATTCACTGAGGACCCAAGAATGCCCCTGCATCAGATATCCCATGTTTGAAAAGATGTTCATATGTGAGAAGAACATCTTCTGGGATTCAACACATAAACCCTGAACTAGTTCTTCACATACAAGTCCTCCAACTTTTCACTTTGCATACTCTTCCACTTCAGCTTCCTCTATATTTTCAAGTCTTTCCTTGATAACACATAGGTTTGTTCTCCAAACTGATCATCCATACCTTCAGGATCTACCAACTCAACTCGGCTACCAATACTCAAACTTCTCCTACCGAGTGTTGTATCTAGCAAAGGCATCAGGGAAAACTTCCTATCATCCTTCTCAATAGTAAACACATTCTTCACACAATCATACATAGCTTTGCAATCATATTGCCAAGGTCTACCGATCAATATATGACAACTATTCATCTCCACAATATCACATAACACAAGATCCTTATACTGGCCAATCTGAACATTAAAAAAGCACCGTTCTCTTACTTCCAGAGCATGATCATCTTGCAACCAGCCAATCCTATAAGGATGTGGATGTCTCATTCTACTCAAACCAGGATTCTGAACCATGTCTTTAGCAACAAGGTTATTAGTGTTAGGAATGGGAACACTGAGAGGGAGGGGGGTGAATCAGTGTTCACTATATTTTAACTTTTAACTTTAATCTTTATGTAGAACATAAATGCTTAAGAACTAAATTAAACATTCACATAAACATGAAACATGAAATCAACACATGACACCAATATGGTTATGGGGAAACCCAAATAGGTAAAAACCCTGGTGGGACTTAATAACCACTAATAACCTGTACTAGTGTTTTGTGATCCTTGTTAGATATCCTTTACCCTATTAGGAGTAGCTTTACAATGCTTTAAGTACAATAGACCTTGTTAAGGGTTGGACCCTTTTAGGAGTAATTTATAATGATCCTTGTTAGGGGAGTGGAATGACTTTCCTAGAGCTCACTTATCAAATGGTGAAGGCTACAACCTTCTGATTCAGATATACACTATATCTGTAGGTGAACTGTTTACTGTGACATTGCATATTAGATCAGTTCCTTTGGTGCACTGATGCTTTGACCTCTAAAAAATATCTAATACATCTTATGCTGACTTCACATACCTCTGCTTTGCTTAACACAACTCTTCTTTCACTTCTATACCGAATACAATGGGCGCACCTTATATTTATGCGCTCATACCAATTATACAATTAGGTCATCCCTATAACTAATTACAAACAACACTTCCAAATGAATTAGCTTAAGTGTTCTTACAATTATACATGTACATATGTCAAAAACCTAAATACAATGGTTGCATGGCCTCTACAACATTAATTTATAATTGCAAACCAAAATAGTCACTGTCGGCTCCATGCTCTATTCTATGTTGGCATACACTAGCTGTGCAACTTCAACTAACTGTAACTTTCACATCTTTGCATATCTAATTATGTGTTCTTAGAATAAGCATAAGTATAGTCTAACAACCTTAACTTCCAGGGCACATACCATAATTCATCCATACACATGTGCACTGATGCTCTAAGTCTCTGGTGCTCTGTATGTTGTCCAGTCTTCAACACTTAACTTAATTCTGATATTTACACTTAGTGCGTTGACTCCAAACTACTATATGAATTTGTTTCCATAATGAAAACACTATATCTAGTCATATATCTCAGTATAGACAACTTGCCAACAATCTCCCCCTTTGTCATTAATGGCAACAAAGGAATATGGCAAGTCTCTAACTGTCCCTTTACACAAAACTTTTTGTCTTTCTTCTATACATTTTATACATACTCTTCTATCTCCCTATACATATATGTACTTCATATTATATACAACTCCCCCTTTGACATTAATGACAAAGGTACATCAAAAAATTTATCTACATACACTTACTAAGGGAAAACATTCGGATATGCAATCTTGAGGTTCTGGATATCCTTCTTCCAAAAGGTTATCAGTGAATTGACTATCTATAGATGGGTGCATAATGCATATTGAAGCTTCTCCATCTTCTTTAATTCTATGCTCAGACCTTGATCATAGGTTATCATAGTTACATCAATCTCCTTTATGTTTCGACTGAGAATGTCTAGTGAGGGTGCAAGAGCGTTCCTCAATTGAGTCTGTCTAGACCTTATCTTCTCCATTTATTTCTCTTCCTTCTCTATTATATCCAATTGTCCTTGATAGAAATTTTTACACATGTTCACATCAATGGATGTGTCTAACACTGAATTCTTCACCTTCTCAATCATTGCCTCTGCATCATTGATCTTCTTAAGATGGGCATCAGTGAACTTATCCTAATCCATGGATTCTGCAATGACTTTCCTTCCTTGATCTACAAATTCCTTCAATGATGATTGAATAGACTTAAGAGAGTTCAAGTCTAGTGCAAAATTACTCATCAGTTCATTGAGTCTCTTCTTTAAGTACTTCTCCTCTGCCACTATGGCTGCAGATTCTTCTAGGCTTGAAAAATTGTCTTTGAACTGAGAGATGACTGTGCTCACATCATCAATTGAATGTACATTTACCATCTTCTTATCCTCTAGTAGAAAATTGCTCAAAATATTTACTGATTCCATCAGGAGATGATTTCTCATTACTTGCTTCTCCTTAGCCTTCTCCATAGCCAGGACGCTAAACTTAATCAGGTCTTCTTCCTTCCAGGAGTCCAAACTACTAGTGTTAGGTGTGAAACTTGACAACAATGTTGAGGAGGGAGTGATGGGAGTGCTATCCATCACCTCTTGCTTCACCTTAACCAAATCAACAGAAGATTCATCTTTCTTTTCTACCTCTACTCCTTCTTTCTTCTCTTCTTCTTTCTCATTAGATAGATCTTCTATGATTACTTCTTCTTGCTAAGTGGGAGGGATATTGTTGCATAGGATTTTTGGTTCCTTAGTGCTGAAAAATGCTTCCTCAAACTTGTCCAAGTCCTTATTAGTAGCCACCATGGATATTTCCACATTATCTATGATAATAGTGTTGTCCATGTGTGATTCTATCATGGGTGCAAACTTGTCTGCCTCTAATTGAGTTTCTATTATGGGCAGTGAGTCCTGAGGACCTATCATTGGTACATTAGTGGGCTCTGCCACTTTATCTTCCTTAATGGGTGCATGAGAGATGGGCGCAGTAGGTGGTTTGATCTATTGTTCTAAAAACACCTTCTCAAATGATTTTTCTATTTCCTTCATTATCAACTCATAGTCCTTGTTCATGATATGGAGAGTTCTCATCTTTGTTCTTAGGTGTAGCTTCACTAGATTCAATATTAGTGCTTCTTCATCTTTAGAACATACAGGCAGTGTATCTTCTAATACTTTTTCTCTTATTCTTTGATCTTCCTCATTAGCTTGTCTCTTTAGGTGTTCTAAAATGTTGCATACATTATCTGGACTTTCTATTTTCAATTCAAGAACTGTCTTCTTGAACTTTATCATGTGTTTGACAATCATACTATGTATTTCTGATTTGTCAATCTCACTGTAAGATTCATAGAACTTCCCTACTTGATCAATTCTACCCTCATCAACAATTCTAGCATTCAAAACTTTAAGGCTAGGTTTGAATCTTTTCTGAGGAGGTGCTTGAGTGTTTCTTCTACTCCTTGTAGCTTGTGAGGATGGATGATTAGTGCTAGCTTCTTTCTTTCTCTTGACCATTGGCTTATACTCTGGAGGAGTATCTTTGGGTGCAAAAGGAGTATTGTCTTCTTTATCCTTTTGACTATCATCTTTTTCAATTTTTATCCTTTTCATCTTGGGATCTTATTGTTCTTCTGTTGTGCTCTTCAATTCTAGGGCAATCTTCTCATCCCTTGCTTTATTAAGGTCTTCTTGTGATACACCATGTATTCTTAGGATCTCTGATGTGACCTTTGCAACCTTTGTTTTTGTTGCAACACTATTCAGCTTAGCATCAACTTCACTAGTCTTCTCTTCATAGGTTCCCCACCTAGGTTCATTGTCATCCTTAGGGGCTAATGCAGTATCTATGCATAAGCTTCAAAAAATTATTCTTCAACCTCATACCCAAGTGGATGAATCCACTTAGTTCTAGGTTCCACAACTTCCATACATGTAGTATCAATCTCCACCATTAGGCATATTGTATCCTTATACTTCTCTACAATACTCTCAAGAATCCTGTGCCTCATCTGCATCCTTGCTCTGAAGGTCTTCAATTCCAAAGTGATGTAATCTCTTAGTGTGTTTTCTGTGGATGCCTTGTTTGATATTTGTGGCATGGTAGGAATGGACTTGTCTAGATACAAGTCTGACACTTTACCAACTATATGAAGGTACATATAGATGGTTAGGGACCCAAACCTGAATACCTTAGTCTTGTCATGTTTGATAGCTTTGATGTTATCTATCAACTATGCATGCAAGATCTCACACAAGTTGAACTCTCCATCTTCTTGCACAAGATAGATGGCTACTAGAATAGTGCCCGCAGACACACTATTCACCCTGCTAGTATGATGAAATCTGTAACCCAATATCATTGATATCAACTTGATGTATGGTTTCTCTATAGGCTCAATGGTCATGCCACGCTTATCACTTCTAGATTTACACACTTGATCCACCATTTTCCTGACATCCTTACCCACAAGAAGGATGGTGCCTATCTTAGAAAGGCCTATCATCTCATGAATTAAGTCTCCTGTGATTCTTATTGGTACATCTCCAATCCAAAACAAATCATCATGGATTCTGGTCAACAATATCTTTATCCATTTAGTTTCATAGAATTCATATGCTATGGCATATTCAACAATGGGGTGATCATTCCATTTGGTGTATTCATCCATGAATGATTTTTCTAGTTTCAACATTGTTTCCATGTGCGCCCTTAACCTATCCAGTCCAACAGGGTCCTTTTTACAATAGATGTAAGCCCTTATGTCTTCTACATGCATGACGCCCATCGACATGTGGGAAAATTCTCCCTCTAAATCATCTAGGGTTGATTTAAATGGGTGCCTCTTGAAAACATACCTCTTCTTCTTAGCAACATCAAAAACAATAGGAGTGGCCATGACTTACTTGATATTCACTTTCCAAATGATCTCTGAGATGTTCTAATGGCTTTTGAATCGGCGTAATGAGCTAGGGTTTCTTGCAACTGATCAAATGCACTATAAACACTGATAATTTAATCTCCAAATCTTCACAGCAACTTCCAAGGCTCAATCTTCTCTCTAATCGCTCTGAATATGAATGCAATGAGTGAGCAAACAAATTTTTGTGTACTTAAAGTAAGAAATTCACCATTAATGCAACTTGCGTAAACCAGGCTGTCACTTCAAATTTTCAAACTTGAGTTCCGCTAGCAATCAACATGTGCGCTCTTGCACAAAGGTTCCTATACACTCCAATAGCTTAAGTCCAAAGGCACATACTTTAAGGATGAGTATACCAGCCACGCAGGGGTCTAGAGCTAAATTAGCTCCCCCTATGATCCCAAGGGCCATTTATGCAAATGTAGAGGGTGCATCCACTGGGGATGCATCTAATACATTTTCATCAACATTGTCCTTCTTTCCATCTGACCAAATCAAGCTCGCATCTTTTGAGGCCTTCACAAACTTGACTTCTACTTCAGGATCCAAAACTAGTTCTTCAGCCTTTTTAGGTCCTGACCTTGCATCCTTGATCTATAGAACTTTGAGATATGTCTAGCCTTGTTATAGGTGTGAAAAATCACTGGAGGTCTATTATTCCTTGGTGCATTGACATGAGTCACCATTCTACATTGTTGCACTGTATGACCATTATAGTTACATATCTGACATGTAATATTCTGAGAACTTCTTGCATTGGTTTGATTTTGATTTCTTTGATCATGCTGAATCCTGTTCTTCTTACTAGTCTTGCAATTTATTGCTCTATGACCAAATCTATTCCATGTATAACAATAACCATTGAAAGGTCTTACCTCTGTACAATTCCTTGCAATGTGTCCATGCTTGTTACATGAAAAATAGGTGCATTCCATAGGCTTGCACTCATTCTTAGGAGGATCACTATTGTCTTTGGTTTGATCTTCAGTCTTCTTAGTATCAGTAGAGTTCTTTTGTGAATCCTTTCTTGCTGGCATACTGTCAATCTGATTTTGTGCTTCATTGTATCCAATGCAGCTAGTGTTTCCTTTGATTCTTCTTGTATACAACTATGATTCTACCAATTCAACACTAGTGTGTAATTTGTCAATATGATCCTTTGTCTTTTTCAATTCAGATTTCAAGCTCTCTTTGATATTCTTTAGCTCCAAGATTTCTAAGTTAGCTTCCCTTAGTTCTTCATTGAGTTGAAGGTTCTCCTTGACTTGTTCATTGTAGACATCTTGATTGTTCATCAGTTTGTCATCAAATTCTTCAAGATGACTTAATAAGGATGCATTTTCTTCAGTTAACTTCTTGAATTTTTCTTCAAGTTCACTATTAGAGCATCCTTTCAAATCCTTTCTTAGTCTTTTGATAACTAATTGAGCATCACTGAATTTTTCTTTTAGTTCTTCAATTTCTCTTTATGAATTGTCCAGGTCTTCAAGAACGGCTTCAAGATTTTTCTCTAGATGTTTCATATCTACTTTGTCCATGATCTCCTCAAGTGGTTAAACTTATGTGCTAAGGACTAGAGCTCTGATACCAATTGTTAGGAATGGGAACACTAAGAGGGGGGGGGGGGGTTTGAATTAGTGATCACTGTATTTTAACTTTTTACTTTAATCTTAATGCAGAACATAAATGCTTAAGAACTGAATTAAAAATTCACATAAAAATGAAACATGAAATCAACACATGACACCAATATGGTTATGAGGAAACCCAAATAGGTAAAAACCCCGGTGGGACTTGATACCCACTAATAATCTGCACTAGTGTTTTGTGATCCTTGTTAGAAGATCCTTTACCTTGTTAGGAGTAGCTTTACAATGTTTTAAGTAAAGTAGACCTTGTTAAGGATCAGACCCTGTTAGAAGTCTTTTACAATGATCCCTGTTAGGGGAGTGGACTCACTATCCTAGAGCTCACTGCTCAAATGGTGAAGGCTACAACCTTCTGATTCAGATACACACTATATCTATAGGTGAAATATTTACTATGACACTGCTGGTCAGATCAGTTCCTTTGGTGCACTGATGCTTTGACCTCTAGAAAATCTCTAATACATCTTATGCTGACTTCACATACCTCTTCTCTACTTAACACAACTCTTATTTCACTTCCATACCGAATACAATGGGTGCACCTTATATTTATGCGCTCATACCAATTAAACAATTAGGTCGGCCCTATAACTAATTACAAATAATGCTTCCAAATGAATTAGCTTAAGTGTGCTTACAATTATACATGTACATATGTCAGTAACCTAAATACAATGGGTGAATGGCCTCTACAACATTAATTTATAATCGCAAACCAAAATAGTCACTGTCGGCTCCATGCTCTGTTCTTTGCTGGCACACACTGGCTGTGCAACTTCAACTGACTGTAACTTTCACATCTTTGCATATCTACTTATGCATTCTTAGACTAAGCATAAGTATAGCCTAAAAAAGTTAACTTCCAGGGCGCATACCATAATTCATTCGTATACATGTGCGCTGATGCTGTGAGTATTTGGTACTCTGTATGTTGTCCAGTCTTCAACACTTAAACTAAATTCTGATCTTTACACTTAGTGCGGTGACTCCAAACTGCTATATGACTTTGTTGCCATAATGACAACACTATATCTAGTCATATATCTCAGTATAGACAAATTTCCAACAATTAGTACTACCACTATCAACAATAACATTACAAAGTTTACCTTCTGACTTGCACCGAGTTTTGAACAAGTTGCTCCTCTGACAAGGTTCCTCCTTTGTACTGAGCAATGTTCACCGAACCAACAAGTTCTCAGATTCAAGTTCATTCTCAACATTTTCATTCACCACAACAGTTTGTTGATTATATGCATGCTAAAATGGTCGCCTAGACTTTGGGCCCCCATTCAGCAATTTATCAAATCCCTGAATCAATATTTTCAAAAATCAACATTTTTCATATATCAATTTCCTTGATCAAATCCTATTTTATCATTTATTTGATTATTTCCTATGGGCTAACCATTTTATCCTAAGTCTTTATTTAATTAAAAAGAATTTCCTCCTCTTTTATTAAATAAAAAGCCCCCACTTTTCCTCTTATCCTAAGTTGCACAAATAAAGCATTATTCTTATTTTATAAAAAGAAGAAAAGGCCTTTTTATCTCATATGGGACACAAAAGTCAACTCTTATTTTCTCATTGGAGGAGATTTGTGCATTTGGATTTCTCCTTTTTCAAGCTCCACCTTTGATTAAAAGTTTTGCCTCTTAATCTCCATGGTCCATTCCTTTTCAATTCCTTTAAAAGGAGAGCTCTTTTCCCATTCTTAGATCCCAACTTTGAATACTGATCTTATGCTGCAGAATTTTTTGGAGACTTTGGAGCTTTGGAGATCTTCATGCATTTAGGTTTCATTATTGCATCTTAGCTTCATGTTTATGCTTTCTAGCTTAGTTTCCTTTATGCTCTAGATTAGCTCACATAGCTTAATTAGCAAGGATTTGCAATAATTTCATTTCCATAGCTTAGCTTGCATCTTCATTCTTAGCATATTTGCATTGCATTTCCATTCTTGATTCTTGAGGATATTGGCATTCTTGCCCTTGTCTCTTTAAATCTCCCATTGTGTGGTTTACTAGCAAGGTTGCATTCTTCAATAGCTCTAGCTGAGAGCACCATCAACATCCTTGTAACTCCATGCCTAGGGAGCTCTATGTCACTTTCTCAAGGTTTTCCATTCATGGATTCCCTTGGAAGTAATGACTTAGAGAAGTGCACTATTTAGTGTGTACATTTTTGATGCCCACTGTGGGGCAGAACACTCTTGTTTTGTCCTTCTTTTCATGCATTTTTATCATTTTTGCATCATCATTTTAGCTTGCTATTTTGGCTCTCTTTTTTTCTGACAAAATTATCATGCGATAGTCTTCCAGTGTCATACGATAGTTTCTTGTATATCAGTGTGATACTTTACTAGTTAAAGTATGGTACACCCTTGCAAATTCTATCACACTATCATATTATTCTCTGTTGCATGCAAGTATCACAAACTATTGCACAGAGATAAAGTATCACAACAGTATACAATGAAATATCGTACGATTCATTCTTTGACATAACTGTCACACAGGCCTAGCCATGAGTGATTTTGGACATTTCTTTGCAAGATTTGATTTATTTGCTTCAGATTTCTAATTTGCTATGGTAGAACAAAGTTTGATTTGCAAATTTTATTCAGTTTTGATGTGCTAACCTTTGTAGGGCTAAAAAGTTGTGCTTGTAGGTGCTCTCTTTGCTTGAAATATTTTCTTAAAAGAATGCATATCAAAGCTCCAAATGCACAAGGGCTACTAATCCTTTCTTGCAAGGCTGCCCAAAGCATAAAAACCAATCAAGTGCTTGTTTAATTGCTTTCATTTTAAGTACGACATATACTAGTTGTTTCTTTTCATAGGCACTTAATATCTTGTTGTAGGAACCTTTTGGTGTTAGAAGAGTATGCTCTTGACCCATCTTTGGATTTTGAAAGCAAGAGGGTAATTGAACCTTTTCTTGGTATGTTTGGGAGAAATTTTTGAGCTAGGAGAGTATGCTCTTCACCCTTGAGGTGAAACAAAAATCTTGAAACTCAAAGGTTGATCCACTCTTTGTTTAGTTTTAGAATCCTTTAGCGGGCCTGCTCTTGAGCAATCAAGAGGAACAACCCAAGTGGGGACAAGATTTTTGCCGGCTATTCTGACCCACTATAAACTCAAGGCTATCAAGGACACAAAACCTTGGTAGATGTAGTACTTATCTTCGCTTGAGGTGAGTACTTGTGGGATTGTGACCATGAGGAAAATCTTGAGCAAGAATTCTTAAGGTACTCTTGTGGCCGTGAGGTCTGTTACTTGCCGCAAGGTAAGGAGTCCCTTTGGGGAGCAAGAGGGGTATTACGAATGGAAGCCCTTACTAAGAACCATAGATAGAGGCCACCCTATTTCACCGCTTAACTTCTTGGTGCAAGGATTGATCCTAGTGGACTAACCCAGATCACCCCAAGATTACTCACCATCTGTGTTCCTTTGGTTGTGTCATCGACACTTCCATGAAAAAGTCAATATCTACTATGGGAAACCACTTTGTGTGAGGCAATGGAGCATCAAGTGTGGGCCAAGTTGTTAAGTATTGAACCATTGTCTTTTTAGGCTAGCAAGTGCTTGAAGTGTTCTGGCTGTGATCTACCCGTGTAAATGTTCTCAAACATCAAACATCACGGTAGCATTCATAGGATTTTATTGCTTTGATATCACAATTGCTTGTCTTGGCAAGGTTGCTTTTTCCCTTGTGCAAGTTTTTTGTGACATGTTTGATCACCTACTATTTGCAAACTTGTCTGATTACTACTAGTACTATTCTTGAAATAGAAAAATCCAACCATTAGATTGAAACATTGACCGAATTGCCTTTAAAACTAAAATTTAAACTCTCATTGGTCAAGAATCGTACAATACTGAAAACTCATCGCACACTGGTCTAAGTTTTATCGTATGATATTTCATTGCTACTTTTGTATCATTCCATTTGCCTAGATTTTATCACATAGGCTACCTAGAAACTATCGCATGACCTCTATAAGAATTATCACCTGGCCAGATTGTATCATCCCAGTACCCTGCGAACTGTAGCATAGGGCCTTTTTGCTGTCTTGCTGATTTTATTTTTTTTGTCATTTCTAATCTTCTTTGGTTAGTTCCGGTTAGATCCTAAGTGCTATGACATATTGCTCAAATGAACTTCAATGGTATCAATTTGCACAAAATGACTCTTGGTCTTCTTTCTTCCACATTTCCCATGTTTTTCTAGTCTTCCATTCCCATGGGAAACTCTTCATGTCTTCTTGATTCTTTTCCTTTTATTATCTAGTCTTACCTTCTTCTATTAATCTCTTCTTTCATTTCCATGCTTGATTCCTCCTTTTTCAGACTCATGAATTTCAACTATTTTTTTATGGAATCTCTCTTGAAAATAGATGATCTTGAACTCATTTCTCAATTTGAAGAGTTTTATTCCTCCAATAGTCCTTCTAGATATGACATGGGTGATAAACTTATAACAAAAATAAAAGAAAATTTGAATGAATCAGATGCCTTTGCCAAAATCATCCACATGATCATGTCACAACCTCCTTCTTCCAAACATTCTTCATCATCTAAGTCCTCTCATTCTTCTTCACCTTCCAAGTCTTATCATGACTCTTCTAGACATTATTCGCATTCCTCATCTTCCCAGTCTTATAATGAATCTTCTAGACATTATTCACATTCCTCATTATCCAAGTCTTCTTCCTTCACTAGGTCTTCACTTTCCTCTTCTTCACGATCTAGTTCCTCTTCTACTTCTCCCAAGAGTCTTACTCCTCATCTCAAGACATACCATGATGAGCAATATGATAGTCCTTGTGATACCTCTTCCACAAAGAGTGATATGGCCATCTTTAATGACTATGATGATGGACAATGTAGTGATACCAATGACACCTCTATTCCTAAGAGTCCTCCTCATTGTGTGCTCATGCTTACTAAAGGGTCATCCTATTGGATAAATCATGATGGTGATCTGTATGATTCTAATTTTGAAAGAGACTTTGATGATTTCTATGAACAATACCTTGATTATGATCCATTTACTACTACTAAGGACTATAAAATGCACCATGCTAATTTGAAACATCAATATTATAAGAATCATTCCTCTAAGAACTCTCATACTGAAAATAAAGATTACACTCTCAAGAAAGATTATGTTAATGATGGACCTTTGTCTTGTGATGGTTCCCTTCCATCCCCTACTTCCTCCTATACCCATGCATTTCCTAAAGCTTCCGAGTCTTCCAAATATTTAACAAATCTTCCATCCAACGAAGATCCTAATACTTTTTATGCGGTTCCCTATAGTTATCCTCAAGGGCTACCTCTTAAAGAAACTCAAGCTAACCTTCACTTGGATGTAAATACTTTCAATAATGCTAAACCTAAAGAGCCTCAACCTTTATATGCTACAATGCCTACTTTAGCTAGTCCTTCACTATCTCTTCCAAATTCTTCCATACAGTCCCAACATGCTTCCTTGTCCTTAGAAGTGGCTCCATGTCAAGAGGACTCTAAAAATAAAGAAAAGAACATAAAGAAAGATCAAGATCATGAACCCTCCATGTCATCCAATCCTTTTCATGATATCTCTTATGTATTTCATGGTTCTTTTGATCCTCTACACCCTTTCTCATTCATTCCACCATTTCTTAAGTCTTCTCCTAAGCAAGATCAAGCTACTACTTACATCATTGAGCTTATTGACCATCAAAATAACCTTACTCCTCTTGCACTTTCCAAAGATGATACTTCCATTAAGTTCATTAAACATAGTATTGTTACTTCCAATGTTAAGCCTATTGAAAATCAAGAGAAGAATTATAGGCTTATGCTATCCAAAGCTCCTTGTCAAGATCAAAGTCTTCCATCTTCTTGTTCTAGAACTCCATGTTCGCTTCCACTTTCTACTCTCCCTAAGTCTTTGCAAGCTCCAAACAATCCTATCGAAGAAGGTGCTCATATTCAATATGTCCATGATCCTATTGAAAATCCTAATGCTCAATATAAAGATGCTGATGTCCTTGGTTGTCATATAGATGTCGATGAACTCATTGATAATCCTTTTGTATCTTCCACATCCATCCTTGGACCTCCTCCGCCAATACTAAATGCTTCACATCTTCCTTCCATCTTGGGTCCTTATGTCCCTTCACTTTCCCCTCCTAACTCTCCTAATTCATCATCCATCTCGGGTCCTTACGTCCCTCCATCTCCTATCTTTCCTCAAGATCAACATAGATGCATTCCCTTGAATCTTTTTCGTCCACCCACCCATCTAAACTAGCCATATCCTCCTTCTTCCACAAGTCCCAAATATTTTGGAAGTAACTTGAATGTTAAATACAAGAAAAAGAAGCAATAGAAGAATCCATCAAAAAAATAAGATCACCATGTCTCCTCTAATCGACATGGAGGCATAAAGTCAAAAAAGATATCTAAGAAGAAAACTACAAGACAAGTATGGGTTCCAAAATCCATCATTGAAGATATTCTATCTAAATCATCAAAAAGAAATGAAAAGCCTAAGGATATATGGATTCCAAAATCTCTCTAGAAAGAGTATGATGTTGAACAAAAAGTGAAGTTGACATTCAAGCTTCCAAAGGCTTCCACTTCATCTTCTTCCAAAAACATTCTTCTATTCCATGCACCTAAACCACAACCTGTGCTATCCATTCACCATATTCCTTCACGTATTCCTTCATTCATGTTTCCTCCATCCTCTCACCACCCTTCAAGGTGTGTGTTGATGTTGATCTTTCCTTCCTTTCCATCTACCCTTTCACAATCCTTCCATTCATTATCCTTCTACCTTCTATCCTTTTTCCTCATTTGCCTTTTCCTCCTATCTTCCAACCTCACTTGCTTTACATAAAACCTTATCCTCCATTTTTCTCTTCCATCTTCCTTTCCCTATCAGCATCCTTGAGCATATCATTTTTAATCCTTGGCATATCATGGCTTATCCTTTCAAGGAGCATTATCTAAAAAACTTTTCTTCTTCCAAAAAAAAATAAAATTCAAAAAATAGAAAAATTAAAAAAAAAAAGAAAAATTCAAAAAGAAAAGAAAAAAAAATAAAATTGAAAAAAATTGAAAATGTGCTTTGGTGGAAACCTAGAAACAAGTGCCTTGGTAGAAAAAGTAAAGAGAAATAAAATTCATCCTATGGTGAAAACCACTCCCTTGTGGCGCCTTGGATAAGTACCGTGATAAAAACTTGGCAATCAGACATCATGCATAGTTCTTCTACATATTTCATCCATTCCATCTTCTCTCTTTGATCTTGGCAATGTTGACCTATACAAGAACATTTGGCTATCTTGTGAGATATCTTATGATGATCTTTCTCTCATTCCATTCATGATTAGCTTTCATATTTATTTTCCTTCGTTCATTCTAGCCTTTCTCTATCCTTTTCCCCTTGGTCTTGATCTAATAAAATAGAGTAAGACACGATGCTATGAAGCCTCTTGACATGTCTACTCCTTTGGACTGCATCCTTTCCTTCTTTTTCATTATGCTTTTGTGACTTATCCTATGCTGGCCTTTCATTTCTTGTCCAAATATACTTTATATGACAATTTTTTCCCTAGCTTGGGTACTCTTGAGGAGTTTGACCTTGAGGATTTCTTCCCTTCATTCTCCTTCATTCTCTTGTCTTCCATCTCTTCCACTAGCTTGCTAATCCCTCTTGTCCTCCACCTTGCCAGATATTAGGACTACATGATGTGATCTTGCTGCGGAGTTTGATGCCCATTTTGTTTGGGAGCATCCTTTGTACATATTTATTGATCCTGAAAAAATTCCAAAAAAATTCATATATGATGCTGAAAAAAATCCTAAAAAGCATATAAAGTCTTGAAAAAATACCAAAAAAATCAAAAAATTCAAAATCCCAAAAGTAGTCACACCTCCCCAATAGTGTTTTTCAAAACTACCCTAGCGTCAAGTGTTTCTCAACACTTATCAGATATATTACCCGCAGTCTAGCATGATATGGTATTTCTCACTAGATGTGATACTCAAAGTTTGACTCTATGACCTACACACATGCACTTAAACACTCGAATCGCTGCGACTTGTTTGACTTTATTTCTTTGTGTGCTATCTATGATGATTTCTTTGATGAGTGTTCTCTCCCTAATAGTTTTTGATGATGCCGAGGTAGAAGACTGGGGGCATGAGGACATATTTTATTGCTTTTTCTGCTTGTGGGTATGTTTTGTTGGTCCTAACTATCATTAGCATTTATGCTTGTTCCAATTGACATTGGGGTCTACAAGGTATTATCCTTGACTATTTTTGCAAGTGCATGCTTATAGTCATCTTGATTTTCTTGTGTCTTGATGCGAGCATAATCTTTCTATACTAAACTTAGGAAACCTCACTACACTAGTCATCTTGACCTACATGTCTTTGAGGCCTAGGTGGGATTCCCACATATCTATCTGATATAGATCATATTCAAATTCACATAGTCATACTAGTGTGCATTGTATGATCTTGCGACGCTACCAAAAATGCTCGATGATGATTATTAGAGACTAATGGTTTTGTAACCTTGCAAGTAAACCACTTTTCATAGTAGCTTGCATTCTTAGGTTCATGTTAGTCTATTTTTTATCCTGCATATAGAGAGAGCTCTCCTTTCATCTTTCATGGACTTGTCAGTCAACTGCACTCACCTTTCACTTTTTCTCGATCATTTCTTTTGCTCCTTGTCTTTCACATCACATCCTTTTCTTGTCATCACAAGGGGTTAATCTTATCATCATATCTATATCAAAGAGGTCATTTTTAGAAACATGAGTCTATATCATAACATGAGAACTAAACATACATCTATGAGAAGGATTATACATGAGCATATACATCATACATTTTGAGCAATATCACAAGACAATATAAAACTAAAACATCCATCACAAGTGGGAGGCATACACAAGATATATCACAAATCCAGTAAATCTCATATATATGAATTTCATGATACAAAATACAATGTGGGATCCAAAATTTGGATAATGTCCTAGGATATGTCTCTATACATCTAAACACCCTAGACCTAAGTCTGACTCTCCCCATCATGTGGTGGTGGTGGAGGTGGTGGTGCTGCTCTATTAGGTATGATGTTGGATCTCCCAGCCCTCTTAGAATAGAGTAGCACTCTCTATCCCTTAGGTACAACCTATATTTAGGGACCATGATAATAAGTAGCTCGTGCTACTTCCCTCTAGATCTCTACTACATTAGCCTGTGCTTCCCTCTCCTGTCGATCTATCTCAGCTCGCAAATCCATCATCTATTGATCTCTCATGACTATGGTAATCCATAGCTGCTGCATCTCCATCTCCAAAGCCTAGATCCTTTCCTTAAGGTCCTCTCCTCCTCCCCCTATAGGATAATCCTACCCAACATCCACCCATCAGTGAAATGGTCTCACTGCATCCTCTCCCTCATCATCAGAACCCTATCTCCGTGACCATTTTTGGCCACTGGATCAAGACCTCTATCCTCTCTCTCTCACCCTGCCTCCATCTCCCCCATCCCCTCCATCTCCATCATCCCCATCCCCACCCTATGCCACTGGTTGTGCATCAGGTACTATGAACCATGGGAATGGATACCTCCGCCGCTCTACCCTGTAGACTGCATCTGCACCTGCATTCACCATATTCAGGAGATAGTCCCATAATTCCCTGTGTATCCCTACGGTGTCCTATACTGCCTGCTGGTAGTCCATCATCGGTAGCCATCACTGTCCCTCCTCCTCCCTAACTCGGGCATATGTAGTGGTCTTTGTGGGCACCCTCTTCTGCCACCCAAACTGTCTCCAGACCTGAGTGATCACGAAGCTCTCTACTATCTTAGAGTGCTGACCTACCAGTGGCTAGCTGCATAACATGTATCCCAGCTCTCACTCTCGATCACCCACTACTCATAGGCCCTGTATGGCCTCCACTAAAATGATGTGAGCTCATTTAGTAGTCTCTGGTAATATGTCACATCTCCGCTATGTGGCTGTGAGAGGAATCCTATGTACCTATAGATATAGGGGCATCTCCACTCCCTAGGCTGCACATGTGGGTGCACAATAATGATGTGCTCCCATGCCCATACCTATACTAAGACCACACTGCATGCCCATGTCCTCCTCTCCCTATAGACGATCTCATGGAGCTCATGGTACATGTCAACTAGGATGGTTGGGCCCCATGCCATTCATCATGGGTGTGCTATCAAGTCTGCAACCAATCTGCCCCAGCCCAATGGGAACCCTCTCTAGCTTTTGTCGATAATTAGTGCCTGTGCTACTATAGAGCACACTATACATGAAACTAGGAAATTTTTTCCAAACTCCTCCATCAAATGACCCCAACTGAGGTGTCTATCAATAATGGTAACATCCTGGAACATGTCCTGGATGGCCTGCCGTCCCTCAGTCAGATCCTGATCATAGTATACCTGTGCCAACAAACAATCATGTCAGTTTCTATCATATGGAAACTTTACATCTATGAATATCTATAATCATGATTATACTCACTGGATCTCTGTGGCTAGGCACTCGAAGGATCTAATAGACATCCTCTAGGGTAATCGTGGCCTCTCCAGTTAGCAAGTGAAAGGTGTTATGCTCACTGTGCTAGCTCCTAGTCAACATTATCAATAGCCCATGATCTTCTTGAATATGGGGCATCTATAGCAAGTACCTGAAACCCATATTCCCCAAGTCTACTCATCCCAGATCATCAAGATCTTAGACACAGCGTAACCCGGTCACTCTCGGTGCTCTAATGAGGAGCACTGGAAAGTTCTCTTGCAAGCCATAACCCCAAACTAGATGTTAGAACATATCATGATGGATGTATAAAATTAGTATAAATAAACTTAAATGCAAACATTGTCTAGACCCATGTAATATTGCTCAAAATCTAAAACATGTCATATTTTTTACACTAGTGCGATACTATTTTTTGATCAAGTATCATGCGATACTTTCCTCAATAGCAGTGCAATAATATCTTTGAGTATGACAGTTCGCATAGGATCACATGATGTTTCATCTGGTATCATGTGATACTGGATTGAACACCCGTGCGATACTATGTGGACTTGCGAACTATCGCACAATGAATATTATTAAAGGGGTGCGATACTTAATAACTATCGTATGGAGTTTCGCACAAGTGAAATTTGAAATATTTGAAAATAATTAAAGATGTGTTTAAATGACATAAATATGCTCATAAATGACTCAAAAGGTGAGTTTTTCTAAAAACTTACTGGGGCACCATACTGAGGAGGCCGGTTGTGCAACTGGGTGCACTCGAATCGATGCCTATGTACCAAAATCACTGCTTGCTGGGTCATTTTCTCTCTCTAAGCTCTACAAATTCTCAGAATCACAAAAGACATGATTTTGAAAATGACCTTTTTCTCCCCTTTTATAGTGTTTTGACTTTTTTGACCTAATTTTCAAAACATCTTGAAATTGTGCAAAAATTGCACCCCTAGCTAATTTCGACATCCTGGATCCATTTTCAGGATTGAAATCAAAATCCAAGCTCAAACCTAGTCAAACTTGGCCATGTCTTCACTTCTTGATGGTTATCCTATCATCTTTCACCTTCGATTATGATTTGTATGACTTGATCAAGTTTATTAATTTACTTTTTCTCCTCTACCCGATTTCAATTTTGATTCCGAGGGGGTAGTACCTATCAACTTTAATCCTTGATTCAAATTTATCAATCAAACCTTGCTTGAGATTCTTATCTCTTATTTGAGACTTGAAAATTTCCTATTTACAGGTATGTTGGTCTTGTCTTTCAACTTATCTTTGTCAGCTTACGCTTATCTTTGTCCTGATATGTTCCCATCCGTCGAACACATGTTTGGATTGTTTTGTGATCCCAAATCGATCTCACATTTCAATTCCATTCTTTGATCACATGTGACCCCAAATAAATATCACATTAGTCAAAGAGGGGGAAATGTATGCACCCTAAAATGGTCACCTAGACTTTGGGCCCCCATTCGGCAATTTATCAAATCCCTGAATCAATATTTTCAAAAATCAACATTTTTCATATATCAATTTCCTTGATCAAATCCTATTTTATCATTTATTCGATTATTTCCTATGGGCTAACCATTTTATCCTAAGTCTTTATTTAATTAAAAGGAATTTCTTCCTTTTTTATTAAATAAAAAGCCCCCACTTTTCCTCTTATCTTAAGTTGCACAAATAAAGCATTATTCTTATTTTATAAAAAGAAGAAAAGGCTTTTTTGTCTCATATGGGACACAAAAGTCAACTCTTATTTTTTCATTGGAGGAGATTTGTGCACATGGATTTCTCCTCTTTCAAGCTCCACCCTTGATTAAAACTTTTGCCTCTTAATCTCCATGGTCCATTCCTTTTCAATTCCTTTAAAAGGAGACCTCTTTTCTCATTCTTAGATCCCAACTTTGAATACTAATCTTATGCTGCAAGATTTTTTGGAGACTTTGGAGCTTTGGAGATCTTCATGCATTTAGGTTTCATTATTGCATCTTAGCTTCATGTTTATGCTTTCTAGCTTAGTTTCCTTTATGCTCTAGATTAGCTCACATAGCTTAATTAGCAAGGATTTTCAATACTTTCATTTCCATAGCTTAGCTTGCATCTTCATTTTTAGCATAGTTGCATTGCATTTCCATTCTTGATTCTTGAGGATATTGGCATTCTTGCCCTTGTCTCTTTAAATCTCCCATTGTGTGGTTTACTAGCAAGGTTGCACGCTTCAATAGCTCTAGTTGAGAGCACCATCAAAATCCTTGTGACTCCATGCCTAGGGAGCTATAGGTCACTTTCTCAAGGTTTCCCATTCATGGATTCCCTTGGAAGTAATGACTTAGAGAAGTGCACTATTTAGTGTGTACATCAATCACCAAGCTTCTTCTTTGTACACTCAAAAGAACAGTGTCCTTCTTCATCACAATTATAATAAGTACCCTTAAAGATAACTCTACTTGTCTTCTTCTTCAGTTCTATAGGTTTCTGTTCATCTTCTACAGTTGGTTTATCCTTCACCGAGTGATCAACCTTCTCCTTCCCTTGGGGATTACCATGTTGTTTCCTCTTTAATTTATCTTCTACCTTCAGAGCATACTAATAAGCATCTTCAACCAAATCAATCTTGATCATACCAAGCTCATCCTAGATATTGAATCTCAAACCATTCACATACCGAGATACCTTTTCCTTACCAAGTTCTCTATGTCTAGACTGAATAGTAAGCTTGTAGAACTCCTTGGTATAATCTTCAACAGTTAGATCCTTTTTCTTCAAATTCTGCAACTTCTTAAACAAGTCAAACTCATAGTCAACAAGTATGAACTTAGATTTTAACTTAGTCACCATCAACTTCCACTGATTGATCTTCATTTCACCTTCATCTTCTCTATCTCTTTGTAATTCTTTCCACCAAAGAGCAGCATGTCCTTTCAATTTTGTCTGTGCTAACCTCACCTGAAGAGGATCTTCAATTTCTTCCAGCTCAAAGAAATCTTCAAGCTCACCAATCCAGTCAATCAAGTTCTCGGGTTTCAAAGTACCAGAGAAAGTAGAAACTTTCATTCGGTAACTATTACTTAACCAAGCTCTAGATCTATGCAACCAAGTAGTTCTGTCTTCACCAAATCTATCCCTTCGATCATCACCACTAGATCTAGCAGCTTCAAAGTCTTCAACAGATTCCTCATAACCATCCGCAGTACCAAAATTCTGAGGTACACCAGTCATAACTCTCATGATCTCAATGACCATTTCATTCTTCATTAATTCCATCTTTGATCTAAAATCAAATTTCACCTTCTTTGTAATCCTAGATTCCACAATATCACAAAGATCCACAATCACTCTAGGGTCCAATATTCTCAGAGGCATCCTTAAAGATAAGAAAACCCTATGCAAGAAAACCCTACAATGACCACCTTGTGACAATCTCCAAGTTGTATGCAAGTTAGATCAACCTGCCATCTCGTACAAACAACTAGGCCAAGATTCTACAAGTTCAGTGCCAAGGATATGAAACCCATATCATATGATCTCTTCACCCACAAGATCAACTTCGCAAGATCAACCTTGCTCAACAAGATCAACTCATCTCTAATACCGCCTGGCGCAGTCAAGGATGGTGGATCCAATTAAGGATAGTCCAACCTTGAGGCCAATCAAGAGCACAATAGAATAACACAAAAAGATATGCTCAATATCATATTTTCCATTAACATGCCCGGCTGTAAGGCCTTTTGGGTTAGGGCCAATTATAAATAATAGTAATTCTGCAAGATCAACAAGATCCAATCCAACTCCAGCTAGTTCAGTTTTGAGACAAATCAACAACTGATGGAAACCCTAAGGTAGATCCGAACTTGTGCTTGCAAGCCACCAAGCAATCTCCTTGTCTCCAAGCATGCAAACCACTAGCTCTGCTATCACAACTATCATAATTCAATATGATCTGCTAGATCTCACAGGATCCAAGATCTTTTCCACAATTTTACTTTTCTGGTTCCCTACCACTACTTTCAAAACTTCCAATTTGATCTTAAAACAACTACCCAAACATCCTATAAATTCTAATCTTGAGCCACAAGTCAGTTGCATGAAACAATTAACTCCTACAAAAAAATATTGAATGCAATACAAGTTGGCTCTCAAATAGCCTTACAATTATTTAATTCTCCATGTTGACCTCAAGATCTACATAGGAGAATGCAACAAAATCTACCAACAATAAATGCACCAAGTCAGTCAACCAAATCGCTAAGAACTCCAGTCGGTAAACCAAAACTACCGAGCGCTAGAGAAACAACTAACCAAGCCAAGCAACACCAAGCAACACAAGCATTACTGAGCATTAGTTCCACTGAGTTCCTTCAGTGACCAAGCTTCCTTCAATAACTAAGACCATTGGTTAAAGCTACAATTGAGTAACATCGGCCAAGTAACACACCACCATGCAGATTCACTAAGGACCCAAGAATAGCCCCGCATTAATCCATGTATCTCATACCACTAAATCTTGAAGCTTCTTGTAGAAATTTGGAACACACACTAACAGACTTGGGTAAAAGAATTACTTGCAATGATGAAAATCCTTAGAAGATGTATTTCTCTATGATGATGAAACATGTTGTCATCACATGAAGCTATGATATCTTATCTTGTTAACCATATGAGATATCCATTGTATGAAATTTTTTAGTTTCAAATAAAAAACCTTCATTACCAAAGACAAGAGTGTAGAGTGATAGGCCAATTTTAGTCTCCAATGTGTCCATAAAAAATTAGAGAGGGGGAGACACATCTCTATGAAGGAGCGTGATGATCTGCAATATGCTCAAGATCCTTGTGCATGTCTTTAAGGTAGTTCTACATGTGTAGCTTCAATAAAATGGTACTACATGATTAAAGAATCTCATAGAAAAAGTTTCTAGCACCAAAGAAGAGAACTCTCATATGTGATTGGTGAAAATCTCAAATATTCCAAGGTAGAAATCTTCATGTGATCTCGAATAGTGAAGCTTAATGGAAACTAATATGCTCCAGATAGATAGAAAGGCCAACAAAATGTTATCAAAGCCAACATAGTGTGTTATTCAATTATCATGTAGAGAAGCACCATCAATAGGTATGGGTGCAAAGGTATCATCTCACCATGATAAGAGACCTGTAACCATATTCTCAAGATCAAGCATACAGTAACATTTTCAAGTGTAATTTTTTTTGAAAGTGCATTTTTTTCATCTACATTCCACTTATACAATCGGTTTTTAGTGATTTGAAGTGGAAATGGAAATTTCATAAATAGATCATTTTGGGGCTATATATGCACTTGATTAACCTTTGGATTTTAGTTTAATGATTTGCATCAATGATTTGAGGGAGTTATCTATTTTTAAATCATTCTTTAGTTGTCTAATGAAATTTTCAAAATTCAAAATCCTCACTGCATATAACTATCATGAACAAAGATAATCTATATAAAATCATTTGTTAAGTGTTGGATTGCATAGAATCACTTTTGGGTAGGATCCAAAACTAGCTATAGGTGTTGCAAAAAGGATAAAATGTTTTGATCAAAGAGATAAAGAACTTTTTTGTCTTAGATCATCCATCTCTCCTAATTTTCTATATCATATTGTATCTTGCACACTTCCTCATGATGCTTGGCTAATCATAGAGGGAATCTTTGGTAAACCTGATAGAATAATAAAATTCATATAGGAGAATGGGCTTAAAGGTCTAGATCCTAGAGATTTTGACAATATTGAATAATTTTTCCCTAAGTTCAATTCTATTAGATTGGATCTTTCTAATTGTGGCATTACTAAAGAGGATGAACAATTGATATTATCTATTGACACAGGGGAGGGACCTAAGGGACAAAGGATGACACACCCTACAAATCCAGCCCTAGTCAACAACTCATGGAAGCAACAAGAAAATAGTGAGAGAGAGAAAGTAGGATCATTGATATTAACTTCATTCAAATTGATTCATACATGCTGGGATGTAAGGCCTTCTTGGTTACGACTAGATATTAAAATGAATTATAGAAGTCCTCCAATATGCGATGATCTGCCAACAATCTTATTTCTACTATCTTCTATCGTCTATCAAAACTGACTCCCTAAACTCTAACCAAACAACTATACTTATACAAGAGGCTACTGAACTGAGTTAGCCTTTAGATCCACAATCAATGAAAGGAATGGTTAGATTTGGGACCAAACACTTCCCAATAATGGATACCAACATTAAATCCATGATCCATAATCAATGCACGAGTCGGCCTCAACAGAAACTCAAAATAAACTACTCGGTAAGCAAGGATGACCAAGCAACAGACAAGCATCACTGAGCGCCAGTGAAACAACCAACTGCCCAGGAGATACATGACCATACTCGGTAACCAAAGGAAATCAACTAACTACCGACCAACTCAGTCAAAGAAGGAACTGAGTAACACAGACAAACTTCAAAATATTTTTGGTGACATAGGATTGCCAAGGACCTGAGACGCTCCTGCATCAGACACCTAGGGTTATTTAGAAATGATCCTCCAAATCATTCAATAGGTCTGGTCCGTGCTGCATCCAACTCAGACTATGAAATCCATGAACTATCTTCAATCAGTCTATTCTTCCACTTTACCAGATATTCCATATACTGTTTACCTCTTGTACTCTTGCTAATTCTTTGTTCCAAAATCTGCTCAACTTATTCATTCTACTTCTTAGGATATTCCATCGGTACTGTCATGTCTTCATCAAGTTCATGATACTCATACAAATCAGCAATGTTTAAAATCAGTGATATGTCCATGTCATCAGGTAACTCAATCTCATATGCATTTCCACTATCAAATTTCTTCAAAATCTTGCAAGGTCCAAACTTCTTCATCTTTAACTTCCCATATGTTCCAACAGGAAATTGACCTTTCTTCAAATGAACCATCACTTCATCACCAACATCAAATGTCTTATGTCTCCTTGATCTATCAACTCTATCTTTGTATTTCTAATTACTCTCTTCCAGCTTGATTTTCACATCTTCATGCAATGTCTTCATGTACTCAGCAAATTTCACTCCTTCAACACTTCTCTTACTTTCATCAGCAATGTCTCTCAAATCATATATACCTCTCAACTGTATGCCATTCACAATCTCAAAGGATGTTTTTCCAGTACTCCTATTCACTGAATTATTGTATGCAAACTCTACTTATGCCCAATCAGAATCCCAATTACTAGGTGTGTCTCCAACTAAACATCTCAAAAGATTTCCCAAACTTCTATTTACAACCTCTGTTTGTCCATCGGTTTGTGGGTGAAATGTACAAACTATATTTCAACTTAGTACCAAAATTTCTCCAAAGAGGCTTCCAAAAGTATCCAACAAATTTATTGTCTCGATCAGAGATAATACTCCTCGGTAATCCAAGCAATCTGACAATTTCTTTAAAGAAAAGATCTGCTATATGTACTGCATTTGATGTCTTTCTACAAGGTATAAAATGTGCCATATTTGAAAATCTATCCACCATAACAAATATAGAATCATTACCTCTTACTATCTTCGGTAAGACAAGAACAAAATCCATACTAATGTCAGTCCAAGGTTTCTCAGGTACAAAAATTGGTGTATACAATCCAGTATTCTGACTTACTCCTTTTGCTCCTTGACAAATTCCACAACTTTTAACAAATTTTTGAACATCTTTATACAACTGTGGCCAAAAGTACTTCTCCTTAAGAAAATTCAAAGTTTTATCAATACCAAAATGTCTAGCCAAACCACTACTATGTTTCTCCTTCATCAAATTAGTTCTCATTTGTCCTCTCGGTATACACAACTGAATACCTTTAAAAAACATACCTTCTTGAATGAAATATTCTTCCCATTTTGTACTTAGTTGATCTTGAATTGGTGCTTTGCACTTTCTCCACGACTCAGAAAAATTAGGATCAGTTTCATAAAAATCTCTCATCTCATCAAAACAAAGAACTTCAATTTTCATCTTGGCCATCAAAGATCTTCTTCTACTTAATGCATCAACAACTCGGTTAGTGACTCCACTTTTAAGTTTTATCACAAATTTATAACTTTGCAAGTACTCAACCCATTTCATATGTCTCTGATTCAACTTAGTCTGACTACCCAAGTATTGTAAATCCTTATGATCAATATAAAACACAAATTCACTTAGTATCAAATAATGTCTCCATTTCTTTAGTGCTTGAACAATAGCATAGAATTCTTGATCATACACAGAATATTTCCTTCTAGCATCATTCAACTTTTCACTAAAGAAAGCAACAGGTTTACCTTCTTGACTCAACACAGCTCCAATTGCACTACCACTTGCATCACATTCCACTTGAAATACCTTATTGAAATCAGGCAATGCTAAAACAAGCAATTCAGCAACCTTCTGCTTCAAAGTCTCAAAACTTTTATCAGCTCCATGTGTCCACTTGAATTCTCTTTTGTCCCCTCTCATAGTCTCAGTCATAGCATTACATATAGAATTGAAATTCCTTATGAAATTTTAGTAAAAACTTGCCAAACCATGAAATGATCTTACCTCACTAGCTTCAACCTTTTCAGGATCCATCTTCAAACCATCAGCGAAAATTACAAATCCCAAATACATAATCTCCTCTTTCATGAATGAACACTTTTTCAGATTTATAATCAACTTTTCCTCTTTCAATCTTTGCAAAACTTGTCTAACATGCAAAAAATGTTCTTCTTTGGTCTTACTGAATATCAAAATATCATCAAGATATACAATCACAAACTTACCCAAGAATTTCTTCAAAACTTCATTCATCAGTCTCATAAAAGTACTCGGTGCATTAGTTAGACCAAAAGGCATAACCAACCACTCATACAAACCTTCTTTTGTCTTGAAAGTAGTCTTCCAATCATCACCTTCTCTGATTCTGATATGATGATACCCACTTTTCAATTCAATCTTTGTGAAATACTTTTCTCTAGTTAAACTATCCATTATGTCATCCATTCTCGGTATAGGAAACCTATACTTGACTGTTGTCTTATTGATTGCTCTGGAATCAATACACATTTTCCATTCTCCATTCTGTTAGAAATTAAAGATCCCCAAGATAACTAAGAGGGGGGGGGGGGGGGGGTGAATCAGTTATCTGATATTTATCCATTCAATAGCTTTAAACAATATAATCAATGTACTAATCAACCATAGAAAGATAATCATACACAATTGCACAATAACACAAGATATGTCAACTAGGGAACCTCTTGAAAAGAGTAAACCCCGGTGGGAATGATGCCCACAAAATGATGCACTAATATGAAATTTCCTTGTTAGAGGATGGACCCTATTAGGAGTCTTATGAAATACATTCAGTACATATAAATCCCTGTTAGGAGATTTTGAATCCCTGTTAAAAGATTCTAACCCGGTTAAGAGTTTATGGAAGACAGAAGGACCCACTGCCCAAATAGCTTCAAGGCAAGATCTCTGAACCCACTGTCCAAAAGATCTTAGAATTATTCAATAGAATAATATGAAATATATTACCTCCTTCACACTGTGCCAAAATTGCACTCTCTGCTACACAAGATCACAATTCCAGATCTTTGTACTCACAAGTCTTCCTTCATCACTGAATTAGCTCTTTTCTTCACTTCATGCATATATTCGCATCTCACTCTTCATAGTACACATTAAAATAAGGAAAAAATTCCTTCTTATATACCAAACTCAAATAATTACAAATGAGTCAGTCCTCAATTACAAAATAATAAATTCTACACGCTACACATAATTCATATAAAACTATCGGCTTGCAGTTACTGTAACTTTCTGCAAACATATCCTCAAAGTTTGCACTATGAATCACATCATCATTAATGAGTCTCCAACATCCCTTTAACTGTGCAAAATTAGATTCCATCCCAGCTAAGAGATATCCTCTGATTTTTGAACATCGCTACACAGAAACACTGTCTAAATAGTGCTTTCACCAAAATGCTCATAACTCTTACAAATGAATGAATTTCTTTTTGCGCTATTAACCATAGGTTAATAACATACCAAAGAACATACCATCAACTGCACAAAAGCCAATCTACAATACAACATGTGCGCAAAAAAAAACTGTACCTACTTTCCTGCTAATATCCAGAATATCACTGTGTTGACATCAATGACAATCCAAGTCATGAATGCAACAACAACTGCTATAGAATGACTGCCAAAACACTTTGCATTCATTCCTAACACATTCTTCTTAGGTGCCAATACCACAGGTACTACACAAGGACTCAAACTTTCTCTGATCAAACCTTTATCCAGTAACTCTTGAATCTGTCAGTTCAATTCCTGATTCTTGGTAGGTGTCAACCGATGAGGTTCCTTATTTGGTAAACTAGCTCCAGGGATTAGATCCATGCATTGATCAATACTTCTCTTCAGTGGCAAACCATCAAGTACATTATCAAAAATGATATCACTATACTCAGTGAGTAACTTATCAATCTCCTTAGGGACATTATCCTTTGTTTTCTTACTTAGTTTGTTAGGAATCATAGAAAAACATACATCATTCTTCTTCAAATCCTTAACAAACTTTGTTCCTTCCATCAAGAAAAATTTCACAGATGTGCAAACATTACTAACAAGTTCTTCCATCAAAGGTAACAAGATTTGTTTTCTTCCATCAACCACAATAGTATACTTATGCAATCTCCCATCATATATAGCATGTCTATCATATTGCCAAGGCCTACCCAAAATATGACAACAATCCATAGGCATGATATCACACAACACTTTGTCATATTACTTTCGAATTTTCAAATTTACATAACATTGTTCACTTACCAAGAGTGTATGCTCACCTTTGATTCATGAAATCTAATAGGGCTGTAGATGTTCCAACCTTTCCAACTGCAATTTTGTGACCATGTCCTTAGATGCCAAATTATCTGAGCTACCACTGTCAATGATTACCTTCCAAAATTTGTTAGAAACTCTACATCTGGTCTTGAAAAAACTTTTTCTTATTGGGGATCTTCCTTTTTACTTTCATTCCATAGTGCTCTCCTTACCGTCAAGTTATTTTCCTTCTCAAGTTCATTCGGTGACTCTTCTTGCACCAAAGTATTTCTAGTGCTACCAACCTTCTTACTAGCATGTGTACAATCAAAAGATCTATGTCCTTCTTATCCATTATTATAACAAGTTCCTCAGAAATTACCTTTGCTATAACCACCTCGGTAGTTATTGCCTCTACTTCTAGATGAACTTTCACCTTTCCACTCAGTGTTGCCTTTGTCCAGATTTATCTTTTTAGGTTCAGATCTACTATTTTCACCATAAGATCTACGTCTTCCTCTAAGGAATCTACCACCTCAACCTCTTTGTCTCTATTCATGTCTCTTGTTCAATTTATCCTCGACCTTCAATGCAAATTGATAAGCCTCTTAAATGTTCTCTAGCTTGACCAAACTAATTTCCTCTTGGATGGAAACTCTCAAACCATTCAGGTATCTAGCAATTCTTTCCACATCATCCTCATCCTATCCAGATCTGATATCTAATCTATATAATTCCTTAGTATACTTTTTTATTGAGCTATCTTTCTGCTTTAGACTTTTCATTCACCTAACTAGGTTAATCTGATAATCACAATGTAAGAACTTTCCTTTCAATTTATTCACCATTTTATTCCATACCTTGATTTTGTCTTTGCCTTTCTTCTTCCGATCCAATTGCAGATGTTCCCACCATAAGGATGCATGACCTTTCAACTTTGTGCTTGCAATTTTCACCTTCTTCTCTTCAGATACATTTTCATACTCAAAATACTTTTCCATTTCGGTGATCTAGTCTATCAATTCATTAGAATCCAATTTCCCACTATATTCAGGAGGATTGAAATATGGTGTTGACTTCAAACTTGTCAATGCCTTCAAGAATATTTCCTCGCCTTGATCCATCATAGGTGAAAGTTCTACTTTGCCTTGTTCCACTTCAACTCCACCATCACTAACATCTTCAAGACGTCTGCCTCTTCTCTGGGCTATTTCAACAACTTCTAACCTAGCAGCAAGTTGTCTCAACATGCCTGCCAATCTTGGATCCGCTTCTTGCATCCCACAAACCATCTTGAAAACCCTCTACAATTGCAGGTCAGATCACAATTTGCTACCCCGCAACAATTCAACTAGGGCTTCACAAGAAGGAACCTACAAAACTAGATCCGCAGACCTAGATCTAGATCTCACCTCACTCTGATACCACCTGACGCAAGGGGAGGGACCTAAGGGCCAAAGGATGACACACCCTAAAAATCCAGCCCTACTCAACAACTCGTGGAAGAAAAAAAAACATAGTGAGAGAGAGAGAAAGAAGGATCATTAATATTAACTTCATTCAAATTGATTCATACATGCCGGGCTATAAGGTCTTCCCAGTTATGACAAGATATTACAATGAATTACAAAATTCCTCCAACATGTGAGGCTCTGCCAATAATCTTCTTTCTACTATCTTCTATCTTCTATCAAAACTGACTCCCTAAACTCTAACCAAACAACTATACTTATACAAGAGGTTACTAAATTGAGTTAGCCTTAAGATCCATAATCAATGAAAGGAATGGTCAAATTTGGGACCAAACACTTCCCAATGATGGATACCAACATTAAATTTGTGACCCATAATCAATGCACAAGTTGGCCTCAACATAAAATCAAAATAAACTAATCAGTAAGTAAGGATGACCGAGAAATAGACAAGCATTACCGAGTGCCAGTAAAATAACCGACCACCTAGGAGATAACAAACCATACTTGGTAACCAAAGGAAATCAACCAAGTGCTGACCAACTCGGTCAAAGCAGGAACCGAGCAACACAGACAAACTTCAAAATCTTTTTGGTGACACAGGATTGCCAAGGACCCGAGATGCTCCTGCATCATCTATTCTTTCTAAGCCAGGTCCTGAATATTCAATCTTTGTTTCTATATCCTATGCTACTATGGATTCTCTTGGTAGTGCATACAAAATACCTTCTCTTAATGAATTTTCATCTCAACTCACAAGGGAACAAGAAAAGGTTGCACACATGGGTCAATTGAAGTCTTCAAAGAATCATGCACTTATTGCAAGTGAATCCACTCCAAAGGATTCCAATGGAAAATGAAAGAAGCAACATAAGGATCTTAAGCCTTATGAGAAAGGTGATGATTCTCCTTCACAACATACTTCTGAATCCAAGTCCTCTTCAAGAGAGGAATCATATAGAGAAAGAGGGAAACATATGTGTAATGTAAAAATCTAGGACATGATGAGCATAAATGTTTCTATAAGAAGATTGATGAGCTCACTCACATTCCTCAAAAGAACAATATTAAGGTACCCTCATCAGTGTCTACTCCTTATACTCATTTGATAGCTTCTATATCTGCATCATCATCCAAGGATAAAGGGAAAGGTCAAGCACTCATAGCCTCTACACATCTTGAGAAAGGTAAATGGAATCATGATTTAGGTTCTTCATATCCTATGGCATCTTTTATGGATATGTTTTCTTCTATTGAGCCTTGTAATTATCCTGATATATTGATGGATAACAAAACATACATGAAGGTTTGTAGGAAAGGTTCTATTCCTATGGGAGGGGGGACATTTAATGATGTTCTTTATGTAACATCCTTGACTACTAATCTCCTTTCTATTTATCAAATTACTTATGGGGAACAAGGTAAAATTTTTGAGTTCACTCTTGTTTATATCTACATTAGGGACATGGAGACTAGAGATGTCATAGCTATCGGATTTGTTGATCATGCATCATGCTTGTATTCATTTTTATATTTGGATGATGATGATGATGATGATGTTCATGATTTAGACACCTTTTTACCAAGGGTGAATTATGTATGTGAGGAGAACTTTGGACACTTGAATGATTGTGCTCTTGAAACAAGTGTTCAGATTTGTACTCCTCCAGCTCTTGGTTCTTTGGACATGATTTCTACTATTCAACAGGATGATCATAGTGCTTCAGATCTTGCAGTGTGGGATGACTACTTGAATGGAATTTCAACATTGTTTGTTGAGTCTCATATTTTATATTTGGGAGACATATTTGAGAGGTTTTCTCTTCTCTTTGATGAAAATTTCATCACAGTTGGAGTTGGAGATACTTCTTCACCTTCTTTGGAGACTGGCATTCTTGATTCTTCTCCTTCACTTGGTTTATCACATTTCATCATTCATTTTGATGATGTGATAGATTATTTGAGTTTGGAGATACCTATTTAGTCTTCAGAGATGCATACTTGGAGACCTTCTTCCTCCTTCTATTTGCACATGGATTGGATTCTTCACCATTTTACGTATTTATTTCTTCATAAGGGGAAACATGTTTCTTCTAGGAATTTGATTATCTATTGTTTGTAGGTACACTTCATCAATATTGGATCTTCTTCATTGGGGGGGGGGGTGTTGTTGGTGTTCTTTTTCCCCAAAGGTCAGATTGACATAAGGATTGATAGGGCTAGTGTCACATTCACTCAACACTCCAAATCTGACAAGGAAAAAGGCCAACTGACAAGGATCAAAGAGAGATCCTTCTACACTTTGAGCTCCACATCACTCAGGCGGGTATACCTCATCTGCACACTCATACAACTTGTGTCACACTACAAGCTTGCAGGTAACTAAATGTGGAATGGTTTTCAAACCCTTATAGGTATCCTATACCTCAAATGAAACCAATATCTCATGCAATAGCCCTACTTGAATGGAGTGAGTATGAAAACCAGAGACCTACATTAACAACATGAAAGGGAAAGGGTGGGACTGAATGATTTAAATGTTGGGTTGAATGGTCCCCTAAAATACCCCTAATCTCCCATAGACCAGTGCCTTATCCAATGGGAAACAGAGTCAAATACCTCACTGCAACAGAGCTATGAAACAAGAAGACAACACACTCACCCTAACTAGATCATACATTACCAAACCACCTGTGCACCCAGATACATTATTACCTATCCAAAGGAAGACCTAAGAACAAGCAATACATTAACCAGCATCCACTGGAAGACAAGCATGACATATCTTTGATACCCCAGCTCATACATATCTGAACACCAGTCCTAGACTTAGTTGCTTCTGTGAAAACAACTCTACTGCAGATACTCACTGGAAATGCAAGTAGAAAGACTACACACCCTTGATGCTATAATCAATAAGTCTAAAACCTAAATGGAGACAATCTGATACAAGAACAAATATGCTACAATCTCATACATAAGACATCTGCTACAATTTCATTGTATTCCCATAGCCAGAAAGGAAAGAGGGACACCCTGTATGCAGAGAAGAATAAATATTTACAAGGCAGGAAACTTTACCATCCAACCCCTTTCAAAATAAAAAATTCAACTATTTATACCACTAGTTGCCTTGGAATCCCAAAGATAGGATACAACAAGCTACAGACAACTAGGGCAAGGGTTTTCACCCATCACACCATCTGAAATAGTCACAAATTTATTACAAGGATGAAAACCAGGTGATCCAGGAGAAAGCAGATCCAAGAATGATCTGTAATCATGAAAATCTCAGGGATTAGTATAGAACACTAGGGATAGCCATGAAAACCAGTACAAATCACCGCCTGTAAAAAGCTTCTCAAGCTCGAAAACAAACTCCACCAGGTACAAAACAACTTCTGCAATCAACCACAGAGCCCCTGGACCACACTGCAACAATCGATGCCACCAACGAGATCAAGAAATGACCAGAAAACCATAAATTTTGGTACCTCTTGTCACAAAAACCATCTACAGATTTGAATTTGAATTCCAACGGTCAAGTCTTTGGAACCCAGTTCATTTTAAAACATGCCCATTGATGATCCATCTTTCCTGGCAAATCGGGTGGCCCATAAAGGAATCCTGGTTTACATTTATGCCTGGTTGCATGATCGCAAGACACCCTACTCATCCTTGTGATCATGTGACTGTAATCACTTAGCCGCACAATGCCGATCACAGACCCCACTGAAAAGTCCTCGGTCACATTCCCTTCACAACTCTGCAACCGCGACGTCAGCAACAGTTGTTGCATGTTTGCATAACATGAAACTGGCTCATGTGAACATGCGACAAACTGCTAGCATCCCTTTAACAAAACTGCTGCCGCTAGATCCTTCTTTTTAAAATTTGCAGGCTCCACGCACTTTATATTTCTTTAAACAAAATCGACGGTCGTCGTTACACTGTGATGCTAAAAGTTGAGCATCTCACCTCAGCGGTATAGCGACAACCACATGATCTTCATAGATTTGTAGACACTTTACTTCCTTTGAAAACTACGGCCCCACTGACAACATCCAGCTCGTCACCCCGCTGACCAATCAGAACTTGACATATCATCAGATGATCCCACCACCTCAGCAAACTCAACCCTCCTATTTGGCGAATGCGCGACTGAAAGAACATCACCAAGTTGCGGAAAACTTTACGTCATCACCAAATCCTTTAGAGAATGCACGAATGCACGTTCGCTAAATCGCCAAAACACTTAGGGCATTGCCAATTTATCATGCAAACCAGCAAACAAGAAGAAATTTTGTCGGGCCGCTAAACATTTTATCACAACTGCCAAAGACACCGAGAATTTCAACCGAGCCCACATAGGAAGATCGACGGTCGTCTGAAGTTCGCAAAGACTTCCAAGATTCTATCAGATTTCATGCCCACCGTTGGATGAAGAATCTTCCCCCAGCCCTGACAACCCTCTGACAAGATACAAAATCAATGGCCGTCGCAAGATCTTAAGCCTCTGACACACTCGATGAGATTATACGCCGTTCATTGATTCACTAATAGGATCAGGACCCACTGAAACATCCTGAAACTAGGTCCCACTGACAACAAGCCACTGTGAAAATACATGGATGAATCAAATAGCACCAACTATGCATACGTGTCAACGGACCCACCTACCTTCCTTATGAGAATCAATAGTTGTCGCTATACCGCTGCATTAAAGGTCGAGCATGTTTCATTAATGGTATAACGATAGCCACAAGATTAAACCAAACTTTAATCTACCTGAATGCCTAGAAGACCGGTCCCACTGCAAACCCCCTGCCACCTTGGTACACCGGCAACCAACCGAAACTCAGCACGTCACCACCTGCCACCGAGCCCCAACACAACGTAGCACCCTAGTCACATGATCGCATGTCAGAAATCTCTGACATGCGATAGCTAACCATAGGCTGCCACATAACCACCAACAAGACCACTACCTTCCCACCAATGGGCCCTACGTGCAAGGAAGGAAATTGGTCGCATGGTCGCATGTCAAAAATTTTTGACATGCGATCATGCGACAACCAATCGTTCTAAAGCCCGTGAAGACCCGGGCCCACCAATAGATCGCACTTAAGACCGACGAACAAGGAGTTCCGATAGAAGAGAAGAAATGCAAGGTCGAAAATACATAGGGTTTTCGACAAAAGATTGAAAACATCATGGGTTTTCAAAAACATTGTGGGTTTTCGACTTTGTGACATATTCTGAGATTATTTCCTGCAGACCTTAAAACTTGAATCTCCTTGGATTTTATGATTTAGGAGATGCGATCTGAACTAGATCTAGGTGACACATGGAAGAACACATGGCTAAGGGCGCACACCATAGAACCAAGCGGATCTACTTCGCAAGACAAAATTGTGACTGCAGGCTAGGCAGAGACAACATTACTAAACTTGCAGGGAAAAGGCCATTTTCATTGGATTTTTGCATGAACCAGAAAATGGACTAACAGGGGGGATATTATGTCTCCTACTATCCTTCTTAGAGGGGGGGGGGGGGATATAATTTCTTGTATATACATGATGTATGTAATCCTTAGGGGGTCTTGAGTACTCCATCCATCCATCCATCTTGTGTATTTTCATCTCTCTTTTTAGGTCGAGAAGTTTTTTCCCATGAGGTTTTCTCTCTTTCTCTTCTTTACAAGAGGTTTCATTTCATGTATTGCATTGCATATTGTACATGTGGGTACATAAGATTTCCTTGTAGTTGGGACCCATCTAGCATTGGGAGTTTAAGTGTATTTCCCTAAGTTTCACTTAAGGTGGGGTATTGGTTTAATTAAATGTTTACTAATTATACTTTAATTAAGCTAACTTAAGATAATGCATTGCATAGTAGTTTTCCATTGAGACACCTAGGAGTTTTCACCTATATTAAGCACATGGTGTAGAAGAATTCTACTTTAGGTGGTGATAAGAGTTATCACATTCTACTTTATACATTTGACATCCACATTTAGTGCACATATCAAATTATCATACTCATCATATTGCACATTCTTCACTGTATAATGGAGGATGATCCACCCTTAGTGGACATGTGATTCCACCTTACATAGGTTATAACTTATCTTCTCCTTATCATCATCTCTTATTTCCTTTCCTATATAAGCAAGCCTATTATGTATAGTCTAATTATGTCCATTATCAATAATATCAGTCTTGCATCTTAATACAATTATCTTTTCATTCTCTTTTGGAAGTAATCTTGGTTCTTCAATTGATCCTAGGGGTGTTGTAGAGTTGCCTTAAACTCTGACACCTATAAATGATTTAGAATTAAGGAAGTTGGAAAATGAAGAAAAGAGTAGTGTTGAAGCTGAAGACTTTACGCAACACTCGAAGAATTTATATGAAGAGGTGAAGAAATTCAGTACAAGGCTGAGGAAGATCCAAAAAGAAGACAAGGAATTTCAGGTTGGAGATGAATTTATGGTTCATTTGAGAAAGGAGATATTTCTAGTGGAAACATACAAAAAGTTAAAGATAAAGAAATTTGGACCATGTAAAATCTTGAAGAAGCACGATTCAGGAAATATTTATGAAGTAGAGTTGCCCAGTGAAATCAATATTTCACTAGTGTTTAATATTTCAAATTTGACTAGAGTATTATGAAGGAAGTATTAAAGATGAGATAAAATAATTATAGTGGAATATTTTTAGCACCTGCTTCTGCTATAGAGGAGATAGAAGACATCTTGGATAGTCACATTGGAAGAAGTATAAGGAATAGAAAATATGAAGATTATCTAGTCAAATGGAAGGGATGACCCATTGAAGATTCATCATGGATATCAAAGGAATAGGTTAACCATCTTGGTTTTCCTCTGAATGCCTGAGATGTGACAAGGTCACTTCCTAAATTACCCCAGGTGTCTGATGTAGGAGTATTTAGGGTGTAAGAGAAATCTTGTATCACCAAAAAAAATATTGTCTAGTTTCAATAAGGGTTATCTTTGGAATGGGTTACCATTTTTAGTAGGTTGTTCATTTGAGAAAGAACTGTTCCATTTTCTTTCTTGTAGGTTCATTTTGGATATATAAGCATGTTGGTAAAGTTTCATGCTAGGATCAAGTTTGGTTTTTAAGTTATTGCGCTATCTATTTTGGCAGGGTTGTACAAAAACTTTGAGCTCAGTTTTGAAGGCTTTAAAGGATCTAAAAAGGGGACAATCTTTGATTGACCAATGCTTCACAAAATGAGGACATAGAACGCTTCGTGCCATTTCCAAAATGGGGCTATAATAGCCAATTGACTCAATGGCTCACACATTATAGTTTTTATAAGTTGGGCCTTTAGGACTCTAGTTTCAATACAAGTGAAAAAGAGATAAAATTCACTTAAGGTGGGAAATTGAACTACTAGGTGCCGAAATGGGAAAATCACTTTCTAGAATATTCTAAGGTGGTTAGTTCTACTACTTATATGGGTTAAAGGGGAAATTTAGGGTTTAGTTCTAGAAGTGTAGATTATTGTAATAAAAATGCCCATGTGGCTGTAGCATGTTACTTTTCTAAATATTGTAATGTCATTTCATTGAGGATAATAGAAAACAAGTGTTTATGTTCTTGCCAATAATCTATTCTTGCAAATTTTTCTATTTATTTTCCCATTGTATTGTGTGTGTTTGGTTAAATCAGGGTAGTACCCTTCATCAAACAATTGGGTAGTACCCTTCATTTAGTGTTGGATATTCTATTTATTTGTTTACTCGTCTATATTGGATTGGTAATCTCTATTGAGCATTCAAGGTTGTCATTAGTATCAAAGGCTATCAAAGAGATCGGTTAGCCACTTACCTTGAGTTAGACGGTAACCAGAAGCAAGACAAACTAGTCGGTAAAGCTTACACATCGAGCACCATATAGTTTACCGAGCATTAGTAGACACCGACACTGACATATAGTAAACACCGAGCATCATAGTATACACTGAGTATTTTACACAATGCTTACCGAAGATCACATGAAATGACATAGTAATCAGAAATGGCACATTCTTCTATGCAAACGGTTACAACGGATCGTAAAATGATTTACCAAGATTGAGGAACATTTATTGTAAAAGATACTCATTAAATGTAATGTATATCTTATTGTAATAGTTGATCTAGGATATTTTACACTGTAGATCTTAGGGTTATGATTTTGTATTGTAACCTAATTTTGTTAAAGTAGCAAAAATAGAACACTATATATTTGTGTGTTCACATCATTTTTGGTGTGAACTGATATATGAATCAATGAGGACTTGAAGCTATTGCCTAACTTCAAGTCAATTAGTTAACAGAGTAGAACATAATACAGAGGTTATCAGATTAAGCAAAATCAGAGAAGGCTACCGAGCAGATTTAGAGAAGAGATTCATCATAGTTAAGGTGATATTTTATGAGCACTTATAGATCTGTTTCAGACAATTGAGTTGTCAACTAGCAGATAATTTCCTATTTCTTTCTGACAATTGTAATAGAGTTTTAGATAAATCTCTTAAAAAAGTAGACTTAACAGTCTTATGTAAATCTCTTAACTGAGTGCACACTTCATTAGTGTTGTTAAAATCCTATAACTAGGTAGATCTAGCTGATCTAACATATTACTCCTAATAGAGTAAGATCACCAGAAGTGATCAAAACTTGTCGCCCTAACAGGAAAACCTTTTCTATCTGCAGTAGTGAAGAATTTGTGGGTGTCATCCCCACTGCAATTTTTACCTTCTAACAAGGGTTTTTGTGTTACCAAAATACTTGTGTTGTGTGATTGTCATATTGACTTTATATTGTTTACTTACATAAGTTAAATGGATGATTGATTCATGCAATTAGATTCAAGTTATTTTGGTCGGTTATCACTGTTTACAGTTTTAGATTTGAAAGGTTTACAAGTGAAGTTTTTGAAGGCACTAATTCACCCCTCCCCTCTCAGTACCTATCTCTCCTGAAAACAACAATTGGTATCAGAGCATAGTTCTCTTATTGAACATTTTAACCAATGAAGGGTAAAAGATCTAAGTCATGGAGAGATACAAGCTTGACAAAACTATCGAGAATTAGAAGATACAAATGCAGATGTTTGTGGAATAGCACAAACAAGCTAAGGAAGGACTAAATAAATTACTGGTTGTGAGGAAGAACCGAGCTATTCTACAGAATGAGATTGATTACCATGAAGAACCTATTGATGAAATGTTCGAGCATATTGGATCTAGTTCTGGTAGCATCTCTGATGGATGTGCAAGCATAATTACTAATTTATCTGAAAAGAATCAACATCTATCCAAACAAGTGAAAGCACTACAAATCGGTCAAGAATCTTAGATGGTGAGAATGATAGAAACAATGAACAATGCAAGACAAGCTGAGAAAGAAAGGAATCTGGCAATTGATGACGGAAGATAGATGACTGAACAACTTCAAGCTAAAGAGAGTGAGATACAAAGACTCATTGACTGACACTTCCAAGTAACTAATCAAATGATGATTGTGAATCAAGAGGTAAATCGAGTGAATGCAAAATTGTCAAGAAGACTAGAAGATGTTGCAAGACTCAAAGAAAAGAATGAGAAGCTGGAAAATGAAGTGAAAAATCAATAACAGCAAAATGAAATGAAGAAACTTGCTAAGGACAGTTGTAAGAAGATTGATGATTTTCTGACTAATCAAAGAAGATTTGGGAGTAGAGCTGGAATAGGCTACATTGGTGAAGGAGAATCATCTCAACAAGCTAAACAAGTCAACATCAGTCAAAATAAAAAACCTAAAGTGTTGGCATGTTATCACTGTGGCAAACCAGGACATACATCTAATGTGTGTAGAAGCAAAGCACAAGGTAAACCTCCTGTCACTCCTAAGTTCAATGGATACTGTTACTATTGTGGAAAGTTTGGACATCCAGCTTATGAGTGTAGAGCTAAACAAAATGATATTGCTAACAATACTACTGTGGAGAAAATATGCTATACCTGCAACAAGCATGGACACATTGCACGAGAATGTAAGGTGAAAATGAAACAAGTCTGGACACCTAAGGAGAAACCACAATGCAGGCCATATCAACCGAAGAGACAAGGTAACTCTTATGTTTGGGATTATAATACATGGACTAATTGTGTTGTATGTGGTCGGTATGGGTACATAGCAACAAATTATTACATAAAGAGTCAAATTGGACAATCAAGAAGCTAGACAAGCACTGGGATGGCTTGTATGCACTGTCATAAGGTTGGTCATTTAAGCAAGAATTGCAGAGACTGAGCACCAGATGAAAACCATATATTTGAGAGTGGATATACTATTGTAGATATCACGAAGTTAAGGAACACTATGTGGAAGAAGGCATCTAATGAGAATGCTAAGTCAAGTAACACTGTCGGTGAAACCTCATCCACTGGATTGGGTGACATCAGTACCTCCACTTAAGGTGACAAAAGTATGTATGGAACTGCCATTTCAAAATGATCATATTTTACATACAGTTACTACCAAATCTGCATGAATAAAGATGCACTATGGTTTATGTGTTATGAGCTAACAATGTTATATAGTCGGTAAAAGAAAGACCGAGAGTTGGTTACCCATCGATAATCACTATACAAGGTTAACCAAACAACAGTGCAAATCGACAAAGAAATCCTATGTTAACCGAGTAGATAAAATCATAGACATCACCGAGTTGACAGCTGTTTCATACTGAAAGTTAGGTCACATATTTATTGCATGAAAGTTTGAGTAGGAATATCGAAAAGTCTATAAATACATGGGAACAGAGTTTATTATTACATTGTGATTTCAAAGAACAGAGATTTCATAGAGAAGAGTTCGAGCTGAAGATTTTTCGGAAAGATTCAAAGCTACTGTAGATCGAATCGACAACATTCTTTGACAACTCCGAGTAAGTTCATTTGCTATCAAACACTTGTTATCCTACTACTTGCTGAAACCCTAGAATCGATTTATGGCATCAACATCATCTGCAAGAAAATCGTAAAATATTGAGGAGGAAGTAGAACTAATTGTTAGGGAAAATTTTGCCGAAGCTAAATTCAAACCACACCCCAAGGTCGCAGCACAAACGGATAATATGGGCACTTTTTTGAGTGGGTAAAAGTACAAAGCTGTGTCACACTTTTATAAAGGAAAAGGTCAACAACACACAAAAATTTTAACTTTAATGACATAAAAATGGCATTTATGTTTAAAATTTGGAGATGATGTAAACTAATGAAATGTGTAAAAGTGGATGAAGTTTATGGCTATAATTTTTTTAATTTTTTTTTAACAAGAATTCACATAGTTTTTAAATTTTTTAAGTCCATTTTTTACTTGCTGAAAAATGCTAAAAAATGAGGGTCTTGTCCGCACCAAAAAAGTATATGCAAATAATCTCTTTTTCCTTTGATTTCAAAATATGTCATAGATAAAATGTATAGCTAGTGCAAAAAAGAAGAAAAATTAGTTTTCAATGTATATTTTCTCTGTTATAACTACTCAAAGTCGAACATACCTGAAATCGACAGTTTTCATCTCGCGTCAAATTTCCCCTATCAAATCTACACCATTCAGAAAATAAATTACACACTCTTGAAGATAAGTCTCTCCTCTAGTGTTAAATATAAATTTTCAATTTTTTTGATAAGCTTTACTATTTTTTTCTATTTTTGAAGCATCTTGTTCTCGAATGTTAAAATACCTACTTGTAGTATTTTGAAATTATAATATATTAGATCTAATTAAAATACTATAAAAATTATATGACGTTAATCTTGACTCTGTGCTCTAAAAAAAGGTATTTTTATATTTGTAAAAAAATATCATTAAAAAGAGTAAGAGTTATTGAAACGTCGCTTTTCTGAAATAATTTTATTTCTTTAGTAATTGTTATAAAACATGCATTTACTAGATATTTCCAATTGGAAAAGGTGAAGAACTTATCTAACTTAGCTAGAATGAATCTAGCTAGACCATATGTTTGACAAAAAATAATTTTAGTTCGAAATACTCAAATTCAGCTGTGTTGATAAGTTGTCCTGAAACGTGACACAACTTTGTGCTTTTACTCGAGTATACTGGATAGGGTTTTATTGACAGAAGATGTAAGAGCCTATATACATTACAAAATCAAAGAAGTAGGAGATTTTGAGACTATTGTTGCATTTCAACAAGTTTGTGGGCTAGATGGAAAGTTAAAATCTGAATACAAGAAGATTGTGGAATCAGGGTTATCATGCTTCACATACTTCCCGCAATCATTCAGTACAGATTGGATAAGAATAATGTTGAGTAGATTTCATGATGGAAAATTTTGGTTGGACAAACCTATTGAGGTCACAAAGAAAATTATTAGTAAGGTTACTGGGTATCCTACAACTGACAAGGCAAAAGCCTTTCACAGTTTGTCTCATCCTGATGTGGAAAAGAATACTGGAGCTCAATGAGATAGAAGAGCACTAAAAATTTTGACAATCAAAGACCCAGTGGTCAAATTCACTGCACATGTAATCAGGTACAAAATATTTCAATCAAGCAGACTCAACAATGTACCCTGCAACGCAGTAGACATGGACAAAATTGTGAAGAAAGATCACCAGGTAGATCTTGCTGAAATTCTACTACATCAACCACAAGAAAATATGAAGACAGTCAGAAGAAAGAAGTCTAATACATATAAGTACGGATCACTGCTTGTCTATATATTTTTCTATCTACAAAAGTATGTACCTGGTATCGGTAAAGTAAATTGGCAAATAGACAAACCAATAACTACACAAATTAGTGAAATGATGAACAGTTTAGGAAAGAATCTAAATGTGGAATTTGATGCATACTTCAAAGAATTTCAGACCAAAATGCATAAAAGGAGTAGAATTCCAAGGGAATTAGTGGACAAATTTGAGAATGATATATGTTTTATAGTTAGTACAGATTATTCAATGATAAATGTTGTTGAACCTAGAACAAAATGGGTGGCACAGATGGGATATGAAATGAATTATGATGGGATATGAAATGAACTATGATTTCATTTTGAAATCTATTAATGCATTGCTTGCATTACCGATAGACATCACTACACTAGGTTCGACACATATGAAGAGGCTAAATCAAGGATCACTACAGACATAGAAATCAAGAAAATGTCTAGAAGGGAAAAGAAAATGAAGAAAGATCTTGCAACAAGATATGGAGATGTATCAAACTCATCTAAGGAGTCACCGGTTAAAGCTACAATCGAAGGTCAGTTACAGTTGGCTAACAAGCCCTATGATAGCGAGGAGACTGATTCAAAAAAAGAAAAAGATCCCACATTGGTTCCTCCTACCAATGTTGAACAAGAAAAGTAGTTACCAATACAAGAAGGTATGAAAACAAGGTCGTCAACTACAACACCACCAACCGATAAGGAAGAAGCAAAGAAAGTAACAAAAAGGAGGGCAGCTACACTGACAAAGAAATATATCAAGAGAAAGAGCAAGGTTGTAGCTGAGGCACCAAAGAAAAGGAGAAAATTCATAAGAAATAAAGAAGGCCTTGAGGAAACTGAGACTGAGGATGATACTAATCAATTCAAGGTGGTTCATAACAAGGGCAGCACAATAGATGAAATAATTGAAGAGATAATTGAGAATGGAAACCTTGCTGATCTAGGAATAGACAGATTTGACAAAATGTCAACTGAGGACCAAACAAAGTTATAACATTTTGTCATCCAGATGATGATAAAATTCAAGAAAGTATCGATGGAATTTTCTTGTGCATTACCAAAGGGATTGGATGACAAAATAAATGAAAAATGGGCTATTGCACTAGATACCGAGAAAAGGAAAAGAGAGAGATCATTAGTTCAGGCAGCCCCACACCTAAGTTATGGAGAAGTTAGTGAATATATGGCTAAATATCAAGCAAGATTTATAATCAAGAATCGAGCCATGATGATAATGGATGAAAATGTGGCTGATATGGATATCACAAGTGATTCCTTATGGACATCAATTCAGAAAGCCAAAGAGAAAGCTGAGCAAGAAGCATTCCTGAAATTTTCTAAAAAGAGACAAAACTCCAAAGGTAAAGGTATTTACATTGATGATGACAAAGGAAAGAAGTCTAAGGACATCGGTATATCAGTTACCAAGGTAATTGATATCATCGAGCAAAAAGAAGAGATAAGTGTTTCATAGGATGCACCAGATCGAGTAGAGATCCAACTGTAGAATAAAATCGATGATGATGTACTCATTGAGGACATCACAAATGGTGATCCTGATGATAAAGATGATGAGAATGTGAATATTGCACCTAATAAAGATGAAGCACTAGACACTAAATGTCTATTCACATCACTATCGGGTAAGCTTCCTGTACTTGTAGAAGCAACTGAAATACTTTCATAAGTACAACCCGATGACTCACATCCCAAGCAACACAAGGACACAACAAGGACATAAGAACTTGAGCAACCTACAGATACAAATGAGCCTAATCAAACAGAGGCACTGTCTACAAAAAACAAGGAAACAAAAGAAACAAAGGCAACCGAGGTGAACCCACTTGACACTACATCTGAGGCTCCCACTCATTCAACTGAGACATCGATCACTAAGGAGCAGAAGAAGGAAGCAAATGTGTCAACCAAGAAGGATACTCCGAAGAGTGGAGATAAAACTCCTGTTGTTATTGAGAAGAAGTCACCTCTCGCATCGAAGAAAAAGAAGAAAGGAAAAGGGCTGGTCACCATTGATGAAGTGATAGTTATACCTGAATGTGACCCAAGGACCCTAAGCCCCGAGGAACTAAGTAAATATGGGGAGTTATGTTCAAGGAAGGTGGCACAAGAGCACAAACACAAAGAAGTATTAACTGATGTGAGGGATATTCTACAATAGGTAGTACTTGAGGTAAACATTGATGAGAATACTCCCATCATAGATCAACTTTCCACACTCTCCGAGAAGATCAATGCCCTAGATATTGAAGCAGACAAAATGATTGAAGAAAGGGAAGAATCTAGGATTCAGAACAAATTAGCTGAGAAAATCAGCCTAGACGTGGCATTACAGAAGGTCAAATTATCTGAGGTAATTACTGAAATGAAATCTATCACCCAAACAATTTGTCAAATCTTGATTAAGCTTTGTACTTCAGACACCTTCACTGTAGAAGTCAGTGAAAAGATAAAAGGGCTGGAAGCCAAAATAAAGCTAAGTACAACATCTGCTATAACCGAGCCAAATGCTTTCTCAAAGAATATTCACTGAGTTTAGGAACTCTGGCGGTTGATAGCAGATTTAAGGCACCAAGAAGAGCACATCATCAATCAGGTCACAGAGTTGCAAACCAAACTCATTCCATACTTGAAAATTTTTGAAGCTCATATTGTCAAAGCCAAGCTACTAGTTGCAACACCAAAGATTTTGATGTTAGAAAATATCTTTGACATGCATGCCCAAGTCAGTCTTGAGCATATTGCTCTTACCAACTTGAAAGAGGAGTGGGAAAACCTCTTGGAGTCAGTGCAGAAAACCCACCAACACATTTTTGACAAGATGTAAGTATACTGTATTTTTTTGTATTTGGCATTATTATCAAAAAGGGGGAAAACATGTATATGCCAAATAAGTATGTTTTTGCTATGTATACTACATATTACCGGGAGCATGCACTGAGGGGGAGTACTTAGTACTTAGAAATTTTTGATGTGGATATGTATATGGCAGAGATATAAGGTATTAATAAAACTTGGTCTATATACATTAAAGAGTTTTGATACTAATGCCAAAGGGGGAGATTGTTAATGATGAAGGGTGCTCTCCTTAATACCACAAACACATAACAGAAACAAAGAAACAACAACAATATGCAAGAACAGAAAATGGGCTTCATATTATCTCCACAAATGTGGAATTACAAACTTTCAAAATTACAATATGCAAAGCCACATGGGCATTCCCTTACAATATTCTATAGGACAAAGCCTCGAATCAATACCCAGATCTACTACCCAGAACTATCCCGAACTGCCTAAGACAACACTACAACCTTCCTTATATAGGCAATTTCTATCGCCCGAGAAGGTTCCAGAAATTTAGCCCTTTAGGCTGACAAAACATAGAATTATTTATTTTTCACAATTATTACAATAGGGTCGGCTCAAAAGAAATACAAAAAATGGTTTTAGGTAACCCAACTTCTGGAGGCCATAACTTTTTAACCGTAACTCCGTTTTTCTATTGTAACCACTTTTTAGAAATGCCATGACAAGATCTAAAGTGCTTGACATGCACTAGCACTAGTCAACTAGGGGTCGGTTGTGATCCGGAGCCTCTAAGGCCTTCAAAATTGACCTGAAAGATTTCATACCCAAAAACATCAATAACTTCACTAATACTGATGATGTGGCAATGAAACTCAACTGGTAGGTTGAAATGACTGAGATGAACCTCCAACTGTGAAATCAGAATATTCCAAGACCATATGACCAACTTACTAAAATAGTAAGTTTCCATAAATAGAAACTCTATACAAGATAGCCCTTATTGAAAAGCAACAAAAATATTTTTGGGTGATGCAAGATTTCTCTTACACCCAGGATGCTTCTGCATCAGACACCTGGGGTAATTTGAGAAGTGACCCTGCCACGACTCAAGTGTGCAGAGGAAAACCAAGACGGTTAACCTCCTCCTTCATTAGCCATGATGAATCTTCAATAGGTTGTTCTTTCCATTTGACCAAATATTCTTCATATGTCCTGTCCCTTGTGCTTTGGCCAACATGACTATCCAGTATATCCTCAATCTCTTTGGTATCTGAACTAGTTGCTGGAATACTCCACTGTGCTGCTGTGATGTCATCTTCAACACCTCCCTCATGATACTCTATCAAATCTGAAATGTTAAACACTGGTGAAATATTCAGCTCAGTAGGCAATTTTACCTCATATGCATTTCCTGAATCATGCTTCTTCAATATCTTACATGGCCCAAACTTCTTCATTTTCAGCTTGTTATATGTACCAACTGGAAATCACTCATTCTACAAATGAACCATGACTTCATCTCCAACCTGAAACTCCTTATGCCTCCTTTTCTCATCTACCTTAGCCTTATACTGCGCATTCATCTTGGTAATATGCTTCCTCACCTCCTCATGGATGTTCTTCAAATGTTCTGCAAAATCATCAGCTTCAACACTACTTATTTCTCCTTTATCTATCTTTCTCAACTCAAATGCATTTCTGGGACTACTTCCATATACAATCTGTGGATGATGTGATGAACTAAACTTCAAATATGTCTTCAACTCTTCACTTTCTGCTAGTGTCATTCTATGTGCTGCCTTATTTGGAAAACTGGCTCCTGGAATCAAGTCTATTTGATGACTGATCTTTCTTACTGGTGGTAATCCATCAGGCACATTATCAGATACAATATCCTGAAACTCATTCAACAAATCTGCAACCTCTACAGGTACATCCTCTACTTCCTCTTTCTCAGCCTTTGGAATTAAGGTAAAACACATATGTTCATGCCGCATACCATCTGTGAAATTTCCTCTATCAACAAAAGTTGTTCTTGCATTACCAAATATCTTTTCTTCAGTCTCCTTCAATGGCTTTAGTTTATGTCGCACTCCATCCTTTGTCAAGGAATAGGTATTCGCACGACCATCGTGTATAGCACATCTATCAAACTGCCACAGCCTACCCAATAACATATGACATGCATCCATAGATATGATATCACATAGTACCTCATCTTGGTACCTGCCAATCTTGAACTTTACTAGGCATTGTTCACTGACCATGACCTTGTGGTCATCTTGCACCTAGGCAACCCGATATGGATGTGGATATTTCTGCCTCTTGAGCTTCAACTTTGTCACCATCTCTTCTGACACCAAATTATCAGTACTGCCACTATCAATAATCACATCACAACACTTACCCTCACACTTGCACTTGGTCCGAAACAAGCTCCTCCTTTGCTCAGGTTCATTCTCACCACTCAACATGACTCTTCTGTTAATCAATGTTTCTCCTCTTTCAGCATCCTCGGAATGTGATAATCTGACATCTTCATCTACATGTGCAACTTTAGTCTGGCCTTCATTCCTCCTATCTATCCTTCCTTGGCATTGAGGACATTCAAATATCCTATGACCTTCTTCTCCATAGTGAAAACATGTTCCACAGAAGCCTCCTCTTCCTAAACCTTGTCCTCTTCCTCTCTGATCTCTACTGTCCTGATCTTGGAAATGATTGAAATAATCTCCTCTATGATTCTGAATGTTATTGCCCTCATCCTACTTTTTCGGATCTTCATTTTGATCTCCATATGACTCTCCACCAAATCTTCCATCACGACCTCTTTCGCTTTATCTGCTCTCAAAATTCTTGTTCAGCTTTTCCTCTACTTTTAGGGCAAACTGGTATGCCTCTTCAATACTGTTCATTCGAACCAGATTCAGCTCCTCCTAAATTCTCGGCTTCAACCCATTAAGGTAATGGGCAAATTTCTCCTTGTCAGCTTCTGCATGGCCTGTTTTGATGAGGATTCGATAGAACTCCTCTGTATACTCCTGAATAGATCTTCCTGCTTGCTTCAAACTTTGCATTTTCTTCAGTAGGTCAAGCTCATAATCAATAGGGATAAACTGTCACTTCAATTTATCCACCATCCGCCCCCATCTTGTGATTTTATCCTTTCCTCTTTGATTTCTCTCCAACTGAATCTCTTGCCACCAGATCTTCGCATGACCCTTCAGTCTAGCCTTCACAAACTTGACTTGATCAGGATCCTCAATATCTTCATACTCAAAATATTCCTCATATTCATTGATCTAGTCAATCAATTCTTCTAGGTTAAGATTTCTAGAAAATGTCAGAACCTTAATCTTAGGTCTTTTCCCGATCTTTGAGATGGCTCAAAAAAGTCTTTCTTCCTCCTGGTTCACAACTTTGACTTCTTCTTGATCTTCTTCTTCGGCTTCATCCTCACTTTCATCTCTGACATTAAGATTCATTCCTCTACGAATCTCCTATTGCAATGCTCGCACTTGTCTCTGCAGTGCCCTAACCTCAGGTGTTACAACACCATATCTTCCACCATGTTCCCTTGATGGAGGCATTTTCGCGCTTCTTGCTGAAACCCTATCCACAATCCCGGTGCAAACTGCCTCACAGTCGGTGATCTGTTTACACAGAAACCCTAACCCATGGTCCTGGTGCAAACTGCCTCACAATCAGTGATTTGTTTACACACTCAGGAATTGCTGCTCTGATACCACTTGATGAAGGGTGCTCCCCTTAATACCACAAACACATAACAGAAACAAAGAAACAACAACAATATGCAAGAACAGAAAATGGGCTTCTTATTATCTCCACAAATGTGGAATTACAAACTTTCAGAATTACAATATGCAAAGCCACATGGGCATTCCCTTACAATATTCTGTAGGACAAAGCCTCGAATCAATACCTAGATCTACTACCCAGAACTGTCCCGAACTGCCTAAGACAACACTACAACCTTCCTTATATAGGCAATTTCCACTGCTCGAGAAGGTTCTAGAAATTTAGCCCTTTAGGCTGACAAAACATAGAATTATTTATTTTTCACAATTATTACAATAGGGTCGGCTCAAAAGAAATACAAAAAAATGATTTTAGGTAACCCAACTTCTGGAGGCCATAACTTTTTAATCGTAACTCTGTTTTTCTATTGTACCACTTTTCAGAAATGCCATGACGAGATCTATAGTGCCTGACACGTGCTAACGCCAGTCAAATGGGGGTTGGTCATGATCCGGAGCCTCTAAGGCCTTCAAAATTGACTTGAAAGATTTCGTAACCAAAAACATCAATAACTTCACCAATACTAATGATGTGGCAATGAAACTCAACTAGTAGGCTAAAATGACTGAGATGAACCTCCAACTGTGAAATCAGAACATTCCGAGAACATATGACCAACTTACTAAAATAGTAAGTTTCCATAAATAGCAACTCTACACAAGATAGCCCTTATTGAAAAGCAACAAAAATATTTTTGGGTGATGCAAGATTGCTCTTAAACCCAGGATGCTCCTGCATCAGATAATCTCTATTGAGCATTCAAGGTTGTCATTAGTATCAAAGGCTATCAAAGAGATTGGTCGGACACTTACATTGAGTTAGTCGGTAACCAGAAGCAAGACAGACTAGTCAAGAAAGTTTACACACCAAGCACCATACAATTTACCGAGCATGAGCACACATCGACACCGACACCGACATATAGTAAACACCGAGTGTCGCAGTATACACCGAGCAGTTTACACAGTGCTTACAAAAGATCACAAGAAATGGCATAGTAATCAGAAATGGCACATTCTTATATGCAAATGGTTACAACGGATCGTAAAACGGTTTACCAAGATCGAGGAACATTTATTGTAAAAATACTCATTAAATGTAATGTATATCTTATTGTAATAGTTGATCTAGGATATTTTACACCGTAGATCTTAGGGTTATGATTTTGTATTGTAATCTAATTTTGTTAAAGCGACAAAAATAGAACACTATATATTTGTGTGTTCGTATCATTTTTGGTGTGAACTAATATATGAATCAATGAGCACTTGAAGCTATAGCCTAACTTCAAGTCAATCAGTTAATAGAGTAGAATAGAATACAGAGGTTATCAGATTAAGCAAAATCAGAGAAGGCTACCAAGCAGATTCAGAGAAGAGATTCATCATAGTTAAGGTGATATTTTATGAGCACTTATAGATCTATTTCAGACAATTGATTTGTCAACTAGCAGATAATTTCCTATTGCTTTCTGACAATTGTAATAGTGTTTTCGATAAATCTCTTAACAGAGTAGACTTAACAGTCTTATGTATTTCTCTTAACTGAGTGCATACTTCATTAGTGTTGTTAAAATCCTATAACTAGGTAGATCTAGTTGATCTAACATATTACTGCTCACAGGGTAAGATCATCAGAAGTGATAAAAACTTGTAGCCCTAACAGGCAAACCTTTTCTATCTGCAGTAGTGAAGAATTTGTGGGTGTCATCCCCACCCTAATTTTGACCTTCTAGCAAGGGTTTCTGCGTTACCAAAATAGTTGTGTTGTGTGATTGTCATATTGATTTCATATTGTTTACTTATATAAGTTAAATGTATGATTGATTCATGCAATTAAATTCAAGTTATTTTAGTTGGTTATCACTGTTTGCAGTTTTAGATCTGAAAGGTTTACAAGTGAAGTTTTTGAAGGCACTAATTCACCCCTCCACTCTCAGTACCTATCTCTCCTGAAAACAACAATTGCCATTATTTATTTTGTTATTTCTTAGAAACTATTGAAGTTCCATATAGACTTCAAGTCACTTTATTAAGTTTATGATAAATTTAAAGTACTAAACATGATCACTAATGTTATGATAAATTTAAAGCACTACACATGCTCACTAATGTTATGATAAAATTTTACATGTGTGAGAGATTATTGGTTAAAATTTTATGAAATGATATAATTTATTATGATGAGTAGATTTAATGAAGAAGGAATAACAAATTCTATGGAAGAAAAAAACATGGACTCCTATTTCCATCATACAACACTTGAACTAGGCCTCTCAAATACTAAAATGAATATTTTTTATTGAATGATTCAATGCTAGTTGTTTTCTAGAAAATAACCCTCTCCTTTATTAATTGAGTTGAGTGATAGATCTAGTGAGACCAGTTCAAGTAAGTTAGTATTAAGATAATATTATACACATTACAAAAAATAGAGGATCAAATGATAATTTACTTTTAGTTAATTGCTATGTGTAAAGAATGCACATATTGGCATAAAGACCCACCTGAGGTATGACACTCCTCTATAATTTTAGCTTTTTTTTTTATTAAAAATAAATAGGTTTTAAAGGAACCAGAAACCCAAATCTAGAAACACAAAAAGAACAAAAAAGAGCAGTCTGCAACCAACAACAAAACAAATGCTAACCACCTATAGACAAAACACCGAAAACTAGGAGAACAAAATCCCAAATGACTAGAGAGAAATTCCTAGTTCAACATTTTTCCAAAGAACATCCTCATGAATACTCCTAACTTTATTAATAATACTATTAACATGATATAATTTTAGTTTTTATTCAAAGATAGTTAAACATTCATGTAGTATCTATTGATTAGTATTTTGTATAATACTTTTAGTTATATTTTTTATTTACTAGTAGTTATGATTCGTAAGAATAATATTAGCACTGCTATTTATTCTTAGTAGTTATTTTTTACTTCAACAATGTTTGTCTTTAGTTTCAATGATTTTTTCTAATAGTTTGAATAAGGTTTTAGATCTAGTAAAGGTCTTGTACCTAGTATTTTTGCTAGTTCTTAGTGGGGAACTTATTCACATGACTTAAGTTTACTTAGATCTTAAATGTTGTTTCTAGAAGTTGTTAACATAAAACACATCATGTCTTATTTTTATGAACTTTATTTATTTCTATTTATCTAGCTTATTTAATATTCGATTGAGGTAGTTGTCTCATTGTATACGATTATGACAAATGTCACACTCCTATCTAATTCTACCTCTCACCTTGCCTTTATAAGCAAGACATCTCATGTTGTATATTTTACATTCAACCATCAATCAATCTTGAATTGTTGAAGGAAGCTATTGAAATAACTTGCCCAAAAGCAATCACCTATAACTAAAAGCTTAGTCTTTGACCTAAGCCATAGCCAAATTCACAATAGTTTGTAAGTTATGACAAAGACAATATTCTTGACCTAATTCACTACTTCAATACCACTTACTAAGATATTTCTTAAAATAAAGAAAAGAAAACCTAGACCATTTCAAAATGATTGACCTCCACAAATTAAAATATGAAATTAGTTTTTTAAGTTAATGATGATTTGAAAATATGATAATTAGTTAATGACACAACCTAAATGATTAACCTTGTTTTCCTTTCCCAAAACTGAAATACAAACAATTGTGGCCAACAGACAAATGCACTAAAATGTATAAAAACTCGGCAAACAATGTGCGGATTCTCCAGTATGCGTTGAGTTCTTCGTACACGAATCTAACAAACTCCAAAAGCGGAATTTTACCTAACTGAAAAAATAAAAAGATCGAGATATTATGGAGAAAACGTTGTTGTCAGGAATTTATGCACAGACCACAAGAAAAGAAAAAATGGTACAGAGAGGTCTTGCGTGGAGGGAAGGGAATCGTCTGGAAAAAGGCAATTTTTCTGGTGGGCTTCCTGTAAATACATCATGGCGGACTCTGGCCCCATAATTTCAATTCCTATCCTTTGTCTTGTTGACTGAAAAACCCCACCGTCGAGCCCTTTAATTCATTCTGAATCCGAAGGTGTGGTGTCATGGCCATAAGATATTAAAATCAAGGTCGTGTCCAAATCAATGGCCGAATCATCAGCGACCACGATTCTCCCACGTTATCAGCAGAATGATATCCAACTCTTTCCACCGTCACGCATAAATGTGGAGCCCTCGCTTGCAAATCTTAATGTTGTGTAAGGATAATTTATATAAATCGGCTTCACTTCCTCAGAATTCACATTTCAAATCTGTTGAACTGCAGAATTTAGTAGCACTTGTCAAGAAAAATTTGCCAGAATGTTTGATGTGCATTTCTTATTCGGCATCCTCGGTTTGTATACTGTCTACTCTTCATCTGCATTCATCTGCTAACCAACTGAGCCCGGGCCGTTTGGATTCTGATTTATTTGTGTGGTGCTTGTGCAGGAAATATCACGGCACTTATTCTGTTTTTGGTGCCTCTGTAAGTTATTGTGAAGATTTAAGTTTTAGGTTTTAGGTTTTCGGTTTTTAACCCCCTTTTTGAGTCCATTAATGCAGATCATTAATAGTTTTTCTTGTTTATTTGTTGCTTTTGGCTGCAGGATCACATTCTGGAAGATTTTAAAGCTGAAATCAACGGATCAGTTTTCTGGGATTCCTTATGTTTCTACGCTTCTGAATTGTTTGCTCTCTGCATGGTATGGCCTGCCATTTGTATCGCCGAACAACATCCTTGTCAGTACAATCAATGGAATCGGAAGTGTCATCGAATTGTTCTACGTTATTTTCTTTCTGTGCTATGTCTCAGACAAGAAATACAGGGTAACTTTCATCAAGATTACCTACAATTTTATCTCCTTTTTTAAAGAAATTTTGCAAGTTCGTTATTAAGATTGATTTGACCAAATAGGGGAAAATATTTTTCAACAGTTCGTTATTATTGACAATAATTTGATGAAATAGGCGAAATTTTTACTCTTGACTTGTCGAAAGTTTGTTATAGAGATTGATTTGAAGAAATAGGTGAAAATATTTTGTATGACTTTTCGGAAGTTCGTTATTGAGATTGATTTGATGAAATAGGCGAAAAGATTTTTGATGAATCTTCGAAATTTTGTTTTTAGGAATGATTTGATAAAATAGGCGGAAATATTTTTCATGAATATTCAGAAGTTCGTTATTGAGATTGATTTGCTGAAATAGGAGAGGATACTTTTCATCATGAATTTTCGTAAGTTCGTTATTGAGATTGTTTTCATGAAACAGGCGAAAATATTTGGGCTTCTGGTGATTGTGTTGATGGTGTTTGGAATAATCGCTCTGGTTTCGCTATTTGCACTAGACGGAAATAGAAGAAAGTTGTTGTGTGGTTTCGCTGCCGCCATTTGCTCGATCTGTATGTATGCAGCTCCGCTTTCCATAATGGTAAGAATAACCTCTCATTTCCTCCCCCAAATACTGTATTTTGCAGCGTCGCTGTCAATGCAATAAAGTTGAAACCAACAGAATTTTAATATAGAGATTCATTGCATTCTGTTGATAACAATATGTCGAAATCTGCCACGTGTGGGGAGACTGTTTCACGACTGTGTCACATTTGTTGATAAGAGTTTGGAACATTGTACAGAGAATCAAGTAATTTGTGCTAAACTGGTGCTTTAATGGTGTTTTTGCAGAGGTTGGTGATTAAGACGAAGAGTGTGAAGTATATGCCCTTCTTTCTGTCTTTATTTGTGTTTCTGTGCGGCACCTCCTGGTTTGTTTACGGTCTTACCGGCAACGATCTGTTCGTAGCAGTAAGTGATATATTTGCAGATATATTCTATGATTTGAGTAGCTCATAATAGAATTTGTTGGGTTTGGTATTGAATTGATTGGGTGTTGGACAGGTGCCGAATGGAGTAGGAAGTGTACTGGGAGCAATGCAGCTGATTTTGTACGCCATTTATAAAGACTGGAAGAGTACAGGCAAGAGTAGATTAACATCGGAGGGAAAGCAGATGGGTGAAAGTGAAATGGAAATGGGTTACCCTCGCGCCAACGGCACTGCTGTCAATCAAAGCGAAAAGAAGATGAACGGTATTTGAATGCAGCTCACTAAACGGAAAGCGACCCGAGCGGTGGCACTGTTCTCTCTTTTCTCTGTACAGATGTATTTTCTGTGGGTATTTCGTCGTTTGAATATAAAAAAATACGAACTATGATCTTAATTGGTGGGCTCTTTTTTACTATTATTGCATGTTGTCAGAATATGCTTGCATATTTCGAGCAAGTTTTAAAACACAGAGGAGATACTAAGCACAACTAATTGACAAGAAAATCAAAACGAAACGAGCAAACTTTTAAAAGTGAAACAACAAAAGAACCAATGAGTGAGTCTACTTTATCCGATCACGAGTTGTACTAAAAGAATAACGAGTTCAATGAAAGAGTCATCTAAGTTGTGTCTGAAAATTTCTAAACTTTTTTAATGGTTTCATATTTTTTATTAAAAACAAGTAAGGTGGTTAGATTGTCTATTTTTAAATTGTTGGATGTCAATTTATAATTAAGTTTTTACCATTCTTATATGTTTCAATCAATTCTTGACATGTATCATTGTTAATTCATTTCAAATTCTTAAATATGTTTTTTTTAAGAGAACGTAAATTGTCTGATACATTCATTTAAAACTTATGATATCTATAAGACTAGCACTTGCACGTTAAAGAGGTGTAATGCTTATGCCAACAGCAAGATATACCTTATACTGTGCGGCTCAAGGAGAATGTGATAGGAGTGGGGGACCGAATGTAGTATTCTTCTATTTTTCCTTCTACTTCTCCTCCTTCTCCTTCTCCTTCTCCTTAGCCAACCCTAACCTTGAACCAATTTGAGAGGAAAATGGAATGGTGACATCTCTCCCATTTCACCTTAAATCATAAAAGGATAATGAAAAAGTGTAATGCTATGTTATTAAATAATGTATGGCCTCCAAAAATTCCTAAGATTTAGGTGCATACCCAAGGTCTTTAAAATCACAAAGATAAAGCAAAACATAACTTTTTAATTTACTTTAAAACATTTAGACATATACACCTCTATTTGACAAAGAATTAAATAATTCTTATTCCTAAACATAGCTTCAACATGCTAACACACATGATCTTTCAATTCAAATAAATCAACAAAATCAAATAGGATATAATATTGACCCAAACTATTAAAAGATAATTGAACCATAATGAAATCATCATAATGACTCTATCCTAAAACAACAGTCGCAATTTAAAACTTCAATCATCAAGTATCACAATAAGTTTTTGATGTATCTCTTTCCCCATAATGACACTTATTTCTTGCACTATATATTATATGTGTTGGTCCCCAAATCAACATATTATTAAATCCTAATAATATGCCAAGTTCTATAATCATATTCAATAATGGATATGGATATTCTCATTATATTTCAATGAACCAGAGAAACACTTTTTGCACATTCTCTTTAAAACAAGCTTAAAGAAATATATAACACAATGTCTTGTCCTAGACCTCCTAATTCCCTTGTATAAACAACAAGGGGGTACAAAGCTTTAGATTGTTCAAATTCTAGTTAAAAAATTGTATAACTACTCCTAGAAAACTAAAAGTCACAATGTTAGCTAAACATCCCATTATTATCTTGCAATCATTTATATTTACATATTTGTAGTTATGAATTAATATTAGATCTATATCCTACCTCTCCTATAAATAAACTTCATACATGCATTCACCTTCGACATAAAACATTCCTTTTTTACCAGCGTCACTCTTCAAACAATGTTTGATTTGTTTTCATCAAAAACTTGAAACTATTTGTTAATATCTCTAATCTCTATAACATATTTATTTGACCCAATAATATCCTTCACGCACTTCAAAACCCTTTAACATGAGGCTCTGGTTATTTGGACTCCATCAAGAATTTTTTCCACTTCACTCATTTCAAGCCTCAAGACTGGTGAAATTTAAAAAGGCCTAAACTAGACTTTCAACCAAGTACTACACTCCATTTTTGTCTACCCAAGGAGAATTAAAGAAGAAAAAATCCAAGATCATTTATAAATAGCCTAAAAATGTCACCCAATCTATTTATCACTGATCGATAATATATATCATTCCTTTGATGTCTCTTTGCAAATCTATGTCATAAGTGGAAGTGTGTGTGAAATCGGAATAACGACATTCCGCCATTACCAAATTTGACGTCATTTATGGATGATCACACTTGAGAACTTGACAAGACATTTATTTAATGTTCATTGCAAGTTGCAACATTATCAACCATCCTCGTAACTAGTTGTGGTCGATGTTTAAGGTTACCGCATGAAGTTAAGTATATTGATTCGACACATGTTAGGTATTATAATGGTAAAATGATGGTTGTTAGGTATGTGTGCCTGTGGCTACAATTATCAATACCAAGGTGTAGGAAAGTTGGTAACAAATCAAGGCTTTATTCTCTCAAGTTTTATCATTTCAAGTGATGTTGCCTTAATTATTACAATAATTTACCTTTGGCATTAGCCCATCATGAGGAGTCACAATTCGTGACAAATGGCTATTAATAGAATGTGGATTGAAAAAAAAATCACCAAAATAATATATACTTTCCCTATAAATAATGAAAGATTAACCAAAATTTTAAAAATTTGCCAATAGAAATTAATATTTTTTTCTTTAAAATTAAAAACATTTGCCAACAAAATTTATATTTTCCCATTCTTAAAGTTATTCTTGCTCATAGGGGAGCCATTGATTCAATAAACAGATGATAATGCAAAACTTTTCATGTTAAGGTTGGTAACCTTTATGTTTAATGTATTTTTTTTCATGTTTCTTTCTATTTTTTTTTAATAATTTGTAGTTGATAGTCTTGAGGCTGACCAAAATTTAGTTCTAGTGGGGGACTTATTGATATGACTTAATTTACTTGGACCTTAAGTGTTGTTTGTAGAAGTTGTTAACATAAGACACATCATATCTTTATCTTTATGACCTTTATTTAATTCTAATTACCTAAGTCATTTTATATTTAATTAAGGTAGTTATTTCATTATATCTGATTATGACCCATGCAACAATCTTATCTAATTCTACCTCTCATCTTGCCTTTGTAAGCAAGGAATATCATATTGTATATTTGATATCCAACCATCAATCAATCTTGCATAATTGAAACAATAACCATTTCAAAAATATTGACCTCAGAAATCATAATACAAAATTAATCTTATAACTTAATCATGATTTGAAAAAGCCTTTCTGTACTTACATAGTTACTTAATCACAAAACCTAAATGATTAATCTTGTTTTCCTTTCCAAAAGCTAAAATGTGGCCAACACACAAACTGCACTACAATGTAGAAAAACGCGGCAAATAATTTGCAGATTCTCGAGTTTGTGTTGAGTTCGTACACGATTCTAACAAACTTCAAAAGCAGAGATTTTCCTAACTGAATCGGATTGAGAAAAAATAAAAAGATCGAGATATTATTTAAAAAAACGTCGTTGTCAGGAATTTAAAGCACAAACCAGAAGAAAAGAAAAGAAGGTACACAGAGGTCTTGCGTGGAGGGAAGAGAATCGTCTGGAAAAATGCAATTTTTCTGGTGGATTCCTGTAAATACAGGAAGGATCGCGGACGCTGGGCCCATAATTTCAATTCCTTTTCCTTTGCCTTTTTGACTAAAACATTTGGACCATAGAGCCCTTTAATTCACTCTGAATCTGAAGGCTGGCGTCATGGCCATGGGATATTAAAATCAAGCTCGTGTCCAAATCAATGGCCGAAACATCAGCGACCACGTTTCTCCCACGTTATCAGCAAAATGATTTCCATTTTTTCTACCGTCCCGCACAAAAGTGGAGTCCTCTCTCAAAGAGCTTAATGTTAAGGATAAATTATATAAATCGGCTTCACTTCCTCAGAATTCACATTCCAAATCCATTGAACTGCAATTTAGTAGTAATAGTGAAGAATTTTTTTGCCAGAATGTTTGGTTTGCAGTTCTTATTTGGCATCTTCGGCGTGTATATTTCCTCGTCCTCTTCCTCTTTCTCTTATTCTGCCTCTTCTTCCTTGTCTTCTTCGTCTCCATCTTCATCCTTGTCCTCATCCTCCTCGTCCTCGTCATCCTCCTTCCTCTTCTCCTTCTTTCTCGCCCTCTTTTTCTTCATTGTCTTCTTTTTCCTCCTCTTCCTTCTTTTCTTCTTCTTCTTCTTTCTCCTCTTCCTCCTATTCTCCATCTTCATCTTTATCTCATCATCCTCATCATCCTTCTTTTCTTCTTCCCCCTTCTCCTTTTCCTTCCCCTTCCCCTTCATCTTCATCTTCTCCTTCTCCTTCTCCTCATTATTTTACTTCAATTGGAAGTAATATTTTATTTTTTCATTTTTCTTATGTTGGAAAGTGGTCAACATTGGATTGTATGAATGTTTTCATTTATGGAAACACTTATCCCCATGATCACCGCAAGACACAAGGACATAGTCTTGCTAGGCCGCATATTGAAAAATGCCTAAGTCCACTATCAGTCACAGGTTGACAAGTACAGTGTTATGGATTGCGAAGATGCTACATGATGAAATGTGGCATGCGAAGTTACATGATGATGAATTAATGTATGGCAATGTTCTATGTATGAGCACACATGTTTTGGATGTGTGGTTTCAGAGATACAACTCTCTGAGTATAGTTAAAGGTATAAAATAGAGCATTAGGGTTTGCGAAGTTACATAGGTATTGGCCGACCTATGTTAGGTTATTTTATGTATTGATTATGTATGTATGGCTGACATAATGCCATTGTAATGCATGTAAGGTCCCATGTTGTAAAGTTATGTAGCCAACCTTGAATTATATTTTGTAATTGCCTATAGAGGCCAACCTAGTTGCTTTACTCTAAATCAGATATAAGTAAATGATGTAATTGGTAAATATAGAAGTGATGAGTTATGAATATGCATATGATAAGATAAGAAGAATAGAGAAGCCATTGAATTGAATAAGAACAAAATTGCATGGAGGTGCATGAGTTTGTTCTCATATCTTGATATAATACTCATTGTAATAGCAGGACATGAACAATCCATTTTTGAGAGTGCATGTTGCACAGTTGTAATACCTTTAACAGGGCTTTGTAGACTCCTAACATGGTCTATCCTTTAACAGGGACACATTCCTATTGTACTTATCAACTCTTAATAGGGCTAGGACTTCTAATAGGGTCTCTTTTATATAGTGCATATAATTATGGTGTAATCCTCACTAGTGTTTTTCCCTTAATAGGGTTTCCTTGAGAACAAAATAATAGTGTCATGAGTTATCTTGTGTATTCTTATTTTGAATGGTTATTTGCTTTAAGTGTTATATTTATCAAGTGGCTAAAAAAATTTATATAAGTGCTGTAATACTGATTCACCCCCCCCTAGTATTACCAAATCCCAACATCTTAAAAATCACAATATAAGTTTCTATTGATCGTTAAATTATATTTAAATATGTCCTTATACTTTAAATTTTTGCATCTGCGTCTATTTCAACAATGTATTCTAGAAGTATTATTCATAGGAAGTTTAGTAGTTGAAATAATGGTAAATTATCTATTTGCATCTAGCTAAATTAATATTTTCATTTATTTTCAAAGGAATCATCTCAATCTTTTAAGTTAAAACTAGTTTCATTCTTTTTAAAATTAGTTAGTCTATATAGAATTTAAATACATAAAGATAAATGTAGTAATCTAATTTAGAAAAATATATAGTATAATTAAAAAAAATTGCTATTATAAAAATTCAACCATTCTCTAATCTAATAATGAATCTTTTTTACTTATCTTTAAATCATAGATCTAAAGAAAAAAACTCAAATAACATTCTAAATATGTATTACAAAATTGTCCAATCAATAGATAGTTTAATCTCATCCGAACTATTAACATATAAAATTTACAACATTTAATTTAATATCTAAAGGCGAGCCAACTACAACCATAGGAAACAAGCTAACTCAATAGACTTGTAAAGGAAGGAAGAAAAGAAGGATCTTCTTTCCCCCATAATTATAATATTATTTTATCATATGTCTATATTAAATTTATAAATTTTAGAATCAAAAGATCCATCCCCCACTCCTTAGATGACTTTTGGAGACAAAGATACATCCTTAGTATTGGAGACATCTTTGAAAACTTCTCAATTTATATAGGGTTCTTTTGGCTATGGTTTCCAACCATCTCCGATGTCTTCTAATTTTTAAAACTAACCATATCAATACAATTCCAATCTCCAAATACCATCTCCTAGTGACTATGGAGATTATAAATCCTCTTGAGAATCTCTAATTAGAATTTTACCACATTGCAAAACCATATATTTATATATAAAATTACAAAATACCTTCTTACATGTTGAATATAATTAATAAATTAATACTCTCGAGCATGACATTAGAACCTTAAGTAAATAAAGTCTATGCCATGCATGATATACATGTTATACTACACAAAACATAGTGAACTTCATAATACCATTTTAATCTGTTGTATATAACAATTGACTTGTCATGTCCATAGGGCCACAAGTTTAAATGACATTCAAAAGTAGTTGTCCTTTCCCTTACACATAAAGGAAATTATGCTGGTCAAATCTTGAATCTCTATTTTTTTAAAATTATAAGAAATAAACTTGGACAATAATCCATAAGAACATTTTGGACAATAATCCATAAGAAATTATGCTGGTCAAATCTTGAATCTCTATTTTTCTAAAATTATAAGAAATAAACTTGGACAATAATCCATAAGAACATTTTGGAAAATTAAGAGGGTTGACAGAGTTCCTAGGTAGATAATAGGTGGTCACACATACTTATATTGACTAAAAAATTAAAAAAGGTATATAAACTTTGTTATAAGATAAAACCAATTGAGGCTTTGTCAAGCCAGTTCAGGCCAACAACTTAGAGAAGAAAAATAGACTAAAGATAAAATAAAATATTTGCATGGATGTAAAGCTAGTTGCCAATATCAGATATTTTAAAGTTATACTCTCCCAACTTCCTATCTATGGGCTGCCAATAACAACGAATTATTATTTAAAAATATTTTTCTAATATAAAGAAATTTCAAATAAAACATCAATTAAGTGCTCATCATAGACATTATGGAATTGATGATTGAATAAAACTATAATTTTATATGTATAATAACTACAATGATACATGAACATTAATTTATAGTGACATGTCTAATCAATGTATTCAAGTGGGGGATTTATTTTTAAGTTTTTTTGAAACCTTAAGGTTGTCAAACTTATTAATAAAGAGAAACATTAAGTAAAAGATACCTAGCTACCAAACCCTCCTCTACAGGTCATTAACAAAAAACCACAATCAGAAACATCTTTTAATTAAAGAAAGCCCATTCATTGTAAAATATGAGTCTATCATCTTATATAATTTATTATATGGACAAGCTTAACTTTATGTTACTTGTAAATGTAAATGCACACTAAAAGACCAAAAGGGCCTTTTGCGAGGTAGTTAAGTCTATTTCAATATGCACAGCCTCTGTGAAACATGCGTACCTCAAAATCATGCCATTTTAAAGGAAAAATGCATGGAACTTGACATTAGTAAAATCTCTCCTTAATTTTATGATGCTTAGAAAATTTCTACATCATTTTCTTTGATGTATGTGTTCCTTTTTACTGTAAGAACCAACATCTTATGATGAAGCAATCAATCACACAATAAATTGAAGAGCTCGCAAAAATAAGCATATTTAAATTCTACAAAAATTAAATAAATCATAACACTCGGATGTATTTACAAAATGATGAATATTTCATTTCAATTTGTTTTGTGTATGATCATTTGATTATCTCCAATGGTTCTTAAAATAGGAAAGAATCAATCACACACACACACACATTAGTTTGTGTATGTTGGTGTAATTTAATATTCCTAATTACACTTTACTTAGTTAAGACTTAGGATAATGCATTGCATCGTAGTTTTTCATTGAGACACCTAGGAGTTTGCACCTGAATTAAGAACACGGTGTAGGAGAAACTCCACTTTAGGTGTGAGATCCACCTTTAGTGCTCATATCACATTATCATTCTCATCATCAAACATACTTCATTGCATAATGGACGATGATCTACATTTGGTGGACATGTTATTACACCTTGCATAGGTGACAACTTATCAGCTACTTATCATTGTCTCTTATCGCCTTTCCTATATAAGGAGGCCTATTATGTACATTTTATTAAACTCATTCAATCAATCAATGTCCATTATCAATAATATTATTCTTGCATCTTACTGCAATTTTCTTGACATTATCTTATGGAAGTTATCTTGGTCTTTCATTTGATCCTAGGGGTGTTGTAGAGTCACCTGAAACTCTAACATGGTATCATAGCTCTCAAGGTGTGAAGACGTCTTCTCAAGAAGTGAAATATTGGCTTGATCTAATTGTGGGTGTAGAATTTTATAATTTGGAGATGACCATTTCATTTGGGAGGCTATTTAAGTGAAAATCAACTATATATTCACCTATATTTGGTGAAAGTCAAATCTATGAATTTTATTTTTGCAGAGGCTAGCTGTATGACCTACTTGCGCAAGCATGGTACAATATTATTAATTTTTTTTGGTAATTTTATTAATTTATTTCATAATTTATTCTCGCTATTTTTTAGAAAAATGTTTGGGGTTGGTACGACCCCTGTATTGCTTTGTCAGAATAATATAGGTTTTATCAAAGGACATACATAAGCCAGGTGAGATCAAGTACTAATCACAACATTGGTCGAATCGTGAGATCCACATATAGCACCCAAAGGCAACCATCTTCACAATAACAATGACCTTGGCTTTGCATTGACTTACCTTGATTGTCATATAAAAAGTGGTTTTTACAACACCACACAAGAAATGTGGGACTAAAAGTCCCAAGGTCACCCACCACCTGCCAACGGTTCCCACCGTTGCCCAAGAAGCCCGCTCTGTCAGCCCCCCGTTCATATTCGTGAGACATATCAGATTGCAACAAGTCACGAACCTCACCATACAAATAAGCACATCAGACCGACCTACCACATCATCTCTGTCAGGCGCATTCAATCCACCGTACAGACACATCAACGCCACATTAGGAGATAAGTGTTTTGCCATGTCATCAGGATCACATGCATAATTTTGATGCCCATCTGCACATCATAGAGGGGTCCAAGGATATTTTGCTGTGATAGCCATACGGTCGTCAAATTTAATCACATGGATTGCTAGCATCATCATAGGTTTTAATTATCTTGCCTGCACCATTGAAGTTTTACATTTTGTAGTCTAACTTTAAACACCCATAACGTGCTAAATTTTGATCCTTTTTTCGAGCAATGTTTTGTGATATGGGGTAGGATTTTCCAGTGGTGGCATTATTTTTGCATTTTGGTGGCTAGATTAATTAGAAATTGCAGATTTTCATGACTGTTCCTATCTATAACTCAACTTTGCAACTTCTAGGGTTTCCTTTGGGCACATACGATAATATTTTGAGGTGAATTTTTTTTGAAAGTGCATGATTTTTCATCTACTTTTCAGATCCACAATTAGATTTTAGTGGGTTGGGATGGAAATATCATTTTCATACATAGGCTATTTTAGGGCTATATTTGCACTTGGCTAATCCTTGGATTTCAATTTTCTAATTTGCGTTAGTAATTTGAAGGAGTTATGAGTTGATTTAAGTTTTTATTTGGTTTCATTATGGAATTTTCAAAGGTCAAAATCCTCACTGCTAATAAGTACCATGAATGGAAAGAGTCTTTATCTAATGAATTGTTAAGTATTGGATTGTTTAGAATGACTCTTGGGTAGGATCAAGAACCAACTATATGTATTGTAGAAAGGAGAAAATAGTTTCATTGAAGGGATAAAACACTTGTCTCTCTTAGATCATGCATCTCTCATGATTTTTTATTTCATATTTCATCTTGAAAACAACCTCATAATGCTTGGGTAATATTAGAGGGACTCTTTGGTAAACCTAATATAATGAGAAAATTCAGATTATAGAATGAGCTCATAGGTCTCAATCCTAGTGATTTTTACAATATTCAAGACTTATTCTCTAAGTTCAATTCTATTAGATTAGAGATTCTACTTGTGGCATTACTAAAGGGGATGAGAAATTGATATTTTCTATTCTTTCCAAGCTAGGTCTTGAATATTCAATCTTTTTTTCTACTTTCTATGCTACTATGGATGCTCTTGGTAGTACATACAAATTACTTTCTCTTGATGAATTTGTAGCTCAACTCACAAGGGAACAAGCAAAGTTAGCACACATGGGTCAATTGAAGCCTTCAACACATGATGCATTTCTTGTAAATGACTCTACTTCAAAGGATTCTAATGGAAAATGAAAGAAGAAACATAAAAGATCCTAAGCCGCATGACAAAGGTAATGAATCTCCTTCAAAAAATACTTTTGAATCCAAGTCCTCTTTAAGAGATGAATCATCTAGAAGAGAGAGAGAAAAATGTGCATATTGTAAAAAGCTAGGACATGATGAGCATAAATGTTTTCATAAGATTGATGAGCTCACTCACATTGAGCCTTGTAATTCTCCTAATATATTGATGGGTAACAACACATACATGAGAATTTGTGGGAAAGGTTCTATTCCTATGGTATTGGGGACATTTTATGATGTTTTTTTGTGTACCATCCTTGATCACTAATCTCCTTTCTATTTACCAAATTACTCATGGCGTACAAGGCAAAATTGTTGAGTTTACTGCTGATTATGTCTACAGTAGGGAAACAGAGACTAGATGTCATAGCATATGAGAGTTGTTGATCATGCATCATGCTTGTATTTTTCATGAATATTCAGAAGTTCGTTATTGAGATTGATTTGCTGAAATAGGCGAGGATGCTTTTCATCATGAATTTTCGTAAGTTCGTTATTAAGATTGTTTTCATGAAACAGGCGAAAATATTTGGGCTTCTGGTGATTGTGTTGATGGTGTCTGGAATAATCGCTTTGGTTTCGCTAATTGCACTAGACGGAAATAGAAGAAAGTTGTTGTGTGGTTTCGCTGCTGCCATTTGCTCGATCTGTATGTATGCAGCTCCGCTTTCCATAATGGTAAGAATAACCTCTCATTTCCTCCCCCAAATACTGTATTTTGCAGCGTCGCTGTCAATGAAATAAAGTTGAAACCAATAGAATTTTAATATAGAGATTCATTGCATTCTGTTGATAGCACATCATTTTGAAACCAACAGAATATTAATATGTCAAAATCTGCCACGTGTGGGGAGGCTGTTTCACGACTGTGTCACATTTGTTGATAAGAGTTTGGAACATTGTACAGAGAATCAAGTAATTTGTGCTGAACTGGTGCTTTAATGGTGTTTTTGCAGAGGTTGGTGATTAAGACGAAGAGTGTGAAGTATATGCCCTTCTTTCTGTCTTTATTTGTGTTTCTGTGCGGCACCTCCTGGTTTGTTTACGGTCTTACCGGCAGCGATCTGTTCGTAGCACTAAGTGATATATTTGCAGATATCTAAGATTTGAGTAGCTCATAATAGAATTTGGTGGGTTTGGAATTGAATTGATTGGGTGTTGGACAGGTGCCGAATGGAGTAGGAAGTGTACTGGGAGCAATGCAGCTGATTTTGTACGCCATTTATAAAGACTGGAAGAGTACAGGCAAGAGTAGATTAACATCGGAGGGAAAGCAGATGGGTGAAAGTGAAATGGAAATGGGTTACCCTCGCGCCAACGGCACTGCTGTCAATCGAAGTGAAAAGAAGATGAACGGTATTTGAATGCAGCTCCCTAAACGGAAAGCGACCCGAGCGGTGGCACTGTGCTCTCTTTTCTCTATACAGATGTATTTTCTGTGGGTATTTCGTCGTTTGAATATAAAAAAAACCAAACTATGATCTTAATTGGTGGGCTCTTTTTTACTATTATTGCATGTTGTCAAAATATGCTTTGCATATTTCGAGCAAGTTTTAAAACACAGAGGAGATAGTAAGCAGCTAATTGACAAGAAACTCTAAACGAAAAGAGCAAACTTTTAAAAGTGAAACAACAAAAGGCAAGCTGGTGCAGGTCACCAATGAGTGAGTCTACTTTATCAGATCACGAGTTGTACTAAAAGAATAACGAGTTCAATGAAAGAGTTATCTAAATTGTGTCTGAAAATTTCTGAACTTTTTTAATGGTTTTATATTTTTTTTATTAAAAACAAGTAAGGTGGTTAGATTGTCTATTTTTAAATTGTTGGATGTCAATGCACTTATAATATATTGGAATTAAGTCTTCATCATTCTTATATGTCTCAATCAATTCTTAAATATTGACATGGATCATTATTAATTCATTTCAAAGTCTTAAATACGTGTTTTTTAAGAGAACGTTAATGGTCCAATATATTCATTTTAAATTTATGACATTCATAGCACTTGCACTTGCACTTGTACCTCCACCTAAAGTGGTGTAATGCTTACAACGACAACAAGATATACCTTGATCTTAGAAAAAACTAAGATCAACGATCCAAATTAATATCTTAAACATCATTACAGAGGGATCATGAATCATTAAGTGATTACATCCGCATTTAATCTTCACCTCGATCTTGGTAAAATGTTTTCTAGATTGGTGTAAACCATTTACCTTGTAATTTATGCCATTACAAACTGCTATGTCATTTCCTGGTTTACTCGGTATACACTGCATTCATCACTCAGTAATTAACTTACGCTCAGTATATATGAATGCTTGATTAAACTGTGCTCGATGCTTGGTAATCATCTAGCTCGATATGAGTGCTCGATCAAAACTGCGTTCGGTTAATATAATACTTTGGCTTGTGTTCTGCTCAGTATCCATTCTTGGTGTGTTGACCGACTAGCTTGTTTGCCTCCTTTACCGACTATATGTGTGACACTAATGACAACATATAACTAAAAGAGTATATAGATGAATTTAATTGCCTTTTTACAAAATAAAGAAGCAAGGAAAATGGAAAAGTGTAGAAGGAGAAGAATTATAGTGAATCTAAGAGTTAGGGACAAGTAGTAGATGCTACTGGATCTTCGCATGATGCCAAAATTTCCACATCATCATAAATGGCCAAGCATGGCCTTAGGGGGAGCTTTAGAAAACTAAGCCAGTCTATTATCTAGCCCCTGAATTACATATTGAGATGATGTGAAGTTAACCATAGGTATAAGGACAAGTATGGAAGCTAAATCCATGATCACGAAGTTTGAAAGTTTACAAAGATTTATCGCCAGTAGTTTCATGGTTGACTGGCCCTAAAACAACTTTCTTGAGTGCTTTTGGAAATGTGTCAGAAATGTCTTGCGAAGTATATATTTGAGAAAGATTGAAGGAGCAGAAAGAGATCTTGGACTAGTTGGATTGATTTTGATAATCGCATGGGTCTTAACCCTAGTTTGGGGAAGAAGGTATTTAAATTTGCTTGCGAGCTTAATTTTCAGTATTTGCAGTTTGAAGCTATGGATGTACCTCGTATTTTTTTATGTTAAGGAGAGAACTAGGTATAAATTTAAGAAGCATCTATTAAAATATATGGAAGATGACCTTGAGGGTGCACTCTCACAAACCCCACATAAAGTATTACATGTAGAGGATATTAGGGCATATATTCACTGTAAGTTGGAGACTATAGGAGACATTGAGATACACAAAGAGCTGGATGAAATGTTAAATGATGATGGATCACTGAAACCCAATTTCACAAAGTTGGAAAACCTAAATATACTACTGATGACATAGTTTGATGAACCTGAATGGATTAAGATAGTTCTGACAAGAATTCATGATCAGTTCTTCTAGATTGGAGATAAACCAGTAAAGATTACCAAGGAACGCATTCATTTGGTAATTGGATTTAACAATGCGGGTAAAATACCTACTACGATGAAGAATACCAAGAAAGAAGTTGAAACCGTCACTAGATCCAAGTGGAACATGTTGAAAATCTAAGGATATTTTTTGTCATTGATGGAAGACATCACTACTGTGAAGAGTTATACTATCAGAAGCTAAAGGAGTTATTGGATACTTAAGACAATTATCAGAATAAGAGAGTCAGTTATCAGAGTAAGAGAGTTAGTTATCAGACTAAGGAAGTTAGTTATTGGAGCTAATAGATATTGGATAAAGGAAATTAATGTGTTGCAGTTGACAGAAAGAATAGAGAAAATGGTTTATGGAAAAGATCGAGATGAAGGAACCCTAAGATCTGAGGTTAAGATCACATGATCCAAAAAGATAAGAAGCAAATCAAGGATAAAAGGATCGAAGGATCAAAATGTGAGAGAGAGAACAGAAAATATATGCAGGTGAAGAACAAGCATCAAAGGAAAGAAGAGTTTGAAGGAAGAGACAATTAGCATAAGGGATCTGATAATATTTGGATGAAAGCACAAACCGGTCAACTATCTTGGAATCATAACAAGTTTCTACAAGGTATTGTAAATTCCTTAATTGGGTAGTCTCTAACAGGACTATTGAAGTTTGTTGTACATGAACTTTTTGTAAATCCTTTAATAGGGTGAATTCCGTATAGGCATGATAAAATCTCTTAGCAAAGTAGTCCTAACAAGACTATAGATACACTTAACCATGTATCAGTCACTCCTAATAGGGTGAGTCACTCAGAAAGTGACATTTTGTAGCCTTAACTAATAAAATCTTTTAGCTGCAGTGAAGAGTTATGGGTACCATCCCCACCATAGTTTTTTCCTCTAACTAAGGATTTCTGCAAGACCAAAATTCTGTCTTATGGGTGTGAATAATTTCACGAGTTTACTGTTATTTACTTTATATTTTTCAATTACAACATATCGGTAATACAAAAAACACTATCAGTAAAATTGAGAATGAAACTATATGTTTGAGATTAAGAGTTTTAATTGATACAAATTTGTTAGTACTGATTCACCCCCATCTTAGTACCTAATCCTTCCAATCAATACTACATGCGTGCGATGACCATCACAAACATTAAGCATAAGGATGTGAGACTTATTTCCATGATTCTTGGCTACAAGATGCACTATAGTAACAATATAAACTCTGTGTCAAAAGGTATTATCCACATGGCCTACAAGGTGATTGCAGAGAATGAGCATTATGACATATGTGAAGTACTTAGACTATAGTTGTTGGAGAGTTTGAGGAGAATCAAGCACGACAAAGAAAATGCATTCAGATTTGGGTCCCTCGTACTACATCTTTTTTTTTCTACATAATTCATATATTTCCAGGCATGCATCCTCATGCATGGAAAGTAGATGAGCCCACTGCTACACAAATTTGCAAGTACTATAGAATGCAAGATAAGAACTATATAGACAATGAATTGTTTGGCTTATTTAAGGGCTTTCAAAGAGAAATGAAATAGAGGGAGAGGATACCCAAGGAGATAGTGGAAAAGTATAAGGAGACCATCTACTTTATGGTAGAGACTGATTGCACATGCGTTGAGGTTGTTGAACCAAAAGTGCGATGGTGTGACCCTCCAATGGGTTATGAGTTGAGCTCTCAGATTCTTATCCCTCACGTTGAACACATCCTAGCATCTAAGAAAGATCCCATAGAGGAAAGATGGGGAACATATGAAGAAAAGTCTCTAAAGGTTAGAGAGGAATTGACTAGGGGAGAAAGGAAGAGGAAAGTAGAGAAATTTGTTGATAAAGTTGCAGAAGGAGAAGGGATACGTAAGGAGCTGATGACAAAACTAAGGAAAAGGTCACAGAGAAGTCCTTTGGATAGGCGAGCTTAGAGTTTGCACCCCTACAACCTGTAGAACTTGTAGACATATCCGATTCACCCTTAGTAGTAGTCAGAGTACATGATTAGACTCCTACCCCTCCTAGGAGAACATCACAGAGGAATGCAATAGTAAAAACTAAGAAGGAAGAGGTTGTTGGTGCCCAAAAATGATGGATCACTTTTGGCCAACTGACAAGTACACACTGATACCTCTGCAATTCTAGCTTAATCAAGCCAAGGCTGGTAGGCCTAAATTCACTTTAAACTATCAAATTCTCTATGTTGCACAACTGCGTACATAAATAAACAAAGTTCCTCCAAAGGTGGTGAATGATCCTTGGAGGAAAGGAACAAATCCTCTAATAATCTCTATTCTATAAATCTTGACTAAAGTGGATTAAACTAAGGACTCAAAAGTAATATTTTTGAAATAATGATTATATAATCTACAAACCACAAAGTATGAACCGAATGACAATTTCCAAATTATAGTTAGATCAGTGCCTTCTAAATACTTGGGCTATAGAGTCATAAAAATTTCAATCCTACGTACAATCAGAGACGGTTTTAAGGTAACTCACTCCTGTAAAGAGCGACCATCACCCTACAAGCTTCTATTGAAACACAATTTAAAACAACTTATACAATAGGTCTTATGGTTTTTAACCCAACTTAAGAGCCCAAAAGGAAATAGTAACAGGTTCTCAGACCATGCTACCATTATTCAAATTGTACAAAGTAGTCATAAATGAATGCATCAAATAGAAAAACATGGTAGGATACCCTGGTTCATAGAGTAATCTAAAAGACTAATTGAAAATATATAACTTATAACCACAAATAAAAAAGAAGAGCACTTATCTTTATTAATGTTAAAAAAAATAGTACATTAGAGTTCATATTGTAGTTTTGATCGAATTATATCCTATGAAAATATATCTTGTATTGTCTTCTCTATCTTTACATTTTACATTATGTATATATACATGTTTGAGTGGCTTTCACACCTCTTTAGGGTGAAAAGACACACCCTTATTACAAATTATTTTGAAAAAATGATAAACTAACTAAAAAATAACTAGCTAAATTTCGGATTTGGGCTTGGTTGAAAAACCAAAACACCTCGTGAAAAGCTAAGATTTTTATTGGAGATAGGAAATTTGATTTTCCGAATTGGGTCTTTTTTAGATTTTTAAAATTCGACCATCTTCTACTTCTGTCGACATCATATTTGCAGCAGGTCAAAATTCCAGCATTTTCTGAAGGCTTTGATCATAGAATTTTGATTGTTCTTGTCACAGAGATTCCTTCCATAATATCTCAACTTTTTAATTGAAAATTAATGTAATATTTTATCCCATTTCATGTACTCCATCATTAATTATTGGGCATGGAGTTTAAGAGGCCATTTTTTAGGGTTTTATCACTATATAGGACTCCAAATTTTGCCCAAAATTTAAAGCTCCAACATAAGTAACACCTGTGAGGATCATAAGTTTCTCTAGACCTAAGATGATGAGCTCTAGACTTGGTTCTAAAAGGAAGGCCTTGGTTACTCCACCCAAGGAAGAATCTCTAGCAAAGAAGAAGATGAAATAAGAGAAAGAAGAGGAGAAGAAAACAAAGAAGGTCACTGAACCTATTCACAAGGTAATAGCACAAGAGAAGCCAGTTGAGAGATATTTGTGGAAACCTGATCTAAAAATTCTAGCAAAAAAGATAGTAGAGCATGGAAAACTGAACCAATTGCCAAAATATTATGAAAGGTATGATGAGAACGATAAAATTGAAATAGTTATATTGAGATAAGCTGTATGTTAACTTTTAAGAAGAATCTGATTGAGCTTGAAGGAAGTATTCGAACTTGGATTTATTCAAGATATATTAGAAGTCAGAAAACAAAGAGCCTTAGAAGAAGATAATTAGATCCGTGTAAAAGTAATAGAGGATATGCATCCATTTATTTCCCATAAAGAGATTGAAATAATTTTGAAGAAGGTGAAACCTTTATTGAGGACAAAGACAAGATTGATTAAGATATTGACAAGGAAATATGAAGAAGGAGAAGAATATACACAAAAGGCCATTGATAAGTTGCTACTTGAAGAAGGTCCTGAAAATCCCAATAAAGATATTTAAATAATAGTTTTCTCTTATAAACTTCCAAATTCAATCAATATTAAAAATTTATTTTATATTGAAAAATATCTGGAAAGCAATTTCGTCTTGGGAAAAACATTTTGTCGTGGACTTCCCAATCTGTAAAAAGTAACACTTCAATTATAAATACTTATAGGGAAAAAAATAATTTATTTTTTTAGTATCAAATTTTTCAGTCATGAAATTTGATGATGCCTACATGGCAATTCTAAATTTGTTATTCTCAAAAATCTTAAGATTTCTCTTTGATATCTTTAATTTTTTTTTTTGTTTTGAAGTTCTTTGCTATTTTTTTTGTTCTGAATTACTTTGTTGTTTCTTGGGAAAAATCTTAAGATTTTCCTTTCAAATCTTTAATTTTTATTCTGAAGTTCTTTGCTGTTTCTTTTGTTCTGAATTTCTTTGTTGTCTCTTCCCAAAAATCCTAAGATTTCTCTTTCATATCTTCAATTTTTTGTTCTGAAGTTCTTTGTTGTTTCTTTTGTTCTGAATTTCTTTGTTGTTTCTTGAAAAAATCTTAGGAAATTTCTTTTATATCTTTAATCTTTTGTTCTGAATTTGCTTTAGTGTTTCTTCTAAGAAATGCTAAGTAATCACTTTCATATCGTTCATCTTTTGTACAATTTTTTTCTCGATCTCAAAATTCCTTAAAATTTAAACAACGACTTTCCGTAATTAATAATGGTTGCACTTCAATATTCTTTAGATCTTAATTATAATATAATAGAAATGACCTATTCATGGAAAAAATAGCTCAATGCAAATCAATATATTTTATAATTAATTAAAATATATTTTATAATTCTAGTAAATTTATTAAAATTTGAATTAGATAGACATTTAATATTAAAATTACAATTATACCAAAACTAAAAAGGGCAAAAATTATTTTATATATAAATTAAAGTTTGAATTAATTATATTTCTAATTGAACTTTGACATAACTATAAACTAAATATTTAACCTAACCTAATAATATATTAAATTAATTTAAATAATTATTTAGTTTAATTTTTAAAAAATTATATGTTAATACAATTAAAACTACAACTAAAAGTAAGTACTAGCCACTACGTGATATTTATTATTCATAGTAATTATTATACTATTACTTATTAATGACTATATAATAATAAGTTTAATTATTTAATGAATTAATTAAAAATCAAATAACTTTATCATCCATTCATTAAAAACAAAAGATAAAATTAATTACTATTATGAAATAATGAAATAGTAATATTATTCAAATATTTTGAAAATTTTAAAAATTAATAGATTAATGCATTTAATAGATTTAGACGTATATATTATAAAATTAATATTATATCATACAATATTCGTGACCTACTTTGATACTATTTACTAAAATAAGATATTTCTAAATCATTTCAAAAAGATGATCTCCAAATATTTGAAAAGCATCTTCATCTCCGTACTTACATGATTAGTTACTGACACAATCTAAATAATAACAATTGAGGCCGACTACCCCCCTGCCACAAAAAGTTGGAAAGTCAGATGAACTGTTCTACGACATTGTGTGGATTTTCCAGTTTGTGTTGAATTCGTACACGATTCTCACAAATTCCAAAAGCAAGAGTTTTACTTAACTGAATCCGATTGAGAAAAAATCAAAAGATCGAGATATTATGGAAAACGTTGTTGTCAGGAATTTATGCACAGACCAATTTGTTGTCCAAATTATCAGCGACCACGCTTCTCCCACGTTATGAGCAAAAAGATTGCAGATCTTTCCACCGTCCAGCATAAAAGTGGAGCCCTCGCCCTCTCTCCCATAGCTTGGTGTTCCGCAAGGATAAATTATATAAACCGGCTTCAATTCCTCAGAATTCACATTGCAAATCTGTTCAACTGTAAAATTTAGTAGTAGTTGTGAAGAAAAATTTGCGAGAATGTTTGATGTGCATTTCTTATTCGGCGTCTTCGGTTTGTATACTGTCTACTCTTCATCTGCTTACCAATTGAGACCTGGACATTTGGATTCTGATTTATTTTTGTGCTGCTTGTGCAGGAAATATCACTGCACTTATTCTGTTTTTGGTGCCTCTGTAAGTTATTCTGAAGATTTATGTTTTAGGTTTTCGGTTTTTCCCCCTTTTCAGTCAATTAATGCAGATCATTAATAGTTTTTCTTGTTCATTTGTTGCTTTTGGCTGCAGGGTTACATTCAGGAAGATTTTAAAAATGAAATCAACGGATCAGTTTTCTGGGATTCCGTATGTTTCCACGCTTCTGAATTGTTTGCTGTCTACGTGGTATGGCCTGCCATTTATATCACCGAACAACATGCTTGTCAGTACAATCAATGGAACCGGAATCGTCATCCAATTGTGCTACGTTATTTTCTTTCTGTTCTATGTCCCGGACAAGAAATACAAGGTAAGTTTCATCAAGATTACCTACAATTTTATCCCCCTTTCAAAGAACTTTCGTAAGTTCGTTATTGAGATCGATTCGACGGAAATCGGCGAAAATATTCGTGAATTTTCCAAAGTTCGTTATTGAGAATGATTTGATGAAATAGGCAAAAGTATTTTTCATAAGTTTTTGAAAGTTCGTAATTGAGAATGATTTGAAAAAATAGGGGAAAATATTTTTGATGAATTTTCATAAGTTCGTTATTATTGATAATGATTATGGAATAGGCGAAAATATATTTCATGAAATTTCGTAAGCTGGTTATAGAGATTGACTTAGAAATAAAGGCGAAAATATTTTTTTTGAATTTTTAAAAATTCATTCTTACTGAGAATGATTTAATGAAATAGGCAAAAATATTTGGGCTTCTGGTGATTGTGCTGATAATGTCTGGAATAATCGCTCTGGTTTCACTATTTGCACTGCACGGAAACGGAAGAGAGTTTTTATGTGGTTTCGCTGCCGCGATTTGCTCGATCTGTATGTATGCATCTCCGCTTTCCATAATGGTAAGAATAGCCTTTCAGTTCCTTCAATACATCAGATTTCTACAACTTTTAATGAATTAGTATAAATTATACATATTATTACTAAATTAGTGTGTGCAGAAATTTCAAATCAATATCTAGATGATAGAGCATAATCCATCATCTGGTGATGATTAGCTCAAGGAAATTAATAAAGTTTCCTGTCACAAAATACTGTACTTAGTAGCACGATTACTGTATTTAGTATCATCGCTGTCAATGCAGTAACTAAAGATTTTAATTTTCCTTAAACATTTACTAATTTCGTGATATCAGATTTCCTCTCATTTCCTGTAACAAGTACAGTATTCAGTAGCATCACTATCAATGCAATAAAGTTGATTTAAACATATACTAATAAAGAAATGGCTATGCAGAAGCCAAAATGTACTTGAATACAACAGATTTTGACTAAATTTTTAACATCTATTCTTCATGATTTACATATTTTATCGTCGCAAATCTAGAATTTTTATTTATTTTTCATTCTTAGGTGCATTTTGTGCTGAATTTTAATATGTCGTAATCTGCCACGTGTGGGGAGACTGTTTCGCGACTGCTTCATATTTGTTGATAAGAGTTTGGAACATTTTACAGAGAATCAAGTAATTTGTGCTAAAACTGTCCTTTAATGGTGTTTTTGCAGAGTTCGGTGATTAAGACGAAGAGTGTGAAGTATATGCCCTTCTTTCTGTCTTTATTTGTGTTTCTGTGCGGCACGTCGTGGTTTGTTTTCGGTCTTACCGGCAGCGATCTGTTCTTAGCAGTAAGTGATTTATTTGCAGATATATTCTATGATTTGAGTAGCTTCAAACTAGAAATTGGTAGGTTTGGTATTGAATCGATAGGGTTTTGGACAGGTGCCGAATGGAGTAGGAAGTTTTCTGGGAGCGATGCAGCTGATTTTGTACGCCATTTATAAAGACTGGAAGAATATTGGCAGGAAATCAACATCGGAGGGAAAGCAAGGTGGTGAAAGTGAAATGGAAATGGGTTACCCTCGCGCCAAGGGCAGTGGTGTCATTCAGAGTGAAAAGAAGAATTACGGTATTTGAATGCAGCTCACAAAACGGAAAGCGACCCAAGTGGTGGTGGCACTGTCTCACTGTACTTTGTCAATGTACATTATCCACTCATAATATATAGTTTCATTAAGTTTAAATATTGGCCACTTATCTATCTCAATCTAAAATGATGGATTACTATCGATTAATTTCAAATTCTTAATTATGTGTTTTTTAAAGAAAACACACATTGTCTAATATGGTCATTTTTCACTTAGGATGTTCTTAAGATTATTTGATGAGTTATTATATTGACTTTTGTTCAAAGATTAATTGTCCTTATACTCAATTCTCACTTATTTTAAAGTTAACCTTGTTATTCATTGTCATGATATTTAATACATAGATATTTTTTTTAAAAAAAAATTAGCTTTTAAATTTAATCTTGACATTCAAAAATTGTTTTACATTAGAAATAGGATTTGAAAAATAAATAAATAACTTTTTTTTTCACATGTAATGAATATTTATAAAATTTTGTAGAGCTGCAATAAAAGACAAATATGTTAAGTTATGGACCATATAAGTTTTTTTTTTCTATTGCATATCATTGGATCAAAAATGAGTTTTACATCAGAGTATCGAGAGTTTTACAACCATCATAATGGGTAAAAACACAATCAGGTGTCACCTTTTAGACTAACTTATTAGCACAGTTGAATTTTCGTATTTCTAACTAAAAATTGATTTTAGTCAAACACATGGTCTAACTAGATTCATTCTAGCTAAGTTAGATAAGTGCTTTAACTTTTCCAATTAGAAATATCTATTAAATGCATGTTTTATACCACTTTGGGTCCAATTACCATAAAAATAAAATTATTTCAGAAAAGTGGCATTTCAATAACTCTTAATATTTTTAATGATATTTTATAAAAATAAAATAAATCTTTTTGTAGAGATTAGAGTCAAGAATATCCTCATATAGATTTTATAGTGTTTTAATTGGACATAGTTTATTGTAACTAAAAAATATTTCAAGTAAGTATTTTAACAGTCAAGAAGATGTTGATTCAGAGAAAGAAAAAAATAGTAAATCATATTAAATAAATTTGAAAAATATATGGTGCACTAGAGGAGAGAGTCATCTTCAAGAATATATATTTCTTTTTTTGATTGGGATAGATTTGTTATGAAAAATATGTTGCGAAATGAAAACTGTCGATTTCAGTGAGTTGAAATTTGAAGTGTTATAAAAGAGAAAATGTAGGTCACAAACCAATTTTTATTTCTTCGTGCACTAGATATATATGTCATCTATGACATATTTTGAAATTAGGGGGAAAAATATTTATTTACATATAATTTTTTGGTGGGAACTAGACCCCTAATTTTTAGCATTTTTCAGCAACTGAAAAATCATCTTTAAAAATTAGAAAAACATATCAATTATTATTCAAAAAAATTATCAAAAATATTAATCATAGATTTCATCCATTTTATCACATTTAATTAGTTTACATCATTTTCAAATTCCAAACATAAATGCCATTTTTATACTATTGAAGTTAAACAACTTTGATTTTGTTAGCCTTTTCTTTTATTAAAGGGTGACAATTTATTGTGCTTTTACCCTATTAATATGAGAGTTTTACATATGAAAGTTCTATTCAAAATGACATGTTCTAACATAGTACGACATAACCAAAATTATAACAACTAGAAGATCAACTAGAAGCATCTTCCTGTTCTGCATCAGACTCATTGGAATCTGGGGAAATCAAGTTGTACCCTATGATTTCATAGGCTCTGAGTGGAGGAGGAGTCTTTGAGCTAGCCACCCTTCCTGTTGCAGGGATATCTTGGTATTTCTTCTTAGCTTGATCGATGAGTTCAACAAGTTTCTCATCAAATATAGTCCCGAGTTTCATGGATGTGTACCCATGAGCAATCTCTTTCTTCTCAATGGTGGCTGTGCCTTCTCTCAAGATCTGAAGAAATTTTCTCTCCTTCAACTTGATGACTACTGTGACCTGCAGTGAAACATCATGATAAATGAGTCTTCTTAGAGACTCAGTAAGATTCCTGTTCTTTCCAGCCAAAACATCATTATTACGAGCCTTCCATATAGTCCACAGAATAATAGAAGAAAGAATAGACCAAAAGACATTGCAAGATTTATTGCTGTTGATGCTTCCAAAGATAATATTCCAATTCCCAAAGTGATTGTTGTGTGAGAGACCAAACAGATTTCAGACTTCAATAGCAAAGAGACACTCAAAGAAAACATGGAAGACTGATTCAGGGAGCTTGCACACACTACAAAGATTCAAATCCCCCCTTGGTTTCTTAAAAGGAAGCTTATGCAAGAGGAGTCTCCAAAGGAAGCAAAAAATCTTGGGTTCAATGGGTTTGGTCTATAGTGAGCTGAAATGCTTATTCCAGTCAGAGGCAGGGAGTTCAAGGTGCCATTTTGAGTTAGCATGGAGGGAAATGTCTGTGGATTGGGTGAGAAGGCAGTAGATGTACCTGGACTTGATAAGAGGTAGCAGGGAGTTATCTGGCCATTTCAGTTGGAACGTACAACTATTAGGATTGCAACATTTGAATACTGGTCCCAAGGTGTTCAGGGTTGAAGAAAGAATACCATAAGTTCTGTTCTGAGAATTTGGAATGCCGAAGGATGCAACTAGCTCTACCTAAGGGATTAAGTTGCCCTCTTTCAAAACATCAGAGAAGCTGACAATACCTTTCTCTGCCCATTTCCTAGCAGAGCATCCTTGGAGCAAAGCAAGTGGCTTATTTTTATGGCTCAGGTTCCACTATAGAGATTTATGACTGCACACAACTCCTTGACTTTCAAGTAGTCCATCATTGCTAAGGAACCCCTTCACATACTTCTAGCATTTTCATAAAGCTTTAAACACATTCGACCCTTGGACTTGAATGTTGCAGTCAAGTGTCAATAGGTCAGAGAGTTCAATGTTAGTCCAAGCCTTAGACTTACTCGGTCTAGCTCTAGCCAGGTTATTCCTGATTAGTATTTTCCAAGGTTCATCTCCCGAGGAGGCTTTGGCAATCCATTTTGAGGATAGAGTTATACCTTGGGTTTTGAGGTCTTTCAAACCAAGTCCACCCCATGCTTTATCTTTGGTGCACCACTCCAAGGAAATCACATGGTATTTTTTGTTTCCTCTTCCATTTGTCCATAGGAAATT
>BSBK01003162.1:197500-417500 GCA_027943335.1 Chamaecyparis obtusa
ATTTCCAGCAGAAAATTGTTTTTTTTAAGGGTCGGTATGCCCTATTTTTTTTGAAAAAAAAAATAAAAAATTAAAAAAGGGGTGCTAAAGCCCTTTAGCCGGTGCTCAAATCTTCATTGGCGGTCAAATCTACATCCCGCACACCGCAGCACCACATCGTGCTGTTTGCATAATCGTGGTCATTACTGGTCATCACCGTCAATACTCCACGGGGAATGTCATCCATTCACGGGCGGACCTCTGCTCCACTCAGCAGGAACCCCACGTACCAGTCAACAGCATGGGCTGATAGTTCCAAACCCCTGCCAGCGTGGCTCTGCTACCGCGCGCCACCTCATTCGCGGCTCTGCTACAACGTGACACCTCCCTGAGCACCAGTAGTCCACCAACCGGGAGTCATAGCGCCGCCTCTCAACAGCGGCTCAGCCCACCGCCCAGAAGTGCCTCTGCCTATGCTGCCCTCGGTCTCCACTGCCACAGACCCCAACGCGACTAGTTGAGGAGCCGCCCACCGTGCCACTTCCACGCGGGCCACAGCTCCTCCGCGGGCCGCCTCCACCTCAGTCCTCTAGCGCCACCACCCTATGGAAAACCCTTGTGCGGCCACCACCTCTGACGCTCGGTCAACGGGTCTACAAAACCGGCCAATTCAAAGTAGACACGTGGCAGCCACGTAAGCCGCCAAGCACCCACACAAAAAGTGACACGTGTCAGCATGACAAACCCGATAATTTTAAAATTTTTTTTTTTTCAAACTTTTGGCAGTTTCGGTATCTTAAAATTTACGCCCATTTGGACGTCAAACTTGGCATTTTTCCTCTTCATGTGACCGTCACCAAGATGTCAAATTTAGGGTAGTGATTGCATCATCATTTTCATAAGTTAATTTTGACAGTTTTTTGGATGTCAAAATTGGGTTTTTTAAACTGCTATGACGGTCATTTAACCGTCAAATTTAACACAGTAGGTCTGATGAGGTCAGCAGATTTCAAATATTTGCAGCCCTCACCATTTGCAGTTTGAATTTGGCAGTCCAACTTTGGGAGGCCATAACTTGGTCATCCGGACTCCTAATTGAGTGAAATTTTTTTTGATTTTGGCTAAAATTTTTTGAAATTTTCAATGGTGGTGTTCTTTTCTAGTTTTGGATCATGAATTTTGTATAAATTATAGTTTTTGGTGACTGTACCTATCTAATCCCTATTTTTGCAACTTTAGAGGCTTTGTACGGGCTCATACGGACACATTTTCAGGTGCAATTTTTTTTGAAAGTGCATAATTTTTTATCTACTTTTTAGATCTAGTATCATTTTGGAGAATTTTTGTGTAGACATAGTACTTTCAGAATATGGTCTTTTTTGGCCTATTGTGGCACTTGTAAGTGATTAAATCCTTGAGGGATCTTATGTCCTATCTTCTTGAGTCTATTATAGCTTCATACTTTCAGTTGCAAACATCAAAATAAGAAGTCCACTTTGATCAATTTTGTCAAGTGGCAATTGTACACGCACTAGTTATAAAGTGCCAAAATCATCATTTTGGGGGGGGTTCTTTGATTGAGTGAATTGGGGGGGTGTCTTGTGTGCTGGTGTCTCTCTCTTTCTTGTGCTCTTTTCATTTTGCATCATGGGTTCTATTGCAAAATTAACTCCACATAACTATGCTACATGGAAAGATAATGTATGGAGCAAGTTAATGGTTCAAGGTTTAAATCCTTATGTGGATGGTACAATTAAAAAACTCATTGATGATGATACTACTGTAATAACTAAATGGTCATCAAAAAATTATAAAGCTTTAGGAGTCTTGAGAGAGAATATTTCTGCAGCTGTCATGTATCACATCAAAACCATAAACAATGCTAAAGAAGCTTGGGATAAACTTGTAGAGTTGTTTGGTCAAGTGGATGAGGAAATGAGATTCACAATTGAGACTGATCTCCTCAAATTAGAGCCCACGAACTTTGACACAATCCAAGAGTATCTCAACAAAGTCAATGACTATAGAGCACAACTTGATGATTGTGGTAATCCCATAAAGGATGCGAAGTTGGTTAGTCACTTGTTGAAACATCTTCCTCCTGAATATCGAGCTTTTGTTTCAAGTTATAATACTGACAAGTTGACCATGGGTAGTGCCTTCATTAAGCCTTCATTTGAGTCATTTTCAGAAATGTTGGTCTTAGAACAAGAAAAGTTGATAAGTATGGGGATTCTCAAGTCTTCAACTTCCAAGGCATTGGTGGCTAATCATGAAAGTCAAGGCAATCAAAGTCAAAAGAAGAAGAAGAATTGGAAGTCTAAGTCTCAACAAGAAGGCACAACATCAACTTCCACACTACATGACATTTCTACATCACCTCCAAAGGGTGAATCTTCAAAGAAGGAGAAGCGGTTTTGTGCATATTGCAAAAAGGATGGACATAAAGAACACTTTTGTTATAAGAAGGACATTGATGAATTGAAGAATCTTATTGCCAAGAACAACATCAAATTTCCTTCTAGGATGTCTACCTCAACCTCTTCTTCACCAAATTTAGAAAAAGATAAAGGAAAGGGTCACGCATTTGTCACTCAAAAAGGACAAGCTTTGTATGCTTCTTCAAGTCCTAATTCAGGTAGATGGCTTCTAGATTCAAGGGCTTCTCATCATATGGCTTCTTCACAGTCCATGTTTTCATCATTTGAGCCTTGTAAAGGTCCACCTATTTTGATGGGCAATCAAACTTACATGAATGTGATTGGGAAAGGAAGTATTGATGTTAGAGAGGGACACTTCAATGATGTATTGTGTGTTCCACACTTGACCAATAACCTTCTTTCTATCTATCAAATCACAAATGGTGCTACAAAGAAGACTGTGGAATTTACACCTGATTCAGTTTTCATCAAGGACTTGGAGAGTGGAGCAGTTATTGCTACTAGGATAGTGGATCACTCTTCTCAATTGTACTCCTTTGCAGATTTTGTTCCTCTTGATGATAGTGATTCTTCAGACAGTGAGTCTTCAGCATATGATGATTATAGTGATGATTCAGATTTTGAGGAGAGTTTTGGCTACTTGAACTTGGGTATTCTCACTCATGATCAAGCTCTTGAGCCTTCTATTTCATCTCCTCCTATTGAGACTACTTCTACTCTTGCTCCTGATGATTCTTGCATTCACACAACCATGGTTCAAGTACTTCAGTGTAGCAGGATATTCATTGTCTTCCAGACTTGGTTCCATGGGATGACTACTTGACAGACATTGCAAGTTTTTTTATGGAGTCCTATACTTCAGATTTGGAAGACTTCATTGATGATATTCATCTTCTCTTTGGTGAAGATGATCCTTCTTCAGTTGTTGCGAGGGAACATGCTGACCCTCATATTCATTCTCTACTTGATCATTCTTTCGAGGGTGACATGATTGTGGATACTTTGATACAATAGTTGGAGGATGTCACTTTCTCTTTAGAGGAGATACTTGGGTCTTTGGTACATGTTCTACATTCATCCTCAGTTGATCTTGATTTGTGTTTTTTAGCAGAGTGGCTTAGTACACATGATTTGGAGGAGGCACCTTTCAGCTTTGGCATGGGGACACTTGAGCAGGTTTCAGAGAATCCATCTTTTTTGAGGTTTCTTCCTAAAGATTGGGGAGGAGGCTTCATATATACACCTTTGGTCTTGTTTCTTCCTAAGGGGAGGAATTTTGTTCTACACTCATGGAGCAGTTTTTACATCGAGCCTGGAGCATCTACCTTTGGTGTTCATTCTACATTGAGGGGGGGCTACTTGGTCTCTCTTCCACTACTTCTATCTTATGGGGGGGATATTTTCCTCATATGAGGTCTTCTCTCTCATATTCTATTATTGTATTCATCTCTTTTTTGGGGGGAGGGTTTTTCCCATGAGGTTTTCCCTCTTTCTCTGCTTTATGAGAGATTGCATTGTTCTTGCATATTGTACATGGGTACCTAACATGGCCTAGTAGCTGGGACCCATCTTGCATTGTGAGCTTAAGTGCATTCCCCTAAGTTGCACTTAAGGGGGGGTGTTGGTGTAATTAAGTATTTACTAATTACACTTTACTTAAGTTTACTTAGGATAATGCATTTGCATATTAGTTGTCTTTGAGACACCCAGGAGTTTTCATTTCATTTTAGCACATGGTTAGGAAAATTTCCACTTTAGGTGTGATAGTTGTCATCACATACCTCTTTGTGTGTGAGATCCACCTTTAGTGCTCTTATCACATTATCATCCTCTCATTGTTGCACATGCTTCACATACTTTCATGTACAATGGAGGATGATCCACCTTTGGTGGACATGTGATTCCACCTTCTATGGGTGATATCTTATCATCTCCTTATCATGTAGTCTTATTGCATTACCTATATATTTAGGCACTCCTACATTGTATGTAATCAATCAATCATTCAATCTATTATCTTTATTTGATCATTTGATCATATCATATTTGTCTCTCTTGTGCTATCTCTTGAGCTTCTAGATCTTGGTTTCTACTCTTTGCCTTAGGCAAATTCTTACAATATATATATATATATATATATATATATATATATATATATATATATATATATATATATATATATATATATATATATATATCATTGCGAATTGTATTGTCTATCAACTAGGAAATCTAGGTCACCATATTTAGTTGGGGATAAATTTTTAGAATTGGGGAAACACTTTGACAGAGGTGGAACTACTGAAAAAACTCATCCACTTGGAAACACCAATGGACTCTAGTTGTTTATGAGTAACACACTCAAGGAGTAGTGGATATTCCTAAGCTAAAACCCTTGACTACATATTTTGGAGTCATAACAAGGCTTTAAAAATAACAAGTAGTGGACACTCGCAAAATGAAATCCCTACCAATTCTTTCTCCCCCTCACTCTTCTCTTTCTATCTCTCTCTCTCCTCCCTCCCTCTCTCACCATCTCTTCCCCCCATAATTTTTTCGATATCTCTACCCCATGCCTCTCACCCTCTCCCCTTCTCTCACTCTATCTCTCACATCTCTCTTCCCCTAATTACTCTCTTTCTCACTCTCTCCCCTCCCTCCTCCTCTAACCATCGCATCACTTCCCCCTTCTCACCATCTCTATCACCTCTCTCTCATTGATTCCCGCTTTGTCCACCCATTCTCTCCTAATTTTGGACACTTAGGACACCTTCAGCCATCCTAAGACTTCTTAGGACCACTTATGACACATGTATGACCCCTTAAGTCATCCTATGACACCTTATGAAGACATCGTAGGAAACCTTGGGACCAACTATGGCACCTAGAGTCCCTTAAGGGATCTTAGGACCCATTAGTGTATTCTAGGACCCTTTAGAACTGCTTAAGAAACCTATGACCCCTTAGCACCCCTTAAGACTCCTAAAAACCATTAATGTATCATAGGATGCATCAATACATGTCTAAGGAGACCTTAGGATCTCTTAAGACATCTTGGACCCATTAAGCCATCTTAGGACCCATTGATGTATTTTAGGCCCTTTTAAGATCACTTAAGATATCTTGGGACCCATTAGTGTATCCTAGGATCTCTCAAGACACCTAAGACCCCTTAGTACCCCTTAGGACTCCTATATGTCATTAATGTATCCTAGAACCCCTTATGACCCATTAATATATCCTAAGATTTCGTAAGACCTATTAATGCATCCCAATTCCCATTAATGTACCCTAGGATGAGTAATGTATCCTAGGGTGTATTGGTATATATGAGGACCTCTTAGGACCCCTTAAGACATCCTAGGACCCCTTAATGTGTCTTAGGATGCCTTTTTAACCATTAATGTGTCTTAGGGCCCATTCACTTCTATTAATGTATCTTAGGATCCCCTAGGATTCATTAATATATTGTCATCCCACTAATAAAAAATGATGTATGAAATTGTTAATTCATTTCATACTCTTAACTATGATCTTTTGAGGGGAAACACAAATTGCCTAATACATTCAGTTTTGGCTCATAATCTCCTTAAAATTATTTAATGAGTTATTAGACTTCCACCATATAAAATTAATTTTCCTCATTGTCTATTGCCATAATATTTAGGTTTTGTGTGTTGTTTCTAAATTCAACTATGTAACAATCTTTTTTGAATCGATATTTCAGATCATAATCCATGATCTATCATCAAGATTTGAGAAGAGAGCTAAAAGATTTTATTTAATGTGAGAATCTCTAACATTTTTTATAATATTTAGGTTTTTATTTTTTATTATTTTTTTTAAAGTTCAAACTTCCAAATGTAGTGAACATTAAAAAATTATTTTCATTATAGTAGACACCTAAAAAGTAATCTTATGTTGAAAACAAAAGTTTTTTCTTAAGAGTTTCCACATATAATTAACAATAAAAATATTTTAATGTTAAAATATTTTATGTACATAGTAGTAACAACGCTTCACAAATAATGGTTGTGGCTACAAATGGATATGGATGCTCCTACCCATGCCTTTCAAATTTTGATGCTTATGCATTGGTTGGTTCGGTGGGGGGTTCTTTGCGATTTGTTGCTCATGTTGCCAATGGGCATTCTTCTCATTTGATGACTAGTTCTTTATCATTCTTGCCTACAGTTGTACCTATGTGTGGGATTGGGGCTACAATAGGTACCACCCTGGGATCTTCTAATTCACAGGATCCTTCTCCTGCTACTCTAGCACTTGATCCAACTCAAATAACTCCTATTGTGACTAGTGGAGCTTTCCCTGAGTCTGTCACCACTTCCGAGTCGTCTGCCTTCGCTAGGGTTTTAGGAGGTTTGAGTCAAAAAAGTGGCATCCGATCTGGTGATGGTGATGTTTTAGGGGATTCCCTTGTGCGTACATGTTTGAATGGTTCTTGACCTGATTTTGTTTGTCCTATGTGTGGAGGGTCCCCGCATGTTGTGGCTATTGAGATTGGGCCTCACGGTGCCAGGGGGTTTGTTTTCTCATCTTGGGCCCCTTCCCCTCTGCTAGACTTTGGGTATGGGGGTGATGATCCTCTTGTTTCTCCCTCCTCTCCTCCACCTTCTGTTGAGGATTCTCTTAGGGCTTCTGGTGTGCAGCAATATCTTGCTATGGGGTCCTTTTCCAATTCATTTCTAAGATGATTGGTGTGGAAAAGGACCTAGAGTTGTTGTTGGCACTATTGGATTAGCGTCTTCCATCACCTTGGTACCACTGAGTTTCTCTCTCTATAAATATCTCTTCTGAGGCTGAAGGGGACTTGGTGAACAACACTGATATTTTTAAGTCTCACGGTTTGATCTGTCACTTTTAGGGTTTTTGGCTTATCCTTCCTCAACTGCATGATTGGGTGTGGCATAAATGGGAACTAATTTTATCTAATATTATTCATATTTTTTCTATGGATAAAGGGTTTTTCATAGCTAAGTTTGATAAGGTTGAGAATAGATCGAAGATCTTGTGTGATCATTTCTTTAGCTGGGAGGAGGAAACATTTATGCTTATGGTTAAGTCCTGACACCCTGATTCTAATCCTTCCTTTGAAGTCTTCAGTAAGATCCCCATTTGGGTTAGGCTTCCTAACCTCCCCCTTCATCGTTGGCATGAATCCATCGTGGAGAAAGTGGGTGAGGCCTTGGTGGATTTCTTAATGTTGGATCATGATTCTTATAATATTTATCACTCCACCGTTCCCCGCCTTTTGGTATATCTTGACACCTCGAAGGGTTGTCCAAATGAAATTAAAATTGAGTCATCCTTGGGATCTTTGATCCAACAACTTGAATATCAAGGTATTCCTTTTAGGTGTCGTAAATTCTTTAAGATTGGCCACATTTCTGCTCAATGTATCTTGGATACTAAGAAGATGAAATCTTCTCCCTCTTGGTGGAATGGTGCTTCCACCCAGCATTACACAATCATGAAAAACTCCTCTTAGCCTAGGAAGGAGGTTGCTCCTATTTTAGGAAATCTGGTGTCTTTTGTGGTGGTGGATGGCTCGTGCCTTGTTTTGCCTCTTGTTGCTACTATTGGGCCTGTTGTGGCTACTAGCCCTAATCCTGTTCACTCTTCTACTGGTTTTGGACCAGTTCCTTCTTTGTTGGATGGAGTTGGGCCCCTAGTTGGAAATTCTATGGGTGTTGATTCTGCTAGCCCTGCTAGTGTTTTGGCAGTTGCTGGTTCTGGTTTTGTTGATCCTCTTTTAGTTAGTCCCTTGGTTGGGATTAAAGCTGACCTTATGCTAGATGCTTCGCTGGCTATTTCAACGCCTTTGTTGGGTGCTGGTTCTTCAGTCTTGGATTCATTATGCTAGTAGGATGAGGCTGCTAGAGTTGAAGAAGGTTGGATCATATTTAAAGGTAAACACTCTAAGAGATCCTCCTCTTCTTTTGACATGACCCTTCGGTCCCATAAGAAGGGATCAAAAGTCTAGTCCCCTTTCTTTTAACTATTGTTCTCCTTCACGACTTATCTTTCACATCGGACTGGGGGTTTTTAGTTGGACTGCTTTCTCTGGTAGTGTTTTTTTGTGTGGTATTTGGGGTATTTGGTCTTTTGTTTTGGTTGGACTATTGTATTTTTCTAACTCTTAATCTCCTATCTTGTGTTCTAGCATTGTACAGGGTTTTAAGGCCCCTTCAAAACCTATTTTTACCTTAATTAAAAATAATAAAAATATTTATTGAAAAATAATTTTGATAATTTTTTAAAAAAAATTGATGAAAATTTGATGAATGAAAACTTACAACCAAACAATCAAGGAGGTTAAGAGTTGTAATAAAAGAGAAACATGGTAAATCTAAATTATAAAATTTTCCCAAATAGTTTTATAAACATTCAATGATCCTAATTATAGTTGTCCAACCAACAATGTGATGTCTATTATCAAATTATTTTTGTAGTTATTATGAATCTCAATGTAGATTTTCTACTCATAATATGATGCCCTTACCTAGATGTCTTCACCATTATGTCCTTCTAAAATAGATATATTCATATTTTTCACCAATCTTTAAATACTAGCACTTGCACCTTGAGGAGTGCAAGGGTTACGTCGATAGTGTTATATGTATTAAGTGATGTCTTTGTATTGCTGATGTAGAAATTTTTTATACACTATAAGTGCAAAATCATTACATTTTGTTTCGAGTTTCATTCAATTTAAACAAGATTCCTCCATATCTTGTATAATTGTATACAAATTATTTTACATTTTGGAGTACCTATTGAAGGTAAGATCGAGTTGAATATGAAGACCAAGATTTTACTTAGATGAGATTCTTTTAAAAAGCGCAATAACACAACTCGATTATCCTCATGATTGAACATGGAGATTCATTGGAATTATTGGAGTTGATGAGTAAACAACCCACAACTCCTAAGAACAGTTGCACGCAAACACCTGTCACAGAAAGAGAGAGAAGCAACAAGCTAGAGAGGCCTACACACATGGATCCATGAAAGAGGAGACATTCTTGATGCACAAAAGAAAAAGTTTCAATTCAATAAAATGAATGTTTCTCAATTATCTATTATGAAAACAAGAGAGATCAATCCTTATAAAAGGAGATCAAAACCCTAAAAGAGTAAAACCTAGGTTGCACAATAATAATTAATAAAATAATTAATTATTATATGCCTAAAGTTTAGCTTAAGCATAAAGAGATAATATGTGAATTAGTAATTAAATCAAACATGATTTAATTAACAAGAAAATACTTTATTACTCTAACACCCCCCCTTAAGATGAACTTTGGGAGAAGCTAGAAACTTAGAAAGAACTTCTGAAAGAAAATGGGTCTCGACAACAAAAGGCTTGATCAGGTACCCAAGTACAAAAGAGAGTCTCTAAAAAATAGAGAAATAGAGAAAACCACTTGGGAAAAGATCTACTCCAAAAAGAGATGAAGACTAGTCTGAAGGACTGAAGAAGCCTCCTAAACTAGGAGTGTTCTAGAAAATAGGAACAACGATGAACATGTACAACATTACTGAAGCAAGAAGCTGCAAACTCTGTCAAGATGTAACTACTGATTTGAAGATCGTCCACTGAAATATGACTAGGTAGAGAAGAATATAATTTGCATGAGTGCCCTCAAATGACACTACTTGAATCAAGAAGAAAACAAAGGTAAACAACTGAAGTCGAAGATACAAAATACTATAATCTGCATGAGTGCCCTCAAATGACACTACTCAAATCAAGAGGCAAACAAAGGAAAACACCTGAACTCAAAGATACAGATGGCATAAAAACACCAAAAGTCTGAAGAGATGATCAATCAAAGCTGAAAGAGTGCATCCAAAAATAGGAAAGAAAGAGTGTCCATATGGTAAATGATCCATCTCACCGGAATGCATAGGTACCCAACCATTGCATCTGCCTAGTACATAGGATCAAATACTGAATACATAGCTCAAACTATCAAACCAAGGCAGCATTAGAACCAACAGTAGAACCCCCCCCATAATATTGACAAGGGAGTAATGATAGGTACACTGAAAAGATCGTCCAATATGAACTACATGATACCAGGAATATTGAAGGTAAGGAGAGAGTACAAACCCAAATAAAGATACCTGAGGCTAATGTCATTGGAGGAAAGCTCAAATGACAAAATTATATTGGAAACAAAGGAAAACATCAAACCCCCTTGGCACTTTATAATGGAGTGTGAGTACATAGAGCATGAACATGTGCAAGATCCCAGACATGAAATAGAATGACAGTTTATCTCAGTGCATGTGCATAAAAAAATGATACAAAAGTGACGTATACACTACTCAAAGAAGAGAAAAGGCTTTTGAAATAATAGAACAACCAAAGGTGAGCCATCCCTCAATGGAAAAAAATCCTAGGACCTGTAACATCCAAGATATCTGCCAGATTGCAAAAATGAAAGAAACTCAATAAAATATACCTGAAGAAAAATATAGAAAAATAACTCACAGAATTGGAAATGTCTCTGAACAAGCTTTCCAACGATATATCATTTTCCCAAAATGGAATCCAGATGCGCAAGATAGAGCTCCCAGAGTGCAAAAGTGAACATCTAGATTTGATAGTAAAAAAAACCATCAAAAAAGAAAAATCATAAATTCAAACCTCCAGATTTGGATAGAGCTTGGAACAAGATTTCCGATGATATTTTGTTTTCCTAATTTTGACACCATATGCTCAAGTTATGAGCAGAAAACCACAAGTATGTTGAAGGGCCCAAAATATGGTGTAGAAGAGTGTTGATGCATGCTGATGTCAGCAAATGATGGGCTTAAAATTGATGACTGTATGGCTGTCATGACCAAAATCCATCTGGGGGCTAAGAAATTGGGCCCCTGGTCGCCATATTGTTAGAATAACTAAGAGGGGGGTGAATCGGTTATCCAGTATCCCAAATCAAAATGTATAATTCAAAACAATCTCTTCAATTTCTACTCGTCGGTAAACAATAATAACTCTTACTGTCTATGCTTTTATCGATTACCAGTCTAATGCTAAAATAGTTTACTGATCAAATCTGACATGTAACATGTAAAGAATGATAACAAACAAATATCACAATCAACACATAACACAAGAGATTTAACGTGGAAACCCTGTAAAGGGAAAAACCACCTGGGACCGGCAACCCAAAATTGTACACTCTTCTAAAGTGAGGTCGGTTAAGACCCAACCTTGTTAAAGGTTACAAAAACACTGTCAGGTGTGACCTTGTTAGAGGATTTTAGACTAGAAGTTATCGTCCAACTAGCATTCACTATGGGGTTGACAGGATAACAATGTTCATTCTATGAATGATACATCATAAGACTTTTAGAGTCCACTTGGTTAAGAGATTTTGACTCTATACAATTGTTAAATATGTACTAGTAAATGACCTACCCTAATACAACTTCAATTGCAAATTACAGATCAATATTTAGTCCATACAAATCCTTTTGATCAATAATTCACTTCAGATTCAATACTGTATCAACTTACTGTCCGTTGGTAATTGCTCTTTGTAGCTCAGTAATTGTTCTGCAGCTTGGTTCTTACTAATTAGTATGATCATAATACATGAAAACCTTGTTCATGTGATATTCCTATAGCTTCTTCTTCTTATGGCATATTTCATAAAGAAAATCTGCTCTCTTATATAGACGAGTAAATCATTTTCTTCTCCACCATCAGATTTTGCTGCTTAACGTCATTCATAGATTTTGCCACTTTAAAATTTCTCGGTACTTGTGTCAATAACATGTTTCAATCTTTTCCGTTAGATCTCCTCTAAATTTTTTCAGCCATCGATCTGTGTAACACACATTATCTGTTACCTCAATGTTATACTCTTTCTAGCTCATCAATCTTATCAGCTAAGCTAATCATTTAATACATTTTGTTCTGCTCGGTTAACAAAGAAATGCATCAGTGAACACTGCTCAGTTAATACTGCGATTGGTATACACTACACTCCGTCGGTGTATACTAGAAATGCTTCATTTACCGACAACACTACTTTGTGTCTTTCAGCTCTATACTTCATCATAGATGACTGCAACATAATAAAGTCAATATCATCAAGTCATAGACTCATCAACAAGTTACTCAATGTGTTCCTTATCCTCATCTGTCATGTACATCTTTCCTCATGTAGATTTCTTTGTTCTTCATCTCTTTCACCTTTCTTCAGATCTCTCGATATAGTAACTTACAAGATAAGTGTTGTCAAACTAGTTGACATCAATGACAACATAATAATGATTTAATCATATTACATATCTAATCATCAACTCCTCAGTGATATTTAATCACAGATTCTTCAATCAGATTCCAAATCAGTTGTAGTCCAACAATCTCTCCCTTTGGCATTGATGGCAACTCAAGTAATATGAAATTTACCATACACATACCAAACATACATTCTACAACTTTGTGAACAAATGCTGTAAGTCGAATAGACGTAATATGTTTAATCACTATGTTACTAAACCAGCATTAAATAATACAGCTTTACCATTCTGCAGTTGTGATCTTTTTAGTTCTCCTATTCCTGCTTCTGTTCTCTGTAACTGATCTTCAATACTCTGTCTCATTCAGATTGTCCCTCCCTTAGATAATTCTTGTCGGTGCTTGTTCCTTTTCATATCTTGTTTATCTTTCCCCTTTTATTGTTTATCTCTTCCCTTTTCATTTCATATTGTATATCTCTCCCTTTGATAGCAATGCCAAAGAAACAAATGAACAAACAATTCTGTCTTCCTCTGTATCTCTGAATACTAATATTCCAATCGGTTAACGTTCACAAACTTAATCACAACCTTGAACATGATTCAAAGTGTGAACTATGCTGCATTAACATGAATGATCTTCTGATAAAAGTAGGCTGATGCAACAACTAGATCATCTTAGTGACTGATAGATAGGGGACGGACCCCAAGTCTAGTCCTCAAGTATTCAAATGTGTCCTTCAGTAGGGGCTTTGTAAAAATATCTGTAAGTTGTTCTTTGGATGTAACAGATTCTAACTTTACTTGCTTCTCTTGCACTTATTCTCTTAAGTAATGATACTTAATAGATATATGCTTTGTCTTAGAGTGCATCACAGGATTCTTTGAAATATTAATAGCACTAGTGTTGTCACAGTATATAATCACCGGGTCAGTGATTACCTCATTCATTCCTTCCAACACTTGTTTGATATATGCAATGTTTGAATAGTTAGTAGCAACAACAACATATTCTGCTGTAGCTATAGACTGAGAAATACAAGCCTGCTTTTTACTTGTCCAGGTTACAAGTCTTTCACCAAAGAAAAATGCTCCTCCGATGGTGCTTTTTCTATCATCCACATTTCCAGCCCAATCAGCATCAGTGTAAACTTTCAGTTCAAACTTCCCTTCCTTAGGATACACATGCTATATCTGGTCTACTGTGAACTACATACATTAACTTACCAATCATGGATTGGTAGAGTGTCTAGTTTACCTCGGTAGTTTCATCCTCCTTTGTCAATTTACATCTAGTAGCCATTGGTGTTCCTATAGGTTTAGCATCTTCCATGCCAAATGTCTTCAGTACTTTCTTTATTTATTTAGATTGTGTGATGAATATCCCATCACTCTGTTGAATCACTTGTAATCCAAGAAAGAACATAATCTCTCCGAACATAGACATTTTAAATTCCTTTTGCATTTCATCAAAAAATGCCTTGCAGACAAGACCTGAGCCTCCAAAAATAATGTCATCAACAAATATTTCAGCAATGATAATAGTGTCATCAGTATCACCTTTCACATATAGATTGCTGTTTTCACTTCTAACAAATCCAATACTTAACAAGTAAGTATGCAGTCTTTCATACCGTGCTCTTAGTGCTTGCTTCAATCCATATAATGCTTTATGTAGTCTACATACCATGTCTTTATTGTCAGGATCAACAAATCCTTTAGGTTGTTCAATGTAGACCTCTTCTTCAAGTATACCATTCAAAAATGCTGACTTCACATCCATTTGATAGACTTTGAATTTCTTGTGTGCAACATATGCAAGTAGCATTCTAACTCCTTCTAATCTAGCAATAGGTGCAAATGTTTCACCATAGTCAATGCCTTCTTCCTGTGCATATCCCTTGCATACCAATCTAGCTTTATTTCTTGTGACTTCACCATTTTCATGCAATTTATTCTTGTATATCCACTTAGTACCGATAACATTCTTATCTTTTGGTCAGGGTACTAAGGACTAGGTTTTGTTATTTTCTATTTTCTCTATTTCCTCCATTCCATTAACCCATTCTTCATTCTCTAATGCAACTTTCACAGTTTTAGGTTCAAATTCACAAATTAGACATGTACCTTGTCTTGTTTTGCTTCTAGTTTGCATTCCAGCATGTCTGTCTCCGATGATTTGTGTCTCAGGATGATGTCTTCTGACAAAACTAGCCAAAACTTGATTTCTCCTTTCTTGTTCATCCTGTTCAGGGTCATTTTCTTGCTCGGTAGCTCCATCTTGTTCCTCGGTTTGTGTTGCCTGTTGTCCTGCATTGTTTCCCTACTGACCGGTTGTCACAGTTTGTGGTGTCGGTAGATACTTTGGATGCTCAATATAAGTGAATCTACCATAGTCTTCCAATTCTTTTGTACTTTCCTCTATGTACTTGTCATCAAACTCATCAACATGAACATTAGTACTTTTAACTATCTTATTTGTAGCCTTATTCAAACATTTATATGCTTTACTTGTAGTGGAATATCCCAAAAATATTCCTTCATCTCCTTTAGAATCAAATTTTCCATTTCTCTCATCTTTCAAAATAAAGCATTTACTTCCTAAAATTATGAAATAACTTACAGTAGGTTTGTGTCCAAACCATAGTTCATAAGGTGTTCGGTTGGAGTCCTTCTTCAGTTGTACTTGGTTAAGAACATACACAGCTGTACTGACAACTTCTCTCCAATATGTTTGAGCAACATTCTTTTGTATCATCAATGTTCTAGCACAGTCAATTATAGACTTGTTCCTCCTTTCAGCAATGCCATTTTGCTGAGGTGTCCTTAGTGTAGATACCTTCCTTTTGATTCCATGATCATTAAAAAAATTAGTAAATTCATCAGAGATAAATTCACCTCCTCTATCAGATCTTAAACATTTTATTTATTTTTTAGTTTCTTTCTCTACCTTAGCTTTATACCATTTAAACATTTTGAAAGCTTCAGATTTCTCTTTCAAGAACATAATAGTCATCAATCTAGTATAATCATCAACAAAAAGAATAAAATATCTATCACCAGAACAACTCCGAGTTCTCATAGGCCCACATAGGTCGGTATGAACCAACTCAAGTATCTTCTTTGTTGAATAGTCTTTGCTTTTAAAACTAGACTTAGTCATCTTACCTTTTTGACATTCATGGCACATGGCATGATTAGGTTTTGTCAAGTTAGGCAATCCTCTAACTCTTCTCTTTCTACTAATCTTGATCATATTGTCAAAATTCACATGGCATAACCTTTTGTGCCACAACCAAGCATCTTCATTCTTTATTAACAAACAAGAAGACTAATCCATATCAAGATAGAATAGATTAGCTTTGCATTGTGTACCAGTTCTGACAAGTCTTCCTCCATCATCATAGATCTTCACCTTTTTGCTCTCAAAAGCCAATCGGTTGCCTAAATTGTTCAGCTGAGCTACACTTATCAAATTATAGTTCAATCCATCTACCCAGTATGCATTTTCACATTGTAATCTGTCATTGATCATCAGTGAGCCTTTACCTCTTACCATACAAGGTGCATCATTTCCAATTCTCACAGATCCTCCATTATATTCAACAAGATGATCAAAATTTTCTACATCACCAGTCATATGATGTGTACAGCCACTATCTATTATCCATGTATCATTTTTGCTTACTTTAGAGATCAGTGTTGTCTCTTCATGTTTCTCTTCCTCTTTTGAGTCATCTTATATAGCAACAAATACAACTTCTATATCATCATCAGAATCATATTCAGTTTCAATATCTTCGGCTATGTAACATACCTTTTTGCCTTTTTCATCTCGGTTGTCTTTGTTGTAGTGTCAGTAGCCTTTTTTGACTCTTCTTCCATAGCTTCCTTCAAATCGGTCTTTGGATCTATCATCATCTTTCTTTTGAGGACATCTAGCAACGATGTGACTGACTTCTTTATAATTAAAGCATGATAAAGGTAGCTTGCCTCTATACCTTCCTTTTACTTTGGGCAATCTTCTGGCCATAAGTGCTTCAAGCTCATCAAGTTCATCATCGGTATTGTCATCACTATCACAATTCTTACTATTCCTATCAGACTTTCCAATCTTGAAAGAAGACATGAAAGTGGATTCAATAGAAGGAGCAACACTATTATCAAAATTGTTTAATTCAAAGGTTGTAAGTTTACCAATTAGAGTGTCAAGAGTAAGGTTGGATGTAGCTCTTGTTTCATGAATTGCAAAAATCCTGATTGCATAAACCGGTAGCAAAGTTTTGAGAATCTTGTTTATCACTGTTTCATCATCAATCACTCCATTAGATGATCTAATAGCATGTACTACCTCTTTTAGTCTATTTGAATATTGGACAATGTTCTCACCTTTCATTCTCATATCATCAAATCTACCTCTCAGACTTTTAGCTCGGGCTCTTTTGACATTCAGATCTCCACTGTATATTTGTGCTAATTTATCCCACATTCCTTTGGCAGTTGTGCATGTCTTGATATCTTCAAATTCAGCGTCGGTATAGGCAGAAACAAGTTCCATCATAGTAACATTGTGTTCATGCTTGTCCTTCAGTTGATCAATAGTTAAGGGACCAGTGGGCGGTTGCATGTAGCCATTCTCCATCAGCTCTAGTGCAGAGTTCCCAATTCCAGATATGTGCAGCTTCATTCTGCTTTGCCATACTGCAAAGTTCTCTTTGTTTAGTTTCAGTACTTCCCTCTTATACATCTTGAGACCTTTATGCTTAAGTCCTTAAAACTATGTTCCAAGCAACCAATGCTCTGATACCAATTGTTAGAATAACTGAGAGGGGGATGAATCAGTTATCTAGTGTCCCAAATCAAAATGTATAATTCAAAACAATCTCTTCAATTTCTACTTGTCGGTAAACTATAATAACTCTCACTGTTTGTGCTTTTACCGATTACCAGTCTAATGCTAAAATAGTTTACCAATCAAATCTAACATGTAACAATGATAACAAACAAATATCACAATCAACACATAACACAAGAGATTTAATGTGGAAACCCTGTAAAGGGAAAAACCACCCGGGACCAGCAACCCAAAATTATTCACTCTTTTGAAGTGAGGTCGGTTAAGACCCAACCCTGTTAAAGGTTACAAACACACTATCAGGTGTGACCTTGTTAGAGGATTTTAGACTAGAATTTATCGTCCAACCAGCATTCACTATGGGGTTGATAGGATAACAATGTTCATTCTATGAATGATACATCATAAGACTTTCAGAGTCCACTCGGTTAAGAGATTTTGACTCTATACAATGGTTAAATATGTAATAGTAAATGACCTGCCCTAATACAACTTCAATTGCAGATTACAGATCAATATTTAGTCCATACAAATCCTTCTGATCAATAATTCACTTCAGATTCAATACTGTATCAACTTACTGTCCATCAGTAATTGCTCTCTGTAGCTCGGTAATTGTTCTGTAGCTCGGTTCTTACTAACCAGTATGATCAGAATACATGAAACCTTGTTCATGTGATATTCCTGTAGCTTCTTCTTCTTACAACATATTTCATAAAGAAAATCTGTTCTCTTATATAGACGAGTAAATCATTTTCTTCTCCACCATTAGATTTTGCCGCTTAACCTCATTCATAGATTTTTATGCTTCAAAATTTCTTGGTACTTGTGTCAATAACATGTTTCAATCTTTTCCGTTAGATCTCCTCTGAATTTTGTCAGCCGTTGATCTATGTAACAAACATTATCTGTTACCTCAATGTTATACTCTTGCCAGCTCATCAATCTTATCGGCTAAGATAATCATTTAATACATTCTGTTCTTCTCGGTTAACAAAGAAATGTGTTGGTGAACACTGCTCGGTTAATACTGCGATCGGTATACACTACACTCCATCGGTGTATACTAGAAATGCTTCATTTATCGACAACACTGCTTTGTGTCTTTCAGCTCTATACTTCATCATAGATGAATGCAACATAATAAAGTCAATATCATCAAGTCATAGACTCATCAACAAGTTACTCAATGTGTTCCTTATCCTCATCTGTCATGTACATCTTTCCTCATGTAGATTTCTTTGTTCTTCATCTCTTTCACCTTTCTTTAGATGTCTCGGTATAGTAACTTACAAGATAAGTGTTGTCAAACTAGTTGACATCAATGACAACATAATATTGATTTAATCATATTACATATCTAATCATCAACTCCTCAGTGATCTTTAATCACAGATTCTTCAATCAGATTCCAAATCAGTTGTAGTCCAACACATATGACCACGGGGTGAGGCTACATCCACTATAGGCTTAAATTTAACGATAAATGGCTGTGGCCGCCCAATTTTTTTTTTTTTTATAAAAAATTGGATGCATACCTCAAGATGCGTGTTAGGGTTGTATGACTTTTACCTCAATTAATATGTCAGGGCATTTGATTTTGGCCTCAGTTTGTGTGCCAGTGTCATACAACCTCACATGCAAAAACATTTATCTCAGAATGCAATGACGTCTGAATCAGGCGTGTCTTATATGGATATGGGGGTTTTTTATCGCTCCGAGCTCAATGGAGAGGTCTATTTGAGCCAAAAATGCTCCAAAATAGCAGTGACCACCTTAGGATCCGTGCTAAGGTCGATCGCAAAAAGAATTTGCAATAGATTCCAATCTTGTCCAAATTGGACAAAACTTTATATGGATCTAGGGGTTCTTAGATGCTTTGAAGGCAACCGTGAGGTCCGTTTGAAACCAAGACAACTAGAAAGAGAGGTTCCCTTAGATCCAATAGAAAACCCTTTGAAATTGTAGATCTGACAAACATGACCAAATCTCTCAAGAAGAGGACAGGGGAAAATAGATCTGAAGCTTTGATACCATATTGGAGTTGATGAGTAAAAAACCCACAACTCCCAAGAAAACGTGCACACAAACACCTGTCACAGAAAGAGAGAGAAGAAAGAAGCTAGAGAGGCCTAAATGCATAGATCGATGAAAGAGGAGACATTTTTGATGTGCAAAAACAAAAGTTGCAATTCAATAAAATTAATGTTTCTCAATTATCTATTATAAAAACAAGAGAGATCAATCCTTATAAAAGGATATCAAAACCCTAAAAGAGTAAAACCTAGGTTGCTCAATAATAATTAATAAAGCAATTAATTATTATATGCCTAATGTTTAGCTTAAGCAGAAAGATATAATAAGTGACTTAGTAATTAAATCAAACATGATTTAATTAATAAGAAAACACTTCATTACTCTAACAAGAATCACTATTGTTTCTTCCTACACATTTTTTCTTCTTTGACACCCATGAAATACATGCTATTAGACTTTTTCTTTCTTTTCAGAAAATTGTGTTCTCCACAAGTTTTACCATTATCTTTTGTGTTGATTCTACAAAACCAAAATCTGAAATCTTCATATAGACTTAAAGAAGTATTTATTGAAAATAGTGTTGATTCTTAAAATTTGTCTAATAATTGAGTTTGAGGATGCGACTGCATCTATCATGGTTAGGAAATTACATTGTTACTTTTGAAAAAAAAAGGAATAAAATACTTTTGATCTGGATATTAAAAATGTTTCGTGATAAAAATCATTGCTTATTAATTTGCAATGTTTCACAAAAAAAATAATAGGAAGGGGCTAATTTAATTTTGTCTGATAAATTGTGCATACAATACTTTTTAGATAAATTTTGTAAATTTTTGTGAATCAATAATTTTATTGGTACTCAACAATTAGCCAGAAACATTGATTCACAATTTAAAAAAAAAAAATCCAAAAAGACCCTCCAAGATAGTTCCAACAATGAGGGACTTACTCTCTCTCTCTCTCTCTCTCACACACACACACACACACACACACACACCCACCCACCATCATTTTACTATAATGTTGAGAAAAAAACATGATGAATATGAGTCGGGGCTAGTTGACAACCGCATTTAATACTCTCCTAGGAACAATATTTCATCTTATTCCCTCACCATGCTTACATCACTTACCACTTATTTTTATTATATAATGGATCAAAACATGGATCTCACACACACATACACACACACACACACACACGCACACACACACATGCATGCGCGCGCTCATGCGCGCACACACACACACACGCATGCGCGCGCTCATGTGCGCACACACACACACACAATCTTACTATAAAATTAAAAAAATAAAATCAATAAAATCTATTGATTAGTATGAGCCAAGACTGGTTGAAAAACACATTCAATCCTCTCCTAATAATAATGTTTCATCTTATTCCCTAAACATGCTTACATCACTTGCCGCTTGTTTTTATTAGATAAATATAAATATGTTGATAATTATCTGTAAAAGTATTACCACAAACATAAATATGTTGATAATTTTTTCTTTTCACTTACACTTTTAATTATGCAAATTCTTCTATTCAAACAAAATTGTTCAAAAATGATTTATAATCAAAAGTTAATTTTAAGCATACTTAATAAAATAGAAATGGACGTCCTTGAACATGCTATCATTCACAATGTGTTTGATTAATGGTTGATTTGTTTAAATATAAAATTTGTTAGATTTACAATATGTTTGATTAAGATTTGTACATATAGAATTTTAATATTGATTACTTTGAGCTTAAAATAGACATCTTACCATTGCAACTATAATTCATTCAAATGTAATCTTAGAAAATATGAAGAAGATCAATCATAGAATTTATTCAAATGTAAGCTTGCATAATATGAATAAGAAATATTGAAGTTACTGAATAGGTAGACAATAAAATTATTGCTTGAGGTGTAGGAGACAAATAGTTGCAGCCGAAAGTGATGGAAGAATTGGAGCTAAGGCTAATACGTCTTTGGTAAGTTGTGAGAAGCAAGTAACAATATGTCTACTATATATAGAAACCAATTATACGTCTTTAGCATGCTATGAGGAACATGTAATAAGATGTATACTATATATAGACAATAATTTTATCTTACCCCTCTCTTTGTCTTTCACCTCTCTCTCTCTCTCTCTCTCTCTCTCTCTCTCTCTCTCTCTCTCTCTCTCTCTCTCTCTCTTCTATTTTTATTATTCATATTAATCACTCTCCCCCCTCTCCTCTTATCTTTCCCTATATCTCCCTATCCCTCTAACTATCATTTCCTATAGGAAATGGACAACCTATCTTTTTGAAATCAATAATTCAAAATTGGTTTAATCTCATCATCTCTATCTCTTCCTCCCCATCTTACTCTACATCTCTTTATCTCCATCTCTCCTTTTTGATCTTCATATCTCTCTATCTTTACCTATCCCTCTACCTCTCTTTATCTATTATTCTAGGGACCAAATAACATCTAATGGAGAGTGGGGTTCATCATCTGTCTCTCTCTCTCTCTATTCATCTTCCTATACTTGTATGTGTATATCTATTTGCATCTCTATATCTATTTATCCATATTTCTTCTTACACATATCCATTTGTCTCTGTCCTATTATTTCTTTGTCTCTCCCCCTCATATACAACTCCTCTCTCTCTCTCTCTCTCTCAGGATTCAATATCTAGCACATAATAGAATTATATCTTCTTTAAGTGAGGCTTATAAGTCACACCACATTAATCTAGATGAAAATACCTAATAATGGCATGAAAATGGTGAGTATAACTCCACAAAGGTTTGTTACTAATTCTAAAACATTTTAAATGCAATAACACCTTCACCATTCCACCTCATTTTCCTCTTAAAATCTATTATAACTTGAATTAAAAATTTACAAAAAAAATTTAGAAAATGATATCCCCAAAATTCAATCAATATTTTTTAGTGGAATGTTATCAATATTTTGTATGAACATAATGAGTTTATATTTTGTGCAACCAATTTGAAAATAATATTTAAGATATAAATTATTATACTCACTTTGTAAATGATCATTTAAGAAATTAAATTCAAACCTAGATTAAAAAGGAGGGATACAAGTTTGAATATATATTAAGTGATGTCACTTTGTTTCTCATTTGGTGGGCTAGTTTCATCTTCATTGTTATATACGTACAAAATAATTACATTTTGTTTTGAGTGGCATTCGATTTAGATGAGGAATATTCTTTTAATAAGCACAATAAAATGACTTGATTATCATCATGATTGAACATGGCGATTCTATGGAGATATTGAACAATCCCGAAATCAAACAGAATGGTGATATTCCACCCAAATTTTGGCAATTTTCTCAATATCAATCTCATAATTGCTATTCCAGGGAGCTAGGCTACAAATCATCAATATTTACTATGTTAAAATCACTATTGTTTCTTCCTTCCTATTTTTTCTTCCTTGACACCCATGGAATACACCCTAATATATGTTTTCTTTGTTGAGACTCATCCTTTCTTTTCATAAATTTGTCTTCTCTGCAAGTTTTACCATTATATTTGTACTTTGTTTGATCAACAACAAAATTCATAGGCTTTTGGTTGGACTGGGTGTGAGTCACCATGGAGACTACATGAATCTCACAATGATATGCTTGTGTTCCATCGTCTTCCATTTTTTCATAGTATTCATCAAAAATCATTTCACTTTCTTGAAAAAAGAAAGGCTCAAAGTCTGAACGATGTTCCATAATATAGTCCTCCACCATACGATGATACTTTGAGTGTTGTTTTTGGTCACCTTCAAGTTGATCTTATAGTCTTATCAAATGATGTTTCTTACCATGTTTACACAACTCATGTCAGAAACTCTCTATGAGATTAAAATTTTATTTTTCATATTATAAAATTATTTATCTCATCAATGGCAATAATATTTTTGTACGTAATTATTGTACAAAACCATTTGTACGCCAATTTTTCAATTTAAGTCACATAAGTATTTATGGTTGTATATATTAGGTTATTACATGTTAGAGGAACTATGGCTAGTGCATGAGAAATTATATCAGTCAACATTTTTTTGACTAAAATTTGACTTTTAAGTTTGTTTACTCTAAAATTATTTTATGCTCCCATTTTCTAGGCAGCCATAAGACTGAAATCTATAAGAACTATACCTCCCTTACATCCATAAAGCTAACACTTACTAAAGAAATAGCTACATAAATATCACAATGGCCTGCCCATGTTCCAGCTTTTGCCTTTTTTTCATAGTATTTTTCAAAAGTCATTTCATCTTACAAGATTAATTAAATGCTAAATTAATCTAATCTTAAAAATTAAATAAATAAAATTAATCTAATCTAAATTAAAATCTAATCCAAAATCTAAAGCTAAGTTAAATTATTTAGAATCTAACTAACAAAATTAATTATTCTAATTAATAAGAAATCCACTCTAATTATACTAAATGTAATCTTAAAAATGAATAGAAATAAAATAAAAATTTAATTAGTAAATTAACAAAATCTAATTAAAAAACTAAATCTATTAAATTAACAAAATCTACAATCTAATTACCTAACTAAAAAACTATAAGAAAGGATGCTGCAGAGGAAATGATTTTAGCCTCTAAATCCTGTTTAACATTGTCAGAGGCAAACAATCCTCTGTCATGCCCTACTAACTTTTTAATCACCACAGGACCAATATAATTTCTCAACTCGGCCCAACATTATCCTGCTAGGCATAGAGTCTTTGCCAGATACCTGCCCACGTCAGACACCTTACAAACCCCTTTACCATCACCATTTCCCGACACCGCTTCAACTTTTCCCAGCACTGCTTTAGCTTTTCCCGGCGTAAGACTGTCAGATAGTCTTTAAAAGCCGACGAGAGCTCCTTAAGGAGAAAGCCTATCGGCTTAATTATCCACCTTTCGATCTCTATATAAAAAGATAGATCATTGTTATATATTTCAATCTCTTATATACAAAGTTCTATTTGTTTCATTTTTAGGAGGCCACATTCGGTCTAATACATTCATTTTTTATTTGTGATATCCTTAAAAATCTTCCATCAATCATGAGACTTACCATCATTCACCATTAGATTGTTAAAATACTTAATCATCATTTATTTTATTTGGTAATTATTTTAATCTATTATCATGATATTTGAATAATATTTTTTCTTATAAGCTACCGAACTCAGTCAATATTAAAAAGTTAAATTATATAATTTTATATTGGAAAATATCTAGAAAGTGATTGCATCTTACAAAAGATTATTTTTTGGGGGAGGACTTATGAATCCTATTGACTATAAACAAAATTGTTTTATACTAAAACCAACAAACAACTTCTAAAAAGAAATCTCATGTTTGAAATTATTATTTTTTAATAACATAAAATAATAGATGTATTTTGACGTTTGGATATAAAATAACAAAATTTTGATATTGATTGGTGGGTAAATGCATGTTGTCAAAATATGCTTGCACATTTCTCGATCATGTTTTAAAAATTATACAGGAAATACCCAAGCAACATAGAAAGCTTAGGTATTCCAACATTTCTCGATATTCGTTCAAGAGTATATTTCATTTCTCGATATTCTTTCAAGAGTATATGTATGATTATCTCCATTATTCCAAAACCTATAGAAATATCCTCTAACAAAGAAAATTATTATTCCCTCAATCCTTGCTTCTCTTAAGATAGAGATCCTTGATTTTCTTATAGGGAATAATAAGAGAAAATATAATTTAACAGATAGCATACAAGTAAGATCTCATCATAGTTCAAGCAATTTCAGTGATTGTTTTCATGTCATATCTATATGATTTTTTGTGTTGTCTTGTGTGTTTACATATCAGTAGCAAAACCCTTCAATGGTTAGGAGGCAGGAAATTTACTCAAATTGGATGAAGAGTAACTAACACAGGGATGAATTGGCTGAACGGTTAGGACATTGACCCCTATTATGGTTCAATTTCCCTAAGACTTAAATGTTAATAAATTTTAAGCCATGAAGGTTCAAGGAAGAACCAAAGGTATCACGAAAGTGACTCAAAGATATGAACAAACTAAAGCTTATGAAAATAGGAAATGCCAAGAAATGCGTTGATAGACAAAGCGCTAAAGTACAAGAGGCACCTGTTTATGAAGTTTTCACCACTTCGTAGAGATTCTATTTTTTCTACCGAGATGGTTGTTTACCAGGTTTTCATTAAGGCACTTTTCTCTTCTTTTTCAATTTTTTTGTTCTTTTCTTTTTTTATTTATTTCTTTTCTTTTTGTTCTTTTTGAGTACCTTTTAAGATTCATCAAGGTGCCTATTTACTAGGTTTTCATCAAGATGATCATTTTTTAAGACTTTTTTGCAATTTTTAGATTGTTTCCTCAGGACTTTTTCAATTATATAGATTGTTGGATCATAGAATGCTAACTATAGAATGTCTTCAGATGGATGGTGTCGATAGGATCAAGGATTTGTTCTCCTTCCACTTTTGAGAGTTGATAGAAGCCAGTGCCAAATATTGTAGTAATGATATAGGGACTCATCCAATTGGGTTCAAATTTACCTTTTTGTTCATGATTATGTTGATTTTTTGGATTTTCTCTCAAAACAAAGTCATTAACCTAAAATTCTCTATGTCAAACTTTCTTATTATAGCCTCTAGATATTCTCTTTTGATAGATCCGGAGGTGATCAAATTCCACTTTCTTATGTTCATCTATTAATTCAAGTTCTTGGACTCTTGATATTCTCTAGTCTTTATCTATCACTAGTCCTCTCAAAGATACTCGCAAGGAAGGTATTTCTACCTCAATTGGAAGCACTGTTTCTAACCCTTACACCAAAGCAAAAGGAGTAGCTCCTATTGGTGTTCTAATGCTTGTACTGTATGCCCATAAGGCTGGATTTAACTGTAGATGTCAATATTTCCCTAATTTTCCTACAATTCTATACAATATTTTTATTATGGGTTTGTTTGAAGCTTCAGCCTGTCCATAGCCTTGAGGGTAATAAATTGAGGAATAGTGTTGGTATACCTTGAAATTAGCATAGATCTCATCTATGTCTTTATGTGTAAATTTCCCTCCATTATCTGTCACAATCGAGGAGGGAATCTCGTACCTACAAATGATGTTATTTAGAATGAACATGGACACTTGTTTTCCAATTTTCTGGATGAGCAAAACTACTTCAACTCACTTCATTAAATACTTCATGGCCATGATGATATACTTATGTCCATTAGATGGGTTAGGATAAATCTGACCGACAAGGTCAAATGCCCACTATTGAAAGGGCCAATGAGTAATAAATGGTATGAGTTCCTTGGCTGGAGAATGTATCAGGTTTCCATGAAGTTGGCACTATTTGTTAGAAATAGGAAATACTGAGAGGGGGGGGGGGGGGTGAATCAGTATTTCACAAACTTTTACTTTTGCCCACTTATGGATATAACAGATTACTTTAATGCATACAAAGCATACGAAACTAAATAGCATACATAATGTAGACACAAAAAATTGGTTAAAGGCTTAAATCAATCAAAAGGCATCAAAATCATCCAAATAGAATGAAAAATCAACAAATGGAACAAAGGCAATTCAAATCAAAGAAAAAATCAATTAAATGATTAAATGATTAAATAAAGCTTGAAAAGGGGAAAAACACTACGAAATGGATTAAATTCAATTAATGACATAGTTGTTGAAAGTAAAAATCAAAATGAACCTCTTACCCTTCATGGCTAAATTTAATTACTTTAATTAATTAATAAAATCATAATTTCCCTCAACAAAGCAAATGGGAGACAAAATGGACACAAATCACTCACTTTTGTTGAAATAGTCTAGCCTTTTGAAACCATTTAAATGATTGTCCCCTCCTTGTCCCCCCATTTATGGACAAAGCAAAGCCAATTGACCTTACCCAAGCATAACCATGATCAACTCACTCTACCCCCTACCCTTGGGAAATTACTATAAGTATGAGGCATTTTAGAGAGCATTTCCATCTTAGAATTTCAATTGAAAAGCATTGTTATTATAGTCAATTGAGATCATTTCTAAGAGCAATTGAAGCATTTGAGCATTTAGAGTTATCATTTTAGCATTTTATCATTGCATTGTTATCAATGGAGCTAGATTAAGCATAAATTCATCATAGAATAAGCATTTAGAATCATCATAGCAGCATTATTCTCATTTTAGAGGTGTCACTAGTGAGGATTTGTAGCTGAGAGCTCACTTACCACTTCTTTCTAGAGGTCCATGAGATGTTATAGATTGTAGTTGCATTTTAGATTAAATTTCCTTTGTATTTAGCTTAAATTGTTGCTACTTGATCTTATTTTCATGAAGGTGAATAATATCATCACATAAAATGGCGCCCACCATGGGGCATTGAGCCTCAAATACTAACAAATTTGTGATTTAAATCATCTTTGCATACGTTTCTATCTGGTTTCCATGTGTTTTCTGTAGGAATTTGCTAAAGTCACGCCTACGGGAAATCTATTCATGCTTGGAATCCTTACAGTGTCACTTCGGAAGCCTGATCTTACACCTGTTAGCTGAAACCTCACACTCAGAATGGCAAAGCATTTAGCCTTTACGGCTTCAAATCACACCTAAACACAGGAAAGTATTGTGTATCACTTATTTCCTGTCGCATTAGTTTCCTCTTTGCATTGCGCTTTACACTAAATATCACGCTTTAAAGGAAATTTGCTATCGCGTAGTAACAGAAATTATCATGCCTTTGATTGTTAATGTTACGCTTCTGATAATATTTTTATCGCTTTAGAAGATTTGAATTTCTCTTTGCATTGACTATTTTTCGCGGAGTTAGGATTTTGTTACGCTTTGCATAGTTGATTTATTGCCTATGCTATTATTAATGTCGCTTGTACACTGAAGTGTGTTGCGTGTAATCAGTAAAGTCATGCCTCTAAGTGATTTATTCATGCCTATTAGCTAGAGGATGTTGCCTATGTTTAATTTGCTATTTTCACGTTCAATTTGATAAAATTTGAAAATCTAACTCTTTGTGTTTGTTGTTAACCAGTAAATGAGCAGACATCTGAGAGTGAAAAAGCCAGAAAGCAGGTTCAACAAGGAGGGAAAAACATTGGCAAAGAAAATAAAGAAGGAGAATCAAGTGCATACAAAGGCTGTCCTTGAATCCACACTAGATGAGGATGTCCAGGTATATGAGAAATATTTAGCTGTGATTGAAGCTTATAAATAGAAATTTGTGTCTCTAAATTGGATTTATGAACCTTGAAATTAAAGCTTCTTTCATTAAAATCTTTTGATTGATTACATGCAAGTTTGGTTTCCCCTCATTGTGAATTGGTTGTGTTGGACTAACTTGTTGGAGGAGGAAGTTGGAGCAAATTGCCAAGGTGAGTAAGTGAAAAAATGAAAATTAGCAACTCAAAAATGCCCCTAGCCTTTTGCTAGCTACAAGGAAAGGTATTCTACTCAAACAAGCTTGCATTCCCTTAACTTGTGGCATTGTCATTTAAACCTAGCTTTAATAAGGAAGAAATTGAACCACACATTTCAATTCTAAGAACCTCCTTGTCAAGAGGTTGAAAAAGAACTAAGTGTTTGAAGTGTTTGAGAATAAAAAGGAAAGTTAGGGATATGCTCTTCACCTTCTTGGCGAAACAAACTCCCAAAAAATTTACTTAAAATTCAAAATTTGCTTTACTTGCAAAATGAACATGCTAGAGATTTAGTGGGCTCGCCTCTTGAATTTGCCTTAGCGAGGCTAGTGAGAGGGACAACCCAAAGTGGGATACACTTTCTTTTGCCACGAGAATCTGACCCACTATAACACAAAACAAAAAGATGGAGAGGCCTTCCTCACGTTTCTACAAAGGTGGAGGACAGTTTTTGCAAGATATCCTAGAAGTGTGCCTGAAAAAGAGAAGATGGATATCTTCATAAACAGTTTGAGTAATGAGTTAAACTACCGCTTACAAATGCAATGTCCAAAGACCTTCCAAGATCTAATTGAAAATGGAGTAACCATGGAGGAAGTGTTGGTCAAAAGTGGAGAACTCAAACTGCACAAAGATAATAAGAACAACCCCAACAGTGGCAACAATGGTAGCAATGGCAATAATCAGAAGAATCATTGGTTGAATAGTAACAGTCATTATAAGAATAACAATAAAGGAATTGTGAATGATGGAGTAGTTGAATCTAGTAACTTGAAGGTGGTCCCCTTTTCTCTTACAAGGACACCTAATCAAGTGAACAATACCAATCAGAGCTCTAATGCACCATCCAACAACAATCACACCAACAATGGAAATCAAGGAGATAATTCAAGGAATACTAAATTTGATAAACACTTGAGGCCAACCCCCACAAGGAACTTCACACCCTTGGGTGAACCCCTTGAAAAGGCATTAAAGGTTCTCCTGGCTAATAATGTCATTACTCTACCCAAAATTCAGCCTTACGAGCCGAATGATAAGCCTGGTTGGTGGAGTGCCAATACCCATTGTGAGTATCACAGAATTCGAGGACACACAACAAATGAATGTCTGCAATTTAAAAATGTAGTGCAAGATTTAATTGATAACGACATGATCACCATTGATGGACCTCCCAATAATGAAGATCATATGGCATTCAAACAACCCTTTTACAAACATGATAAGGGAGAGTCATCAAATAACAAGAAGCAAAGCGCCAATAATCTCAACTTTGTGCCACCTTATGATCACATTGTTAATGCTATAATAGTTAATGAACAACCTTGAAAGGAAGCATCAAATGTCATTACAAGAGGGAAGAATTCTAGAATAACCTTACAAGGGATAGCTCCTAAAAGCACTAACATCCCACCATCCAATATTGTAGTCAAATAGTCTTCTCCAGCAGCAAGGCCTTATAGTTTGGTTGATCAATTGCAACGTACTCTAGCACAAATCTCTATCTTAGAATTATTGAAGTTGTCACCAAACCATAAGGAGATTTTGGGAAAAGCTCTAGGAGAGACACATGTTCCTACTAACTTAGAGACAGAAAGGTTTCAACATATGGTAGGTCATCTTGTAGCACCTCATTGTCTTTCATTTTCTAATCAAGATGACATGTCTATAACCCATCCTCAAAATCTACCATTGCATATAGAGGTCTTAATCAAAAGGCATAGAGTCAAAAGAGCTCTCATTGATGGAGGGGCTAGCCTCAACATTTGCACATTAAGTCTTGATGAAGCTGAAAGAGCTTCTAAGGGCATGATTGTATTGCCCATCCAAGTGGGACCTGTCAAGAAGGACACCAATTGCCAAGTGCTGGACATGAAATTAACTTATAATATTTTGTTGGGTAGACCATGGATTCACAAGATGCAAGCAGTCCCATCCACGTACCACCAATGCGTAAAATTTCTGTACATGGGTGAAGAAATCACAGTTGGAGGAGACTCTAACCCATTCCAATATTGCAATACGCTCAAACCTCCTCATGAGTTATACATTCCACATAACCGGGAAGGAATTATTCAAGAAACCACAGTTGAAGATGTTAAAATGAAGGAACTAACAATAAATGTTACTCCACACCCTCCTCAAGCTAGCTCAGCGACATCAACTAAGGGAAAGGAAAAAGTGAGCTACGAGGGCCCAAATGCAATGGAAAGTTCATACATAGCACCTAAATTGGAAACAGTAATCTATAAACCTACCAAAGAAGAAAAGGAAAAAGCCAAGAAAGATCGTTACCAACACATGAGTGAAATGATGAACAACTTTGAAAAACAATGCAAGATTAGTTCAAAAGGGATAGGGGAATATTCTGTTTCTCTATTTGACATGCCCACATCTCCAAAATCACATGATAAACCATCAAAAGAACATAAGTATAATTCCTATTTTGTAAGGGAAGATAACAAAGTATCATGGGATAAGGAAGAAGATGATGTCCTTCAATGGCTTTACCATGATGAGGAAGATACTTCCAACACTCCCATGGAAATAATTCAGCATGTAAAGATACAAACTGAGCAATATGGAAAAGGCTTTGATATAATGCAAAAGATGGGATGCAAGGGAAGAGGACCCTTAGGCCAAAGAAATAGGGGATTATTGGAACCTATAGAACCTATTTGGAGGGCAAGTCATGAAAAATCTGGAGTAGGTTTTCAATGCAAAGGAGAAAGTTCAAGCCCAATGCAAGATTTTTATCCTCACATAAATGCCTTAGAATCCGAAGGAGATAGTGATGATTCTCAGGATTATGAATGGGATACTTTATCGGATGAATCATGTCAGGACAAGGAAGTGATTGCTATACATACTTATGCAAAAATTCCAAGGCAAGAAGCTCAAATTAGTGAAGAACCTCCTATTCAAAGGCCTAATATTGAGCAAGTACCTACCAATGGAGCATGGATAGAAACATTTTGGATACCTTTAGAGGAGGGAGATTCAAACGTTAGTTTTAACCCACTTGTGGCTTTTCCCATGTTATTTCCTGTAGAGGTTGACGAGGACTCGAGTGAAGGGGACTTTGACCCTTCTTCCATGGATCATCTTGAGGAAGCGCACGTCATAGATCTAAATGATACAATGTACAAACCCTCAAATGAAGTCATGTCCATAATGCCTATTGATGACATTTTACCCAATGAACCCTTACTTTTGATAAATCTGCACCTCATTGATTGGGACCAAACTGAACCAAATGACCTACTTTACTTTTCCAATGACCAAGCAATGAATCACTACCTTAATGCGGTTGAACCCTCTTCCACCAATGAATTCAATACAGACATAATGATAGCAACAGGGGTTCAATCTCTTAGTCAAAAGAAAAAAATAAAAAAAAATAGTAAAAAAATGAAAAGTTCTATTGGTGAAAACCCAACTGTGGCACCATTAGAACCAAAAAAAATAAAATTAAAAGATGTTTCTTTTGGTGAAAACCCAATTGTGGCACCAAAAGAAGAGAGATTGGACACTTTTCCTGAACATGAAGAGGAAAGGTCACCTATACTCATAGAGCCAATGGAAAAGGTCAATATTGGGACAGAATTAGATCCAAAGTTCATACACTTGGCAGCATCACTCACACCTCTAGAAAGAGAAGACTTCATAAAATTCTTCCAAGAACAACAAGTAAACTTTGCATGGTCATATGCTGACATGCCCGGATTAGATCTTGACTTTATAATGCATCATCTGAATGTTCGACCAGGGGTTAAACCCATTAAGCAAAAGTTGAGAAAAATGCACCCCCACATAGCTCTTTTGGTCAAGGCAGAATTGGAAAAATTGTTGAAAGTAGGGTTCATAAGAGCAATAGCATATGCCGAATGGATCTCCAACATTGTACCAGTTACAAAGCATGATAAATCCATTCGTGTGTGTACAGATTTTAGAGATCTAAATCTTGCTTGCCCCAAAGATGATTTCCCACTTTCGAGCATAGATGCCATAGTGGATTTGACAGTAGGACACTCAATGTACTCATTAATGGATGGCTTTAGCGGGTATAATCAGATCAAAATTGCACCCAAAGACCAAGAAAAGACAACATTCACTTGCCCTTGGGGTACTTTTTGTTGGAATGTCATGCCCTTCGGTCTTAAAAATGCCAGAGCCACATATCAAAGGGCCATGACAACTATCTTCCATGACATGATGCACACATTTTTAGAAGACTATGTGGATGATATATTGGCAAAATCCCACAAAAGAGAAGAACACCTCCACATTTTGAAAAAGATATTTTTTAGGTTGGAGCAATTCAAGGTAAGATTAAACCCAAAGAAATGTGCCTTCGGAGTCCAATCCGGAAAGTTACTAGGTTATATAGTTTCCGCCAAAGAGATTGAAGTGGATCCTGAGAAAGTACAAGCTATAATGGACATGGAAATACCTAAGAATATCAGTGAAATGAGATCCTTGCAAGGTAAAATCCAATCCATATGAAGGTTTATCTCCCAATTGGCTGAAAAATGTCATTCTTTCACTAGGTTGCTACATAAGGATACTATATTTATATGGGATGTCGAATGTGATCAAGCTTTCACATTGTTGAAGACTTATTTGATAAATCTGCCCATTCTCATGTCACCAATGAAGGGCAAAGCATTACTTCTCTACATATTTGCTACAGAAAGATCCTCAGGGGTGCTTTTGGCCCAAGAGGATGAACAAGGAAAGGAAAGAGCTATCTACTATTTGAGTAGAACGTTGATAAAATATGAGCTTAATTACACATTTATGGAAAGATCTTGTCTAGCAGTGGTGTTTGCATCTCAAAAATTGAGACATTATATGTTGATGCATAAGGTCAAGTTGATTGCCAAGATAGACCCTCTCAAATATTTGTTAAGTAAAACAACCTTAACAGGTAGAATAGCTAAATGGGTGATGATATTGAGTGAATTCGACATCGAATATGTCGATAGAAAGGCAATCAAAGGACAAGTGATAGAAGATCATTTAGTTGAGAATCCCATCACTTCTATACAAACTATTCAAGTGGAATTTATGGATTCTGCCATTATCAACATAGAGGCAAAAATGTGGAAGTTATACTTTGATGGATCCTATACTCAAGGAGGTTCCGGGGCCGGCATATTATTGGTAACTCCTCAAGGTTACACCATTCCCAAATCCTACAAGCTTCTATTTCCATGTACAAATAATATAGCAGAATATGAAGCACTAGTCATAGGCATCAAAATGGCCTTAGAATGGAATATAAAAGAGCTACAAATTTATGGAGATTCTCAACTCATCATTAATCAAGTCAACAATGAATATAACACTAAGGATGAAAATTTGATGCCTTATAAGACTATGATTGATGGATGGAAGAAATACTTTGCTTTGATCACCTTTGAACAGATTCCTAGAGAGAAAAATAGAGCAGCTGATGCCATGGCTACCTTGGCCTCTTTGTTACAAAAACCAGATCAAAATGAGAAGTATGAGTTCTTGGTGGAAGAGTTGGTAAAACTGACATTTGACCTCCCCGAAACCCAAATTGTTGCCCTCTTACATGGACATGACTCCCCTTGGTATGGACCTATATATACCTACCTTAAAGACCAAGTGCTACCCTTAGACCAAACCCGTGCTCAAAAATGCAATTTCATACGCCAAGCCTCTTGTTACTTAATCCTTTCCGAAACATCATATCGTAAGGGTCTAGATGGGAGGTTACTTAGGCGTTTAGAGGAAGAAGAGTCTAAGTTAGCTTTACGAGAGGTTCACGAAGGCTTTTGTGGGTCACACTCAAGCGGGTTAAATCTAGCTAAGAAAATCCTTCACTTAGGGTATTTTTGGAAGACATTGGAAAAGGATGCTTGCCACTTTGTGAAGAAATGCAGCAAATGCCAATATCATCGTGATATGATACATGCACCGGCACAAGCATTACATCCATTTGTCACAGCATGGCCCTTCTATCAATGGGGGTTTGATTTAATTGGTGTCATAAATCCACCTTCTTCAAATGGGCACAAACATATCATAACCGCAACAAAATATTTCACCAAGTGGGTTGAAGTGGTTCCATTGATAACGACAACAGGAAAGCAAATTTCCATGTTTATCTTGAATCATATCATTTGCCGATATGGTATTCCTCATGCCATAATAATAGATAATGGAAAACAATTCAAGAATAAAGATGCTGATGAACTATGTGCTACATTTCATATCACTCACCATTCATCATCAATTTATTACCCTCAGGGAAATGGGCAAGCTGAAGCCACAAATAAGAATATATTGAAGGTCTTGAAAAGGTCGGTCAACAAATTAGGAAGGGATTGGCATATGCAAATTAATCCAACATTATGGGCCTATAGAACCAGCATAAGAACACCCACCGGGGCCACGACATTCTCACTAGTCTATGGGACTGAAGCAATTCTACCATTAGAGGTTGAAATCCCATCTTTACAAGTGTCATTACAAGGATTGATCATAGATGAAGACTATAGGGTTTCTAGACTTCAACAATTGGAGTTACTTGAAGAACATCAAACACAAGCTTATGAGCACCTGAAAGTGTACCAAAATAGAATCTCAAGGAACTATAATAAACATATCAAACCGAGAGTTTTTCAGGTAGGAGACTTGGTGTTGAGAGAGAATCCAAAGAATCAGGTTGAGAGGGAAAAGAAAGGCAAATGGGAGGCTAATTGGCTAGGCCCATTTATCATAATATCTTCATTTGGCATAGGAACCTATAAATTATCAAATTGTGACGGAGAGGAACTTCAAGAACCTATTAATAGTATTCATCTTAAAAGGTTCTATACATGAGGTAGATGAAAGAGTATAAAGAGTATCAGATGAGAGAGCATCCTATTTTATTGTACATAGTTCAAAAGAGATCTTGAAAACACTAAAAACATTTGAAAAGCACAAAAGGATAAAAACATTGAGAAAATTGAGCATGAAGAAAGGAAAAACATCCAAAAATGATGTTGTCTTGGTGAAAACCTAGTAAATAGGTGCCTTGATGATAAAAAAAAAAGGAAAAAAAAGAAAAAAAAGAAAAATACAAAAAAAGTGAAAAAGAAGAAAGTGCCCTGGTGAAAACCTAGTAAATAGGCACCTTGGTAGCAAAAAAAAAAGAAAAAAAAAGAGCTTGATCCATCCAAAGGGTGAAAACTTTTAAACAAGCACCTTTGGTTCCCTTCAGTCGGTCTTTCCTAGGTTGCATTTGTACATAATGCATCTCATCATCCCATTTGTCCAAACCTTCATTGCATCCGTAATTTGTACATAGTCCTAATAAAGCTTGGTAGCTTTATCATTTGCATTGCCCAAAGTTGTCAAAATGGGTATATTCAAACACTTGGGGGCAACGAAGAGAATATCACAAAGGTGGTACATAAAAAGGATTCACACAAACAACATTCAGTCAGAGTCAAACATAGAGAGAGCAAGATCTGAATTTCAGAAGAAAGAAGCATATTTTCGTGAACCTTTGATAGATATCATTGTTCATAAACCAAGAAATTGATTACCACAACAAAATCCTTGAGCCTTAATAGACTTTATTATTCGGGATTAAATAAAAATCAAACATCATTAATGATCAAGGTACTTGGAAATACTATTTGAAAATCAAGAAACAATGCAAAACACTTGAAAGATTCTTTTGAAAGTTGGTTAAAAATCTCTTTGCTTATATTGATTGATTTATATCAAGTCTCTTTAGCTAATTGATGGTATTGGCAATGATAGAGATACGATATTTTATTGCCTTTGAGTGATTGTTTGGAGGAAGATTTGTCACCTTATGGGAAGTTGTCTAACAACATGGTCATCAAAGAACCATCGAGGACTATCTCATAAGCGGATGGATTGACCTTTGTTTGTTTACGCAAATGGATCCCTTGGTTATTTAGATTTTCTATATCTTAATACCAAAAATCCACTTGCAACATTGAATCCGTTGACACTGGTATTCAGACTCCCATAGTTGGTCATCCAACTAGTGAGGGTTGTACTAGTTCATAAAGGAGGTTACCAAATGTGATAAAAAGTGGTATTCATATCATCATGTCAGTGGGTAGTGGTGATTGTACTTGCTTTCCGGTCCCAAATGCTCAATGATGAAAATTTATCCTCAAGGCATTTATTTGCTAAAAGCTGGTGACACTTAGGTTGCATTGCAAAGCATATTAGATTCATTGCATTATCTTGTTAGATTAATTGCATTGTCTTGTTTGATCAAATGCATGTGTTTATGGTTACTTTTCCAAGGGAACAAGGGGGTACATCAATAATCTTGGGTAGTTAAAACATTTATGCAAAAGGGGTTCAATAATAATGTTTGTTATTGATAAAACACAATAAAGAAAATGAGATTATCTTTTGCATGCACACATTGAGCATTATTCATTATCCACATTTACAATGAAAAATCATCCATACATCATGTGCACTCATATAGTTAAGGATAAACTGGCATACATTGAAAAATCAACAAAACATAGGACCATACATGTGCATTTCCATTAAACATCTTAAATCCATGCATGAATAATAGAAGAGCATCACCAATTTCATCCATCTTTGCATACATCTATATATATCATAAAATAAGATATTGCATTCATAGCATGAATTCAAGTAAATGCATAAATCAAACATCATATAGCTGCATAAAAGATAATCTTATAATCAAACTCATCCAAGAGAATCAAGAAGTATATCATCATATATGCATCATCAAAAAGGAGGATCCCATACATCAAATATGTCAAGGTATCATCAAAGTGATCTATCAAATGTTTTGATAAATGAGTATAACATAAAAGATGGACCAACAACACTGAGTAAATCTTTCATCATATCGCTCAAGAGCCTGTAGCACCAGATCCATCTGGTCCTCTACTATCTTGTGGGGGAGGAGCCTGTGATGTACCCACTCCATCCTGCTTCTGAATAACCATGACAGATACAAGCTGCTGTAATAAAGAGGCAACCTGGTCCAATCGACCCACAATAGTGGATATCTCTATCCTCATAGACTGTAAACCTCACTCTAATCCATCCATGTGATCACCCTGTGCACCCTGTGGCTGTCGAGCTGGCAGAGGCATCTGTGGAGCCCCACCATCTTGTTGTGCACCATCTTGCTGTGCATCAGCCTACTGTACCTGATCCTGATGAGCCACATCATCATCAGGCTATGCTAAGGCCACTCTCTATAACTGTACCAAGGGATCTAATATCCTAGGAACCTACCTAGCTACATCAATCTGTGCATGTCTCTGAGCTCTCTGATGTCTATGCACTCTGTCCTATCTATCTGCTCTAGGTTGTCTAACAGCTACATCATCCTATGCTCTATCCTACCTATCATGACCTGGATCTCGTCTTGCCTGACCTCCCCCTGTAGCAACCTGAGGATGTCTATGTCCTCGACTTCTCCGATGTCTACCACCCCTCTCAGCATCACAACATCCGGGAATAGGCTCAGCTAGATCAATAAACTGAGGAAACCTATGGCGAGACCACCAATCTACATACTCATGTGACATCCCAGCATCAACCATACCAGGAAGTATCTCCCATCTGTAGATAGTCATACCCGCAATCTGACCTAATGCAAACTGATAATCAATACAGGGACCCCATAGAGAAATCTCTACCTGTACTCGAGCATATAATGCATTGCCCTGAGGCATATCCTGAATCCGCCCATACTGTCTCAAAACTCTGCCAAAGCAGAAGTGCTCAATAGTGGTAGGAGTGCGCCCAATCATCTAGTGAGGGGCAAACATATATGGTAACTCATCACCATCCTCTCTCCAACGATCACAACCGAGATAAGGATGCTATATTACCTGATCCAGATCATCAATCTGACGTTGCCAGTAATCCAAATGACCCATATGATGTTGTATGATCATGCCTATATATAAGAAAGCGTAGGGATATCCCCGAGGTCAAACTCTATCAGAAATAGGCCTAGTAATGGGAAGATGTTCCCATATCCACAACTGTAGAACAATAACACCTGCTGACAATGCAGTGCTACCCCAATAAACTACCTCATGTAAATCATGATATAACTGGGCCAAGATGCAGGAACCCCAATCAAACCGTCGAGGATGAGCAAGTAAATCCTCTATAATCCGGCCCCAACTGACGGAAAAACCATGACCTCACCGGTCGGGAAGAAGTAGACCGCCAATCAAGGCACCCAAAACTGCTGGTAATGTCAAAAAAGAGGCAAATTGAGGCCATGTGATAGTATCCCCATCGCCAATAGTGTTGTCCCCAAATACTCATCGGCAGATAGAGGAATCATATGTAGAATCATAGTACACCAACTCACCCCTGCAAGGAATCCACAATAATTGATACACGTCCTCTGGTGTGATCATCATCTCTCTGTAAGGAAAGTGGAATGTGTTGTGGTTGGAGTGCCATCACTCTGCCACTATAGTTAATAAACCATGGTTCAGCTGGAACCATGGGAGATCGAGGAGGAAACTCAAACCACATCTCTCAATAACTCAAAACTCAACTACAGAAAGTCTCTAACCTAAGTCAATAACCCATGATGCAACTGAATGGACTTATAAAGTAGGATAATGATCCTGTTGGCAAGGTAAAGGAATAATATTAGTACATTGTATCAAGGAATTATCTCAAGTCAATCAAAAGTATCAAGTAATCACACTAAAGTATCATCGTTCACTTCTCTATGTCCTGAGAATGAAGTGACAGTCTCAAATCATATTGGTTTTCACACTAATTGATTTATCCTATTAGTTCATATTCAAATCATATTGGTTTTCACACTAATTGATTTATCCTATCATTTAATATTCAAATCAGATTGACAAATCATATTCTAAAGTACTACTATCCTGATATCTAAACCAATGTTTTGTTGACAATCATAGACCTACAATAATTATCTGACTTTCTCATCAGGGGGTTATCAAATTGTTCATCAGATACGATCAACACATGTGTAAAAAGTATGGAAATTTTGCAAAAAATACATTAGGCGTGATTTTTTTGCTCTCAGGTGACATTTTAACCTAGGCGTGACTTAATTTGGTCCTAAGCGACTTTATTATTCTACCAAGCGATAGATTTTCTATACGCGACAGTGAATTTGACAAAGCGACAGAGAGTTTTCCCTTAGGTGATAGTTAAAGGGTTAGGTTTTGGGTAGGTGATAACCTATTCGAAAAGGGATATTTTTCCCTGGGTCAAGGTGACAATTTTTTCCTCTTAGGTGAGACTTAATTGTCTTCTAGGCGGGAGATTATTACGTGAAGGTGATAATAAAAACCATGGATGCGACAGTAAAAGACCCTAGGCGACAATCAATTTTGTCCTAGGCGTGATTTCTTGAATGCAAAGCAATGATAAAACATGAAATTGCAATAAATGCTTAATAAATGATCAATAAATGTAAGATCAAAGTTTGTAATGACTTACTGGAGTCCCATAATTAGCAGGTCTCGCATATCTCTGACATCTCTCGAATCTATGCTCCCGAATCGGCACAACCATCTCAAAATCGCTAGAGAATCAGAGCAAAATCACTAAGGGTAAAAAGTAAAAATGAATGGTAAAAGAGGGTTCTTAACCTATTTAAGGTAGTTTTGACCTAATTTTGAACTTGAAATTAGCCATTGACTTCTCTTCACATATCAAATCAAACTAGGGCATAATCATACATCGTGGGACATTATCAATAGTTAGAAACTAAAACATATTTGCTAAATCAAACATCAATAATCATTTTCAAATCACACAATTCAATATGTTTTATTTCTGAGGGGGCATCAAAGTATCAAATTGGCATCACATCAAAAACATTTATCAGTGGGGCATATCATATCAGGATATCATATCAGTATCATATCATATTAGTTTCATATCAGGAGGCAAATCAGTATCAGATCAGTTTATCATATCATATCAGGTAGCATATCACTATCAGAGACAGTATCATATCATCGTACCAACTATCAGAGGTATCAAGGAATCACAGAACCAGAATAGAATCAGATCATCATACCAAGGGAATCTTTGAATCGGTGTTCTTCACACATTGACTCAGAGAGGGGCATTTGTAGACATGAAAAATTGGTCAAAGGCTTAAATCAATCAAAAGGCATCAAAATCATCAAAATAGCACGAAAAATCAATAAATGGAACAAAGGCAATTCAAATCAAAGGAAAATTCAATTAAATGATTAAATAAAGCTTGAAAAGGGGAAAAACACTATGAAATGGATTAAATTCAATTAATGACATAGTTGTTGAAAGCAAAAATCAAAATGAACCTCTTACCCTTCATGGCTAAATTTAATTACTTTAATTGATTAATAAAATCATAATTTCCCTCAACAAAGCAAATTGGAGACAAAATAGACACAAATCACTCACTTTTGTTGAAATGGTCCAGCCTTTTGAAACCATTTAAATGATTGTCGCCTCCTTGGCCCCCCATTTATGGACAAAGCAAAGCCAATTGACCTTACCCAAGCATAAACATGATCAACTCACTCTACCCCCTACCCTTGGGAAATTACTATAAGTATGAGGCATTTTAGAGAGCATTTCCATCTTAGAATTTCAATTGAAAAGCATTGTTATTATAGTCAATTGAGATCATTTCTAAGAGAAATTGAAGCATTTGAGCATTTAGAGTTATCATTTTAGCATTTTGTCATTGCATTGTTATCAATGGAGCTAGATTAAGCATAAATTCATCATAGAATAAGCATTTAGAATCATCATAGCAGCATTATTCTTGTTTTAGAGGTGTCACTAGTGAGGATTTGCAGCTGAGAGCTCACTTACCACTTCTTTCTAGAGATCCATGAGATGTTATAGATTGTAGTTGCATTTTAGATTAAATTTCCTTTGTATTTAGCTTAAATTGTTGCTACTTGATCTTATTTTCATGAAGGTGAATAATATCATCACACACATAATAGTAAATGTAAAGAACTCATAACACATGATATGTTCTTGAGGAAACCCTGGCCAAGGGAAAACCCCAGTGGGGATGGTACCAACAAAGATCCACTAATCAAAAGATATCCAGTTAAGGATTTTGACCTTGTTAGGAGCCCGTTACAATCATATAGTGTATCAGTCCTGATTAAGGGACTATAGGCCTTGTTAGAAGCCTCAACCCTATTAGGAGTTGTAGATACAAAACCTAATTACCAGATGAGCTCACTGCCCAAACAAGTAATACAAATGTTTACTGATTACAATATGGTACTGCTTACAACTTCACATCAACAACTTTTGCTACTATCACAATTTACATATATTACATGTTACATTTCAAGTATGCTTGGTACATCTTTATTTATACAAGATAAAAACATAATATCTTTCTCTTGTCAGCTTGCATATCTTTATCCAAGAGTAAACATCTAGGATGTCATCTCTTTATAATATTAAGTCATTATTTTGACAAGCAAAATAATCCCTTAATTCATTTACTAGTTCTGTCTTCAAAACTGCATTGTCGACTGTACTCTGTCATCGGTAAAATAGTCATAACTTTGTCCGTACTATCTATACTATTTTGTGCACTGACATGGGGTATCCTTAGACACCATAGAGTCTATGTTCAACTGCACAAACTTTGATCATGCTCCAGTTAACGTCGCCAAAACAAACTGTATCAAGTGCTCTGTTAAAATCACTGTTTCATACTTAGACAATTTTAGTCTGCGATCTTCCATACTTACTTTCCAGCTTATGTGCTCTTCATAGGGAAAATATGTTTCCATAATGACAACATCTATGTACATACCTCAGCCAAATTGCCAACAATCTCCCCCTTTGTTATTGGTGGCAACATATGAGAAAATTGGCTAAGTGTACAAGTCAAAATCTCAAAATTTGTATCAAAATTGTGGCCATAGTATAAAATAAGTATACTATACTTATATCTCCTCAAAATATATACAATAATCTATTACACTTCATAATACTCCATAGAACTCCCCCTATGAGTATCCTTCCTTATCATATAGACAATTTTCTAAGTATCTCTCCCCCTTTGACAACAATGACAAAATAAAGGGTGGAAAGGGATATACAAAAATTGTGTCAAAACTTTTACCTTACTGTGTTATTGCAAAGTTGGTAGGCTTGCAACACAATCTGCAAAATCTATCTTCCAAGTCTCAAAATCTTTCTCCCATGCCTTCTTTATTGATTCTGCTACATTGAGTAAAGTACTCAATCCGTATGCTGCAATCTGACAAGCTTGGAGGGACTCAAAGTTGAATTTCTGAAATGTTGTCTTAGCAGTAAGACATTCATCTAGCTACTCTTCTATTATGGTCAAATTGATTGAGACATGCTCTCTCAAGATGTTTATTCTGATAGATTTCTTATTCTTCTCATCATTTAAAGTCCTTATTTCATCACATAATTTTATGATCTTATTCTCAACTATTCTGATCTTCATGTTTAGGCTGGCCAAAGAGTTTGTCTCTGCTGCAATTTCACCTTGCTTCTCTTTTATCTTCTTTTCTTCTTCAATTAAAATATTCTTAGATTTTGTACATTGAATGTACAAAAACTTTCCAGTCTCAAGATGTTTCCTTAAGTCCTTAATGTGTCTATCAAGGCTATCAATGTCATTCTTGATATTCTGACTTATGTTCTGCAACATCTTAGCTTCATAAGCTGCTTGAGCCTTAACCTTAGCAATATCAGTTAAATTAGTGAATTCAACATCAAAAGATTTAATTACCATCTTTTCTCTTTTAAGTGGATCTGAATCAAAGACCTTTGTAGATATGACACTTTGTAGCTTCTCAGTCAAATCTTTCAGACTACCTTCCAAATTCTTAACTTTCTTGTTCTTTCCAATAATTTTGTTTAAAGAAGTGATCAACTCTATTTGATCATCGTCATCAACTTCCTTGCTCAAGTCTTCAATCAATGTTTCTATTCCTTTCTCCTTTCCAGTCTTAGGAGTAAGACTGATGTCTTCTTGTGTTTCAGTAGGTGTATGGGCCTCTATTTCCATTTGCAGTTTATTATGTGTAGTCTCTTTTTCAATAGTCTTTTCTTGCTCTCCCAAATCCAAATTGTCAACAATGTTATCCAAACTGTTGAGTACCACATCATCTGAATCTAAAGTAACTTTAGTTCCTTCAATGTCCATAGATTCTGTGCCAATTTTTATGGAAGAAGAGCGAATATCTTCAACTTCAACTACCTCTGCTACTACCTCTGCTTGTTCTGAACTCTATTTCTCTATTGGTTCTGCAACTGCTTGATCTTTGCTATCTTTTCCTGCTACCAAGTTTGCTAGCACTTGCACAACTGCCTATTCAGTTTCAGTCTTTACTTGCTCATATTGTCCTCCCATTATTTGTATAATTCTTCTTTTGGTTCTCAATAGGGTCTCAAGTGGCTTGAGAATCTGTTTAAGATGGTCATCATCTCTTATCTCACAAAACTATCTAATCATATTCTCTCTCATTTTAGTATCTTCTTCTTGTGCTCTCATCTTTCTTCTCACAAGTCTATTGTACAAATCTTCTGGTATCTTTCCATGAATAGTATCAAATTTATTGTTAGAAAAAATCATATGTGTAACCATTGCATTCTCAAGATTCAATCTGTCAAAGGATCCATATAAATCATAGTATTTATTCATTTTGGTAAAGTCTCCATGCTGCATTATATCTTCATTAACTCTTTCTATCCTTGGTTTCCATGATTTCTTCTTTGTTGTCACTTCATCATCTTTTATTTCTGCAACTCTTTTAGGTACTGGTGGAACAATTGTTTTCTATCTTTTACCTGGTCTTGAAGCACTTGCTTTCATTCTTTTGCTTGGTGCTGAGGAAAAGGGTTTCTCTGTCTGACTGATTCCTTGTTCCTTCTCAGGTTCTTCAACCTTTACCTTTACTTGAATAGGTTCTGCACTAGATGCCAAAGGTGGGACTGATAATATCTCACTTTGCCTTATTGCTTTTGCAGTCTTCTTTGCAATATCAAATTCATGCTCACTCATACTTGATTCTTTTAGAATTTTCTTTATTGTAGACTCCACTCTCTTCTTTGATTGTTTCTCTTCCTTAAGTGACTTTGCTGAACCAAAGTTTTCATCATATGTTCCAAATCTGTTGCTATGAGCATGAACTTTACTTTTCAACAATCTACTAACATAACCTTCTATTTCAACTTTAGAGATTTCATAGCCAAGGGGATCTATGAATTCATGTCTACGTTCTACTACCTCAATGTAAGTGAAATCAGTATCAACCATAAAACACATATCATCTTTGTATTTCTCAACTAGGGATGGAGGAATTCTTGATCTATTTACCACAATGTTCTGAAAAGTTTTCAATACTAACTTTACACTGTCATTAACCTTCTCAATAAGATGTTTCATATAGAATTTATTAATTCTTGCCATAGTATTCTCACCATCATTCCATTCAATAGTGTAAGGAAATATTCTTAACAAGTAAAAGAACATGTAAGTAACCAATGAGGAAAATCTAAAGTGAGTGTATTTAGCTTTCTTTATCTTCTCCAAATTTTCAAACAACTGTATTCTTAGAATTTCACACATATCCACAGGCTTCTTCTCCACACACATCTAGATAAGCAATGTGTACCATACCTGCTGGCATATCATCTTCTCTAGAGCTTCCACAAAACTTGGTTGTCAAAATCTTACACAAGTATTTTACATCATCTTGCTTAATTTTACTAATGACTATACCTCTGCCATTGTATACTGAACCGGTGTTTTCAATCACAATCTTTCTCATGTTTTTCTCATTCAATGGGATTGCACCAAATTTTGATAATCTAGTCACATCATGAATTAGGTCTGCAGTTATGTCTATAACTCTATCTTCTAACCAAAATTTTCCATTATGTATCCTACTCAAAATGATCTTAGTACACTCCTCATCATCAAATTCATATTTCATAGAGTACTCAATGATTTCATTGTTTTCTAGATGTTCATAATCTTATTTTATTGACATATCTGAGTTGTACAATTTCTTATATTCACCATTAAAATCATACTCCCTTAGGGTTTCATACTTGCATCCAAGATAACCTTTAACATTCTCTAAATGAAGAACTCCATCTGGTACGGCTAATAAGGCTAAACTAGCATCTCTTTCTGAGGGTTCAACTGGATCTTTCTTATTTCTAGGTTTGTTCTTATCCTTAATGTTGTGAATCAATGACACATCCATGATTATATCTGATTTCTTAAGCTGATTCAAGATCGTAGTCAAATAAATACCTTAAATTCACAAAATTAGGGCTTTCGCTAGATCGACACTTCAAACTTTTGCAAATCACTTCCAAACTTCTTTCTTCACTTCCAAATCACTTCTAATCTCTTGATAATCATAATAACTTTTATTTCAATCTTTTAACACTTAGCATTTACTTGATCTGACATCGCATTCGATAATTTTTTTGCCAAAATGCCAAAAAGCTAATTCTGTAAACCTGCAATCATAAATCTTTTTGCGACCTCGCAAAACACAATATTTCTTTTTGTGCACTTAACCATAGCATCAGTATAACATAAAAAACCTTCGTCTAACTGTGCAAAACTTAACTCATTCAAAAACTAACTCTATACTAATTCTAAGTTGCTAGACTACAAAAATTTACATAATTTAAGTGCTTAAAGAAGGGTTAGGTAAAGACTCATTCTTACCTTTAGATACATTACCTTCCTGATTACCTTCAATGCTGAATATACCTCCTTGATCTATGCCTTTAAGAAATTTTACTTCATCTTCATTGCTACAACAACTTTTCTCTTTGTTTCCTACAATTTCATTCCTTCTTACATAGTTTCTAGGGTTAGGGTTATGTTGATAACCTCCATTGTTCATTCTGCAAAATCTTGCTGTGTGTCCAATCTTGTTACATATTTGACAAGTGATTCCATTGGTTCCATATCTAGGTATTTGCTGATTGATTTGTGTCCTGCAATTTCTAGCAATATGTCCAATTTTGTTGCATCTGAAACATACTATTCCATTTCCTCTTTTCATGTCTTCAGTTGATCTCTGATCTACATTGTTAGTATTTCTAGGCATTCTTCTATTGTAATTATTCTCAATAACTTTAGATCTTCTACATTCAATAGCTCTATGTCCAAAACCATGACAATTATAACAATAACCATTTAGAGGTTTGAATTGTTTACCTGTACAATGTCTCTTCATATGACCAATAGTATTACATGTAAAACATCTACCTTTGAATTCTCTTTGCATACCTTTGGATGATTCTTCTTGCTTCGGTGGTTCTTCTTGCTTAGGTGCATCTTCTTGCTTCGGTGATTCTTCTTGCTTAGGTGATTCTTCTGATTTGTTCTCTTCTAACTTCTTTTCTTCACTACTTTCACATTCATTAAGATCTGGTTTCTTGCTTTCACTAACTATCTTCAATATGTTAAATCCAAGACCAGTTTTGTCATAGAATGGTTTTCCATAAGATACTTGCTTATCAATCTTTTTACTATTTGAATATAGCCTTCCAAGTTGATGTTTAGATTGAGTCAATTCACCTTTCACAATTTTGTTGTATTTCTCAAGTTCATCATACTGCAGTTTGACTTTATCAAATTCAGATGTTACCTTGCCAAGTTTAGATTTTAGATCTTCATTTTCATTCTTTAAACTTTCATTCTCAGATCTCAAATTGTCATTTCCATCTTTCAACCTAAGCTTCAGATTTTCTATCTTCAATTCATGTTTAAGGATCACATTTTCTTTTTCTAAGTCTTCAAAATCTTCAACAAGGATTTGAGATTCCTTCTCAGATTTTAGATCTTCTATCTTACCTTTCAATTTGTCAATAAGATTCTTTGCATCATCATACTTCCTTTTCAAGGTGTTTCTTTCATCAGTAAGCATATCAATCTACTCAAGAGCTTCTTCAAGATTCTTCTATAATTGATCCATATCCATAGAGATCTTACTCAAGATGCTAGGCTTTCCTTGAATGTTTCTTCACCAAGTAACTATGCTCTAATACCAATTGTTAGAAATAGGAAATATTGAGAGGGGGGGTGAATCAGTATTTCACAAACTTTTACTTTTTCCCACTTATGGATATAACATATTACTTTAATGCATACAAAGCATAAGAAACTAAATAGCATACATAACAGTAAATGTAAAGAGCTCATAACACATGATATGATCTTGAGGAAACCCTGGCCAAGGGAAACCCCGGTGGGGATGGTACCCACAAAGATCCACTAATCAAAAGATATTCGGTTAAGGATGTTGACCCTGTTAGGAGCCTATTACAATCATATAGTGTATCAGTCCTGATTAAGGGACTATAGGCCTTGTTAGAAGCCTCAACCCTATTAGGAGTTGTAGATACAAAACCTGATTACCAGATGAGCTCACTACCCAAACAAGTAATACAAATGTTTACTGATTACAATATGGTACTGCTTACAACTTCGCATCAACAACTTTCACTGCTATCACAATTTACATATATTACATGTTACATTTCAAGTATGCTCGGTACATCTTTATTTATACAAGATACAAACATAATATCTTTCTCTTGTCAGCTTGCATATCTTTATGCAAGAGTAAACATCTAGGATGTCATCTCTTTATAATATTAAGTCATTATTTTGACAAGCAAAATAATCCCTTAATTCATTTACTAGTTCTGTCTTCAAAACTGCTGATGCAGGAGCATCCTGGGTGTAAGAGCAATCTTGCATCACCCAAAAATATTTCTGTTTTTATTTTCAATAAGGGCTATTTTGTGCAGAGCTACTATTTATGGAAAGTTACTATTTTTGGTAATTTTCGTATGTGCTCAGAATGATCTGATTTCTTTTTTGGAGGTTCATTTTGGTCATATAAGTCTGCCAGTAAAGTTTCATTGCCAGATCAAGTGTATATTGGAAGATATTGAAGATTTTCGGTATTGGCAGCAGGGTACAGAAACTTTGAACTCAGTTTTGAAGGCTTTAGAGGCCTCGGATGAGGTCGAATTTTGGGCTGAATGAAGCTTGCTTAATTCAAGTGTTGTAGAGCTCCTCGCGCCCTTTCCGAAATGGGGTTACAATAGTCAATCGGGTCAACTGGTGATGACTTATGGTCTTCGGAAGTTGGGTCACCTGAAATGGCGAAAAATGATTTTTCTTCAAAATTTCTGTTCGGGTTTCAAAATTTATTTTGAGCCGACTATGATGTAATGAAATGTAAAATAAAAATAATTCTAAGTTTGGTCGGCCTTATTGGCTAAAATTTTGGAACCTTCCCAGGCGGTGGAAAATTGCCTATATAAGGAAGGCCGTATTATTGTCTTAGGCAGTTCAGAATAGTTCTGGGTAGTAGATCTGGGTATTGAGTCGAGGCTTTGTCCTACAGAATATTGTAAGGGAATGCCCATGTGGCTTTGCATATTGTAATTCTGAAAGTTTGTAATTCCACATTTGTGGAGATAATAAGAAGCCAATTTTCTGTTCTTGCATATTGTTTCTCTATTTCTGTTATGTGTTTGTGGTATTAAGGGGAGCACCCTTCATCAAGTGGTATCAGAGCAGGAGTTCTTGAGTGTGTAAACAGATCGCCGACTGTGAGGTAGTTTGCACCAGGACCGTGGCTAGGGTTTCAGCGCGCATCGCGAAAATGCCTCCACGAAGGGAACGTGGCGGAAGAGCTGGTGTTGTAACACCTGAGGTTAGAGAGCTGCAGAGACAAGTGCGAGCATTGCAAGAAGAGATTCGCAGAGGAATGAATCTTAATGTCGGAGACGAAAGCGAGGATGAAGCTGAAGAAGAATATCAAGAAGGAGAAGTTGAAATTGTGAACCAGGAGGAAGAAAGACTTTTTCGGGCGATTTCCAAGATTGGGAAAAGACCTAAGATTGAGGTTCCTACATTTTCTGGAAATCTTAACACAGAGGAATTGATCGACTGGATCAATGAATGTGAGGAATATTTTGAGTATGAAGATGTTGAGGATCCTGATAGGGTCAAATTTGTGAAGGCCAGACTTAAAGGTCATGCGAAGATATGGTGGCAAGAGATTTAGTTGGAGCGAAATAGAAGGGGAAAGGAGAAAATCACAAGATGGGATCGGATGGTGGATAAATTGAAGTGACAGTTCATTCCTGTTGATTATGAGCTTGATCTATTAAAGAAAAAGCAAAGTTTGAAGCAAGCAGGAAGATCTGTTCAGGAGTATATAGAGGAGTTCTATCGACTTCTCATCAGAACAGGCCATGCAGAAGCTGATAAGGAGAAAGTTGCCCGATACCTTAATGGGTTAAGGCCAAGCATTCAGGAGGAGTTGAATTTGGTTCGAATGAACAGTATTGAGGAGGCATACCAGTTTGCCCTAAAAGTAGAGGAAAAGCTGAACAAGAAGTTTGAGAGCAGACAAAATGGAAGAGGTCGTGGTGGACGGTCATATGGTGGCCGAAATGAAGATCCGAAAAAGAAGGATGAGGCCAGTAGCAGTCAGAATCAGCGCGGAAATAACTCCAATCGCTTCCAAGATCAGAATAATAGAGATCAAAGAGGAAGAGGAAGAGGACAAGGATCTGGAAGAGGAGGTTTCCGTGGAACATGTTTTCACTGTGGAGAAGAAGGTCATAGGGCATTTGAATGTCCTCAGCGCCAAGGCAGAACAGACAGGAGAAATGAAGGCCAGGCCAGAATTGCACATGTAGATGAAGATGCCAGATCATCAAATTCTGAAGATGCTGAAAGAGGAGAAATGTTGATTAACAGAAGAGTCCTGTTGAGTGGTGAGAATGAACCTGAGCAAAGGAGGAGCCTGTTTCGCACCAGGTGCAAGTGTGAAGGTAAATGTTGTGATGTTATTATCGATAGTGGAAGCACTGACAATTTGGTGTCAGAAGAGATGGTGACAAAGTTGAAGCTCAAGAGACAGAAACACCCACATCCATATCGGATTGCCTGGGTACAAGATGACCACAAGGTCATGGTCAATGAACAATGCCTGGTGAAGTTCAAGATTGGCGGATACCAAGATGAGGTATTGTGTGATATCATATCTATGGATGCATGTCATATGTTGTTGGGTAGACCGTGGCAGTTTGACAGATGTGCTGTACATGATGGCCGTGCGAATACCTATTCCCTGACAAAGGATGGAGTGCGACATAAGCTAAAACCATTGAAGGAGACCGAAGAAAAGGTATGTGGTAATGCAAGAATAACATTTGTTGATGGAAGGAAATTCTTAGATGGTATGAGGCATGAGCATGTATGTTTTGCTTTAATTCCAAAAGCTGGTAAAGAGGAAGTAGAAGATGTTCTTGTAGAAGTTGCAGATTTGTTGAATGAGTTTCAGGATATTGTATCCGATAACGTGCCTGATGGATTACCACCAGTCAGGAAGATTAGTCATCAGATAGACTTGATCCCAGGAGCGAGTTTGCCGAATAAGGTAGCACACAGAATGACACCTGCAGAAAGTGAGGAGTTGAACAGACAAGTACATGAACTGTTACAGAAAGGTTTGATCCGTGAGAGTCTGAGTCCCTGTGCTGTACCAGCGGTATTAGCACCAAAGAAGAATGGAGAATGGAGGATGTGTACAGATTCTAGGGCAATAAACAAGATCACAATCAAGTACAGGTTTCCATTGCCACGAATGGATGATATTATGGACTGTTTGAGTGGAGCTGTGTATTTTTCAAAGATAGATCTGAAAAGTGGATATCATCAGATTCGGATCAGAGAAGGAGATGAATGGAAGACTGCCTTCAAAACAAAGGAAGGACTATATGAGTGGTTAGTCATGCCTTTTGGGCTAACCAATGCACCGAGCACTTTCATGCGGCTCATGAACGAGGTTCTGAAAGAATTTCTAGGTAAGTTTGTCATTGTTTACCTAGATGATATTTTGATCTTTAGTAAGACATTGGAGGAGCATATGATGCATATTCGTATGGTATTTGAGAAGCTGAGAGAAGAGAAATTGTTGATTAATTTGAAGAAGTGCAGTTTTGTGAAGAAAGAGTTAGTGTATTTGGGATTTGTAGTTTCAGGAGAAGGTCTAAAAATGGACCCAGAGAAGGTACAGGCTATCCTTGAATGGCCTACTCCAAGGAATGCTACTGAGGTAAGATCTTTTCATGGTCTAGCTAGCTTTTACAGAAAGTTTATCAGAAATTTTAGCAGTATTTGTGGACCCTTGACTGAAACAATGAGAGGGGATAGAAAAGAGTTTAAGTGGACTAAAGGAGCAGAAAAGAGTTTTCAATTATTGAAACAAAAAGTTACAGAACAACCTGTTTTAGCACTTCCAGGTTTCAATAAGGTGTTTCAAGTAGATTGTGATGCTAGTGGTACCGCAATAGGAGCTGTTATGAGCCAAGAAGGTAAACCTGTTGCTTATTTCAGTGAGAAGTTAAATGATGCCAAGAGGAAATATTCTGTTTATGATCAAGAATTTTATGCTATAGTTCAGGCATTAAAGAAGTGGAGACATTATCTACTTCCTAAGGAGTTTGTTTTGTATACTGATCATCAAGCTTTGCAATATTTGAATAGTCAAGGAAAATTGAATCAAAGGCATTTGAAATGGGTTGAGTTTTTGCAGAGTTATACATTTGTTTTGAAACACAGGAGTGGAAAGTCTAATAGGGTTGCAGATGCTCTTAGCAGAAGGCAACTATTGCTGACAGAAATGCAGATTGAAGTGGTTGGGTTCAAGGAACTCAAGAATTTGTATCTAGAGGATCCTGATTTTGGTGAAGCTTGGAAAGCTTGTACAGAACCTGTTACTCTAGACAGGACGAAATGGTTGGATTTCATCATCCAGGATGATATGCTATTCAGAGGGAGTCAGTTGTGCATTCCACGAAGTTCTATGAGGGAGAATCTCATCAAGGAAAAGCATAGCGGAGGATTGGCTGGACATTTTGGTCGTGACAAAACCCTTGGTTTGGTTAGTGAGAATTATTATTGGCCACAGTTGCAGCAAGATGTGAAGAAGTTTGTACAGAGTTGCAGAGTATGTCAGATGGCAAAAGGAGTGAAGCAGAATACAGGGTTGTATCAGCCATTACCTATACCAGAGAAGCCTTGGGAGGATATCAGTATGGACTTTGTTCTTGGTTTGCCGAGGACACAGCGGGGACATGATTCAATTTTTGTAGTAGTTGACCGATTTTCAAAGATGGCACATTTCATTCCCTGCAAGAAGACTAATGATGCTGTTCATGTAGCAGAATTATTTTTCAGAGAAGTAGTGAGACTTCATGGTTTGCCAAAGACCATAGTTTCAGATCGGGACACTAAATTTTTTGGATATTTCTAGCGTACATTGTGGAAGAAGTTGAAGATAGATTTGAAGTTCAGTTCATCACATCATCCACAGACTGATGGACAGACGGAGGTGGTGAATAGAAGTTTGGGAAATTTGCTGAGATGTTTGGTTGGAGATAAGCCAACAGGATGGGATTTGATTTTACCACAGGCAGAATTTGCATACAATAATTCTGTCAATAGGAGCACTGGTAAATCACCATTCCAGATTGTATATGGAAGTAGTCCAAGAAATGCATCTGAATTGAGAAAGATAGATAAAGGAGAAATAAGTAGTGCTGAAGCTGAGGATTTTGCAGAACACTTGAAGAACATCGATGAAGAGGTGAGGAAGCATATTACCAAGATGAATGCACAGTATAAGGCTAAGGCAGATGAGAAAAGGAGGTATAAGGAATTTCAGGTTGGTGATGAAGTCATGGTTCATTTGCGGAAGGAGCGGTTTCCAGTTGGTACATATAACAAGCTGAAAATGAAGAAGTTTGGACCATGTAAGATACTGAAGAAACATGATTCAGGAAATGCATATGAGGTAGAATTGCCTACTGAGCTAAATATTTCACCAGTGTTTAACATTTCAGATTTGACAGAGTATCATGAAGGAGGTGTTGAAGATGAGATCGCAGCAGCACAGTGGAGTATTCCAGCAACTAGTTCAGACACTAAGGAGATCGAGGATATACTGGACAGTCGTGTTGGCAGAAGCACAAGGAATAGGACATATGAAGAATATCTGGTCAAGTGGAAAGGACGACCTATTGAAGATTCATCATGGCTAACAAGGGTGGAGGTTAACCATCTTGGTTTTCCTCTGCACACCTGAGTCGTGACAGGGTCACTTCTCAAATTACCCCGGGTGTCTGATGCAGGAGCATCCTGGGTGTAAGAGCAATCTTGCATCACCCAAAAATATTTCTGTTTTTATTTTCAATAAGGGCTATTTTGTGCAGAGCTACTATTTATGGAAAGTTACTATTTTTGGTAATTTTCGTATGTGCTCAGAATGATCTGATTTCTTTCTTGGAGGTTCATTTTGGTCATATAAGTCTGCCAGTAAAGTTTCATTGCCAGATCAAGTGTATATTGGAAGATATTGAAGATTTTCGGTATTGGCAGCAGGGTACAGAAACTTTGAACTCAGTTTTGAAGGCTTTAGAGGCCCCAGATGAGGTCGAATTTTGGGCTGAATGAAACTTGCTTATTTGAGCGTTGTAGAGCTCCTCGCGCCCTTTCCGAAATGGGGTTACAATAGTCAATCGGGTCAACTGGTGATGACTTATGGTCTTCGGAAGTTGGGTCACCTGAAATGGCGAAAAAATGATTTTTCTTCAAAATTTCTGTTCGGGTTTCAAAATTTATTTTGAGCCGACTATGATGTAATGAAATGTAAAATAAAAATAATTCTAAGTTTGGTCGGCCTTATTGGCTAAAATTTTGGAACCTTCCCAGGCGGTGGAAAATTGCCTATATAAGGAAGGCCGTATTATTGTCTTAGGCAGTTCAGAATAGTTCTGGGTAGTAGATCTGGGTATTGAGTCGAGGCTTTGTCCTACAGAATATTGTAAGGGAATGCCCATGTGGCTTTGCATATTGTAATTCTGAAAGTTTGTAATTCCACATTTGTGGAGATAATAAGAAGCCAATTTTCTGTTCTTGCATATTGTTTCTCTATTTCTGTTATGTGTTTGTGGTATTAAGGGGAGCACCCTTCATCAACTGCACTGTTGGCTGTACTCTGTCATCGGTGAAATAGTCATAACTTTGTCCATACTATCCGTACTCTTTTGTGCACTAAGATGGGGTATCCTTAGACACCATAGAGTCTATGTTCAACTGTGCAAACTCTGATCATGCTCCAGTGAACGTCGCCAAAACAAACTATATTGAGTGCTCTGTCAAAATCACTATTTCATACTTAGACAATTTTAGTCTGCGATCTTCCATACTTACTTTCCAGCTTATGCACTCTTCATAGGGAACATATGTTTCCATAATGACAACATCTATGTACATACCTCAGCTAAATTGCCAACACTATTTATATGACTTAGAAAATTTAACATCTTTTTCCATCTCTGTCCAACAGTAGCCAGCTCTTAGTAGTTTCCAGGCTAACGTGAAACCATTTGAATGAGTCCCACACATGCCCTCATGAAATTCAGTTAATGTATGCTCAAAATCCTCTCATTCTAAGAACCTAAGAAAAGTACCATCTAATCCTCTCTTATACTTGAGTCATTAGTGATGATTACATACTGTGAGGAATTTTAGATAAAGTGTCATTTCTCATTTTTGGTCAAATTATCAGGGATAAATTGGTCTTGTAGGTAAGAGAACATGTGTCTATATCTTGATGAATATTTTACCACAATTTAATAGATCATTGGAGAATCAGGTGAGTCATAGGTTGGGTAAGGTAGTTCTTCCACCAGGAACTCATAGAGAAATTCATATTCTTACATCTGTAGTATTGAAGCTAGTGTAGCCATCACATCAGTTGCATTATAATCTGATCTTTGGATCTATTGTAATGTAATGAAGACAAATAATTTCTTCAAATCATCAACCATCCTTTTATAGGGGATGATTTTCTCATCCTAAGTTTGATACTCATTATTGGTTTGATTTATAATGAGTTGAGAATCACTGTAGATGTGTAGTTCTATTATTTTCCATTCTATTGCCATTTTATTCTATTTATGAAAGCCTCATATTCAACAATGTTGTTGGTACATGGAAATAAGAGCTTATATGCTTTGGGAATGGTGTATCCTTGAAGTTTTATAAATAGAAATCCTACTCTGAAACCATGTTGAGTGAAGGATCCATCAAAGTACATCATTCATGATCTTTCAGTGAGATGCATTATAGAATCATCTGGGAATTATATAGTTAATGGTTGATCATCTTGTAGAGAAAAAATATCTAGTTGGTCAACGATCACCTATCTTTTTATTTATTTTATATCCACATACTCAATGTCAAAATCAATAAGTATCATTGTCTATTTGGCTAATCTACTTGTCAATGTCGCTTTGTTAAGAAGATATTTCAAAGGATCAATTTTAGCTACAAGCTTGATTGAGTGTGCCAACATGTAAGGTCACATTTTTTGAGAAGAAAATACTACTTCCAAGAAATCCTTCTTGATGTTTTTGTAGTTAATCTCATATGACACCAATGTTTTGTTGATATAATAAATAGCTCTTTCTTTGTTCATGTTGTTCTACTGTGCTAGGAGAGCTCCCAAAGAAGTATCTGTTGTTGAGATGTATAATATTTTAAGCTTTTCCTAGGATGGGTGACATAATTATGGGTGGATTATCTAGATACTCTTTTATTTGTGTGAAAATTGTCACAATTTTCATCCCACCTACATGTTACACCTTTATGAAAAATTTTAGTGAAAGGTTGAGCTTTGTCCACTAGTTGAGATATGAAGCACCTGATAGATTGATTTTTTCCTTGTAAAGACCTCACTTGACTAATATTTCAAGGTGGTTGTATCTCTATTATGGCTTTGAATTTTTCTAAATCTACCTCAATTCCTTTTGCTGAAACAATATAGCCCAACAGTTTTCCTGACATGACTCCAAATGCACACTTTTTAGGATTAAGTCTAAGATTGAACTATTCCATTCTATCCATGATTTTTATAAGATCTGCTAAGTGAGTAGATCATTCCATTGATTTTTATAGGGTATCATCCACATAATCTTCCATGTTTGTGTGCATCATTTCAAGAAAGATAGTGGTCATGGCACGTTGATATGTATCTCCTACGTTCTTTCATCTGAATGGCATTGCATTCCATCAAAATGTGCCCCAAGAAGAAGTGAAAGAAGTTTTCTCTTGGTCTTCTAGTGCAATTTTTATTTTATTATATCCTAAGAATCTATTCATTCAAAAATACATCTTATATCCAGTTGTTAAATCAATAATCATATCAATGTTTGGCAGTGGAAAATCATGTTTGGGGGAATATTTTTTTAGATCTCTGAAAACTATACATACTCAAATTGATTTATCTAGTTTTGATATTGGTACAATTTTGGAGATCCACTCTACATAGTCAATGAATCGAATAAATCCATCTTTTAACAATTTCTCTAATTCAACTTTTATCAGTAATGCAACATGAGGATGCATTTTTATAAATTTTTGTTTGAAAATTTTTACACCAAGTATAATGGATAAGTGATGCATTATAATATCTTGATCCAATCTAGGAAAATTTGAATATGTTCAGGCAAATTTGATTTTTTTCTCCTTAAAGAACTCTTTGAATTTTTATTTTTATTCTTCTAAAAGAGATTGTGCCAGATGTATGAGTTGTGGATTTTCTATTGTTCCCAAGTTGACAGTTTGTGTAGGCTTGATCAAAATGGATGACCTTTCCTAAAAGTGACTAGGTAAAATATCAAGTATACCATCTTCTGGTACCTCAAGGAAGTTTTCACCTTTAGATAAGTCTTTTCTTTTTACTTTTTTGGTTCTAATATTGCCACAATGTGGTTTTCACCATCAGAACGCTTATTCTTATTCTTTTTCTTTTTTAGATTGAGATACTTGATATCCTCCTCGGACATATTCATGGTCATTTCACTGATAGAAGAGGTAAAAGGTTCAACATCATTTAGATAACAAGCCAACAAATAGTTGTTTGGAAATGTAGGGATATCGATTAGCTCACTATGTTGGGTGTAGTCAATTAGCTTGGGCTATATAAGGGATATGGCATAAGATGGTTTAAGGGAGTTCATGATATGTTCATCATCACTTATAATTGGAAAGTCAAGATCTGTAATACCACTTTGTGATAGAGTGTTTAGACCGACAAGAGTCCCATCGTCATCATCAAAGCTTGTGTTGGAAATTTGTGAACCTAACTCGTTTGACCCTTCTCCTACCTCAAGCCCATATGAGATATGTTAAGATCCACCTCTTTGTCAATATTTTCATCACAAAGTGAATCCCATTCATATTCATGTGATTCAGTTCTTCTATCATTAGACCTATTCTAGGATGAAGCAAGTGTCATTCTTACTTCTTCAGTGTTTTGGTCACCTTCTTTGGCAATGGTTTTCTCTTGGGATGTAAAGGTATTTCCTTGATCACTAGGGTTCATGACCAATGAGTTGGTTTGTAGCATTATTTTCTTTTTTTGGTCTTGAAGTCCTACAAAATGATTTGGTGTAACCGTGTATATAACTCACCTTGATATTATGGATTTGATGTTTGTATATGCAAAAGTCTTTCAAATGAAAAGCCTTTTAATTTAACTTCTTCTTCAGATTCTTCATTATCTTTGTCAAATATGGGACCAACCCTATTAGCCACAAGATGGAACCTTGCTTCCTTGAAGCCAAGACCAGTTTTATCTTTGGAGTTTTTGTATCCTGCATGCATTGGTTCAATGATTCCTATCTCATTTTTTCTTATGGGACCTTTACCTTTATAGCCAATTTGTTTCATTAGGCTATACCCTTACATAAATTTTACTGTTTGGTATATATATGTATATGTATATGTGTCTATATATACATATACATATATGTATATGTATATATATACATATACATATACATATATGTATATATATATACATATACATATACATATATACATATACATATACATATACATATACATATACATATACATATACATATACATATACATACACACACACACACACACACACACACACACACACATATATATATATGTATATATGTATATATAGATGTATATACATATATATGCATATATATGTATATATGCATATATATGTATATACATGTATATATGTATATATATGTTGATGAACTACAACTAATTGAATACCTGAATGACTTGAAGATCAGTGAATAGAGATCACCAAGTTACTGAAATGATATGTAAGATAATTAAATCAGTCATTATATTGTCATTGATGTCAACTAGTTTTGACAGTACTTATCATGTTAGTTACAAACATCTAAAAAGAGAGAGAAGATGAAGAACTGAGATATCTACATGGAGAAAGATGGATATGACAGATGAGGATAAGGAATACCTTGGGTAACTTATTGATGAGTCTATGATCTCATATTGTTGACTTGATTATGTTGCATTAATCTATTATGAAGAAGGAAGAGAAATTGTACAAGACACTGTGGTCGGTAAATGAAGACTTTAGTATACACCGAGCCAATGTAGTATATACCGAGTGATAGTATTAATAGAGCTTGTATTCACTGACGCATTTCTTTGTTAACCAAGTATGGATGATAGTATTAAATGCTTAGTTTAGCCGACAGAAAATGATGAGCTGGAAATTATTATTATTTTGAGATTGAGGATAAAGTTTGTTATGAGATCCATGACTAACAAAATTTAGAGAAGATCTACAGGATGGAATTGAAATGTGTTATTGACACAACTTCCAAAGAAGGTTTAAGAGGCAAAATCAATGAAGAAGAATAAGTGGAAAAATCTGATGGTTGATATGAAAATGGTTTATCTATCTATATAAGAGATATGAGTTTCTTTATTGAAAGATGCCAGAAGAAAGAAGACTGCAAAGATGTCGCGTGAATACAGTTTCATGCATGCTTGATCAGACTGGTTGTGTATGCAGCCTAAAATGGTCACCTAGACTTTGGGCCCCCATTCTTGCAATTTATCAAATCCCTAAATCAATATTTTAAAAAATTAAACATTTATCAATTATATCAATTTCCTTGATCAAATCCTATTCTATCATTTATTCGATTAAAAATCCTGACACTCAAAGGTTGATCCACTCTTTGTGTAGTTTTTAGAATCCTTTAGCGGGCCTACTCTTGAGCAATCAAGAGGAACGACCCAAGTGGGGAAAAGCTTTTTGCCAGCTATTCTGACCCACTATAAACTCAAGGCTATCAAGGACATAAAACCTTGGTAGACGTAGTACTTGTCTTCACTTGGTGTGAGTACTTGTGGGATTGTGACCATGAGGAAAATGTTGAGCAAGAAAGCTTAAGGTACTCTTATGGCCGCAAGGTCCGTTACTTGCCGCAAGGTAAGGAGTCCCTTTGGGGAGCAAGAGGGGTATTACGAATGAAAGCCCTTATTAAGAACCATAGATAGAAGGCACCCTATTTTTCCACTTAGCTTCTTGGTGCAAGGATTGAACTAACCCAGATCACCCCAAGATTACTCACCATCTGTGTTCCTTGGGTTGTGTCATTGACACTTCCATGACAAAGCCAATATCTATTGTGGGAAACCACTTTGTGTGAGGCGATGGGACATCAAGTGTGGGCCAAGTTGTTAAGTATTGAGCCTTTGCCCTTCTAGGATAGTAAGTGCTTGAAGTGTTCTCATTGTGATCTACCTGTGTAAATGTTCTCAAACATCAAACATCACGGTAGCATTCATAGGATTTTTCGCTTTGATATCACAATTGCTTGTCTTGGAAAGGTTGCTTTCACCCTTGTGCAAGTGTTTTATGACATGTTTGATCACCTACTATTTTCAAACTTGTCTGATTACTACTAGTACTATGTTTGGAGTCAAAAAATTGAACCATCAAACTAAAACATTGACTGAATTGCCTTCAAAATTGAGTTTTTTTATGTTCATTGGTCAAGAGTCGTACGATACTGGAAAACCATCACACACCCTCCTAAGAAATATCATGCGATACTTCATGGCTGCTATTGTATTGCTTGCCTATTATACATTCTGTCACACTAGCTGCCTGGAAACTATTGCACTGCTTCTTGTGAAATATCACATAGGAAAATTGTATCGCCTTGTTACTCTGAGAACTATCACACAGAGTTATTTTTCTGTCTCATTTTTGTTTGGTGTCTTGGTGATTTGTGTCATCTTCCAGTCTTCCTTGGTCAGATCTTAGGTACTGTGACATGTTGCTCAATATCCAAATGAACTCAAATGGTATCAATTTGTAGAAAATTACTCTTGGTCTTCTTTCTTCCACATCTCCCTCTTCTTCCTAAACTCTTCACATCTTCTTGATTCTTTTCCTCTTATTATCTAGTCTACCTACTTCGATTCATCTCTTCTATCTCTTCCATGTTTGATTTGTCCTCTTCCAGAACCATGAATTTCAACTACCTTGTTATGGAACCTCTCTTGAGAATGGATGATCTTGAACTCATTTCTCAATTCAAAGAATTTTACTCCTCCAATAGTCCTTCTGGATATCTCATGGGTGATAAACTTAAGGCAAAAATAAAAGAAAAATTTCTTGAATCATACACCTTTGCTAGGATCATAGACATGATCATGTCCCGACCTCCTTCTTCCAAACATTCTTCATCTTCTTCATCTTCTCATTTTTCTTCACATTCCAAGTCTTATCATGACTCTTCTAGACATTATTCACATTCCTCATTATCCAAGTCTTATTCCTCTACTAGGTCCTCACCTTCTTCTTCTTCTTCACAATCTCATTCCTCTTCTACTTCTCCCAAGAGTCTTGCTTCTCTTCTTGAGACATACCATGATGAGCAACATGATAATCCTCATGATACCTCTTCAGTGAAGAGTGACACACCCATCTTTGATGACTATGATGACTATGATGACTATGATGATGGAAAATGTAGTGATACCTATGACACCTCTATTCCTAAGAGTCCTTCTAGTCATGTGCTCGTGCTTACTAGAAATGGGTCATCACATTGGATAGATCATGATGGTGATCCATATGAATCTGATTTTGAAAGAGACTATGATGCTTGTTGTGAACAATATGATACATCTACTTCTATTCAGGAAGAGAAAGCTTTTCGTGCTGATTATAAACATCGATACTATGAGCATTTCTCCTCTAAGAACTCTCATGCTAAAAATAAAGATTACACTCTTGAGCAAGATCATGTTGATGATAGACCTTTGTCTTGTGATGGTTCCCTTCCATCCCCTACTTCTTCCAATACCCATACATTTCCTAAAGCTTCCAAGTCTTCCAAATCTTTCACAAATCCTTCATCCAAAAAAGATCCTAATACTTATCATGCGGTTCCCTATAGTTATCCTCAAGGGCTATCTCTTAACAAAACTCAAGTTGACCTTCACTTAGATGCAAATACTTTCAATAATGCTAAACCTAAAGAGCCTAAGCCTTTATGTGCTACAATGCCTACTTCAACTAGTCCTTCACTATCTCTTCCAAAGTCTTCCATATAGTTCCAACATGCTTCCTTGTCCTTAGAAGTGACACCATGTCAAGAGGACTTTAAAAATGATAAAGAAAAGAACATAAAGAAAGATCAAGATCAAGAACCCTGCATGTCATCCAATCCTTTTCATGATGTCTCTCATCCATTTCATGGTTCTTTTGATCCTCTACACCCTTTCTCATCCATTCCACCATATCTTCAGTCTTCTCCTAAGAAGGATCAAGCTACTACTTCCAATGTTGAGCCTATTGAAAATAAAGAGAAAAATGATACATTTATGCTATCTAAAGCTCCTTGTCAAGATCAAAGTATTTCATCTTCTTGTTCTATCACTCCATGTTTGCTTTCGCTTCCAACTCTTCCTAAGTCTTTGCAAGCTCCGAACAATCCTATTAAAGAAGTTACTCATATTCAAGATGTTCATGATCCTATTGCAAATCCTAAGGCTCACTCTAAAGATGCCGATATCCTTGGTTGTCATATAGATTTTGATGAACTTATTGATTATCCTTTTGTATCTTCTGCATCCATCCTTGGACCTCCTCCACCAGTACTAAGGGCTTCATGTCTTCCTTCCATCTTGGGTCCTTATGTCCCTTCACTTTCCCCTCCTAATTTTCCTAATTCATCATCCATTTTGGGTCCTTACCTCCCTCCATCTCCTATCTTTCCTCAAGATCAACATAGATGCATACCCTCAAATCCTTTTCATCCACCCACCCATCTAAACTAGTCATATCCTCCTTCTTCTTCCACAAGTCCCAAGTCTTTTGGAAGTAACTTGAATGTTAAATACAATAAAAAGAAGCAATACAAGAATCCATCAAAAAAAGAAGATCACCATGTCTCTTCTAATTGACATGGAGGCATAAAGTCAAAAGAGATATCTAAGAAGAAAACTACAAGACAAGTATGGGTTCCAAAATCCATCATGGAAGATATTCTCTCTAAATCATCAAAAAGAAATGAAAAGCCTATAGCTATATGGATTCCAAAGTCTCTCTTGAAAGAGTCTAATGTTGAGAAACAAGTGAAGTTGACATTCAAGCTTTCAAAGGCTTCCACTTCATCTTCTTCCAAAAACATTCTTCCATTCCATGCACCTAAACCACAACCTCTGCTATCCATTCACCATATTCCTTTGCGTATTCATTTATTCACATTTCCTCCATCCTCTCACCATCCTTCAAGGTGTGTGTTGATGTTGATTTTTCCTTCCTTTCCATCTAACCTTTCACAATCCTTCCATTCATTATCCTTCTACCTTCTATCCTTTTTCCTCATTTTCTTATTCCTCCTATCTTCCAACCTCACTCACTTTACATAAAATCTTATCCTCCATTTTTCTCTTCCATCTTCCTTTCCCTATCAACATCTTTGAGCATACCATTTTGAATCCTTGGCATATCATGGTTTATCCTTTCAAGGAGCATTATCTAAAAAGCTTTCCTTCTTCCAAAATAGAAAAAATTAAAAAAAATAGAAATTAAAAAAAAAAGAAAAAATTAAAAATGTGCCTTGGTGGAAACCTAGAAACAGGTGCCTTGGTAGCAAAAGTAAAGAGAAATAAATTCATCCTATGGTGAAAACTACTCCCTTGTGGCACCTTGGATAAGTACCACGATGAAAACTTGGACATCAGGCATCATGCGTAGTTCTTCTACATATTTCATCCACTCCATCTTCTCTCTTTGATCTTGACAATGTTGACCGATACACGAACATTTGGCTATCTTGTGAGCTATCTTACGATGATCTTTCTTTCATTCCATTCATGTTTATCCTTCATATTTATTTTCCTCCATTAATTCTAGCCTTTCGCTATCTTTTTCCACTTTGGTCTTGATCTAATAAAAAAGAGTAAAACACGATGCTATGAAGCCTCTTGACATGTCTACTCCTTTGGACTACATCCTTTCCTTCTTTTTCATTACACTTTTGTTACTTATCCTATGTTGGCCTTTCATTGCTTGTCCAAATGTGCTTTACATGATAATTTTTCCCTAGCTTGGGTACTCTTGAGGAGTTTTCCTTTGAGGATTTCTTCCCTTCATTCTCCTTGATTTTCTTGTCTTCCATCTCTTTCACCAGCTTGCTAATCCCTCTTGTTCTCCACCTTGCTAGACATTGGGACTGCACGATGTGATCTTGCTTGGGAGTTTGATGCCCATTCTGTTTGGGGGCATCCTTTGTACATATTTTATTGATCCTGAAAAAATTCCAAAAAAATTCATATATGATGCTAAAAAAATTCTAAAAAGCATATAAAGTCCTGAAAAAATACCAAAAAATCAAAAAATTCAAAATCCCAAAAAATAGTCACACTTACCCAACTGTGTTTTTTAACATTCCCCTAGTGTCCAGTGTTTCTCAACACTTATCAAATATCCTACCTGCAGTCTAGAATGATGCAATATTTCTCACCGGTAGATGCGATGCTCAAAGTTTGACTCTATGACCTACACACATGCACTCTATGAGACTTGCTTGACCTTATTTCTTTGTGTGCTGTCTATGATGATTTTTTTGCTGAGTGTTCTCTCCCTAATAGTTTTTGATGATGCTGAGCTAGAAGACTGGGGCATGAGGACATGTTTTATTTCTTTTTCTTCTTGTGGGTATATTTTGTTAATCCTAACTGTCACGAGCACTTGTGCTTGATCCACTTGACACTAAGGATCTACAAGGTATTATCCTTGACTATTTTTTCACAAGTGCATGCTTTCTGTCATCTTGACTTTCTCGTGTCTCGATGTGAGCATAATCTTGCTATACTAAACTTAAAGAATCTCACTGCACTAGTCATCTTGACCTATATGTCTTTGGTGCCTAGGTGAGATTTCCACATTTCTATCTGATATAGATCATATTCATATACTCATAATTATACTAGTGCATATTGTATGATCTTGCGACGCTACCAATAAAGCTCGATGATGATTATTAGAGTCTAATGGCTTTGTGACCTTGCAAGTAAACCACTTTTCATATAGCTTGCATTTTTAGACTTCATGTTAATTTGCATTTTTAGACTTCATGTTAATTTTCATTTTTAGGTTGCATTATGCATTGGAGAGGGTTTTTCCTTCATCTTTCATTTGGACTTTTAATCAAACTATGATCATGTTTTGATCTTCATTTCCTTATCTTCTTTCGTGATCTCAATCAAAATTTCCTATCTTAAACAGTTGATTGATTTGGGGCATCCTCTTTCTTGAGGAAAATTCTCTTTCTTCTCTCCATTTCTTTTCACTTCTTACAAATTTCTATCTTTCATTTGCTTTCATCCCACTTCTTTTTCTTCTAATTTAGTCTTGGGGCATCATCTTTCATGTTTGATGATCTACCTTGGTTTTGTGATCCTTATATCTTTCATCTTACATCAAGAACCTTATATTTAGTTCGATTTGATGAAATTTATCAATTTACTGTTTCTCCTCTATCTCATTTTGATTTCAATCATGAGGGGGTAGTACCTATCAACTTTAATCCTTGATTTAGCTTATCAATCAGCCTTGCTTGAGATTCTTATGTCTTATTTGAGACTTCATTATCACCTAGCTATACAGGTGTTGGTCTTGTCTTTCAGCTTATCTTTGTCAGCTTATGCTTATGCTTGGCCTGATATGTTCCCATCCGTTAAACACATGTCTAGATTGTTTTGTGATCCCAAATCGATCTCACATTAGTCAAAGAGGGGCAAATGTATGTACCCTAAAATGGTCACCTAGATGTTGGCCCCCATTTTTGCAATTTATCAAATCCCTAAATCAATATTTTAAAAAATCAAACATTTATCAATTATATCAATTTCCTTGATCACATCCTATTCTATCATTTATTCGATTATTCTATGGGCTAACCATTTTATCCTAAAGTCTTTATTTATTAAAAGGAATTTCCTCCCCTTTTATTAAATAAAAAGCCCCCACTTTTCCTCTTATGCTAAGTTGCACAAATAAAGCATTATTCTTATTTTATAAAAAGAAGAAAAATAGTTTTTGTCTCATATGGACACAAAAGTCAACTCTTATTTTCTCTTTGGAGGAGATTTGTGCACATGGATTGCTCCTCTTTCAAGCTCCACCCTTGATTAAATCTTTTGCCTCTTAATCTCCATGGTCCATTCCTTTTCAATTCCTTTAAAAGGAGAGCTCTTTTCTCATTCTAGGATCCCAACTTTTTATGCTAATCTTATGTTGCAGGATTTCTTGGAGACTTTGGAGCTTTTGGAGATCATTTCTTGCATTCTAGTTTCTTTCTTGCATCATAGCTTTCATGGCACCTATCTTAGTTTCCTTTATGCTTTAGCTTAGCTCACATAGCTTAATTAGCAAGGGTTTGTAATACTTTCCTTTCATAGCTTAGCTTGCATATTCATTCTTAGCATAGCTTGCATTGCATTGCATTTTCATTGTAAATTCTTGAGAATATTGGCATTCTTTCCCTTGTCTCTTTGAATCTCCCATTTTGTGGTTTACTAGCAAGGTTGCATACTTCAATAGCTCTAGTTGAGAGCACTATCAACATCCTTGTGACTCCATGCCTAGGGAGCTCTAGGTCACTTTCTCAAGGTTTCCCATTCATGGATTCCCTTGGAAGTAATGACTTAGAGAAGTGAACTATTTAGTGTGTACAGGTTGAAGAAGAATTGAACTGCAGAACAATACCGAGCGTCAGAGAGCTATTACCAAGTGAAAGTAAGTTGAGGAAGTGAATTGAAATATTAATCAGAGGATTTGTATGGGCTTAGAATAGATTCAAACATCTGCAAATTGAGTTGTATTGTAATTAGATCAACTACTGTTTCAGTTTAACCATTGATACACAAAATATCCTAACCGAGTGGACTTAACCATCTTATGTTATGCTCCTATGTCATTCAAGGAATGTACATTGTTATCTTAATGACCCCATAGTGAATGCTGGTCAAAAGTTAACTATTAGTCTTAGATCCCCTAACAAGGTCACACCGTATAGTGTGTTTTTATCCTTTAACAGGGTTGGCTCTTCACCGAGCTCACTTCAGAAGAGTGAAAATTATTTTGGGTTACCGGTCCCAGGTGGTTTTTCCCTTAGCAGGGTTTCCATGTTAAATAATTGTGTTATGTATTTATGTGATGATTTTTTTATCGTCATAATTTACATACTTCATATTTTATTTGGTCAGTAATCATAGTGAGTTAATTAACTTGTAATCGGTAAAAGGCATAGACAGTTTAATAGTTTATGTTACCGAGCTACATAATTTATTGAAATTGTTTTGAGAGTTACATCTTTGTATTTGGGACTATAGGATAACTGATCTAATTGATTCACCCCCCCTCTTAGTTATTATAACAATTGGTATTAGAGTGTTGGTTGCTTGGAACAAAGTTTTAAGGACTTCGACAGAAACATTACAAATGTATAAGAGGGAAGTGCCGAAGCTGAACAAGGACAACTTTACAATATGGAAAAGCCGGATGAAACTTCACATATCTAGAATTGGTGATTCTGCTATAACCTTATTGAACAATGGCTACATACAACCGCCAATTGGACCTTTAACTCTTGATTAGTCGAGAGACTGACATGAACATAACATTACTATGATAGAGATTTTTGCTACTCTATCTGATGTTGAATTTGAGGATGTCAAGACTTGCACTATTGCAAAGAAAATGTGGGATAAACTTGCTCTAGTCTATGGTGGTGATGCAAATGTGAAGAGAGACAGAGCTGAAAGCTTAAGAGGCAGATTTGATGATATGAAAATGAAGGAAGGAGAAAACATTACACAATATACAAACCGAATCAAAGAGGTAGTCAATGCTATCTGAGGAGTTGGTGGTGTCATTGATGAAGATATAGTGATAAGTAAGATTCTAAGAACCTTGTTGGCTGCATATGCAATCATAATATCTTCTATACATGAAATGAGGTCTAGACCTGGTAGCACTCTTACTCTTGATAGTCTGATTGGTAAGTTAACAACCTTTGAGTTGAACAATTTTGATAATAGTGTTGTATCATTTGTTGAGTCTGCTTTTATGTCTTCTCTGAAGATCGATAAATCTAGTAGTAGACATAATATAAGGAATGACAGTAATACTAATGATGAGCTTGATGAACTTGAAGCTCTTATGGCCCAGAGATTGCCTAAAGGTAAAGGTTGATATAAGGGAAAGATACCTTTAGCTTGTTTTAATTGTAAAGAAGTTGGCCATATTGCTGCTAGATGTCCCAATAGGAAAGAGGAAGATAAAGACCAAGAATGATCTGGTGATGGAATCTATGGAAGAAGAAACAATAGAGGTTATTGACACTACAACAAATATAACTGAGATAAAAAAGATAAGGGAAAAAGGCATGTTATTTGATTGAAGATGAGGACATCGACACTGACATTGATGATGATGTTGAGGCAGTGTTTGTTGCAATGAAAGATGATTCAGAAGAGGAGGAAAGGTATGTAGAAACAACACTCATTTCTAAAGTTAGTAAAAATGATACTTGGATCATTGATAGTGGCTGTACACATCACATGACTAGTGATGAAGATAAGTTTGATCATCTTGAGAATTATAATGGAGGATTAGTAAAGCTGGGTAATGATACACCTTGCATAGTTAAAGGAAAAGGATCTTTATTCATAAATGATAAAATCAGATGTGATAATGCTTATTGGCTAAAAGGACTGAATTACAATTTGCTAAGTGTAGCACAACTTAACAACTTGTTAGTAAACAAATTTATGCTTGATTTAATCTTTCTCAAGACTATAAATCTATCACCCTTTCAAGACAAACATTCACTAATAGTTGGGTAAGCGTTTACTACAAATCACTTCCCTCTAAATTTTAATCTAGGTACAGCTCCCTAAAATAGATTTTCAATGAATTTCCTTTATCTTATTTCTCAATTTAGATTTTAACCTGAAAGCTTAGAAAGGTTTCTATAACGTTCTTAGACAATTAGCACTTCAAACAATCTTTTCACAAAGAAAAAGTAAGATATGTAGAAGTAGAGAATCACAATTTTCTACTTCCCATATTATTCTGAGATAACATAGAACAATGAATAAATCTAAGAAGTGTAAAACAAGTTATAATTAATGATATCATCAAGGTACTGACAGAGATCTTTTAAAGAAATATGGAATGGACTAAAACATCACCACAGAACATGAATCCGCTCACTTAAAATTGCACAAATTTGAAACGTAATACGATTGATATATTAAATGTCTTTGCAGCACATACAAAAGAAAAATATATATATAAGTTCTTAATCAACAAACTTGATATATCCAAATTGTTTTTCAATGAAAGAAACTTCCAAAGATAAAATACTAGTTTTCTTCCAAAAATTTCTAACCCTTTCTTCTACGAAACTAAGCTACTTAAAGTTTTTGCAAAGCTGAGAGGTCTCCCAAAAAACCCAACCCCTTGGTTAAAGTAGTTTTAAGAGTAACCAAAGTAAATAGGACACACGTCCTTTAGAGTTTTAAAACAATTGAAAAATAACTAAATCTCAAGATTGGCCTCCTTATCAGCAACATGCTCCTCATCTTCAGCGGGATTCTCTCTTCAGCTGCGACGGATTATGTTGCCTCCCACTGCTTGTGCACCTGAATAAGCTCCTTCACGAGTTGCAAATGAGGAACTTTCATGTTCACTATCCTAGTCATAGCTGCTTCCTTAGTCCACTTAGACTTCTTGATCTTCTCAATTATTATGGGGTGTTGATCTACACTTATATACAACATGGATTCTATTCTGGCTACCTATGTGAAATCTGAAGGCTTAGGGTTGGCCTTTTCTTTGACTTTCTTCATAGTAGTCTCAAAAACCCCGAGAGCTACTTTCAGGTCCTGTTCCCCATGATTGATTATGTATGTATGAGAAAATTAATTACTTTTAATTCAGTCATCATTATTTTTTGCAGCTGCTTGAATTCATTCTCACTATCCTTGTTCTCAGAAATTGTACTCCTAATAGTGTTGAGACACTAACTGATGTTCCTTCTAAGAATGAAAAAGGTAGCTTCGTTGGGTGATTTCATAGATCTCTCTATGCAAAACTTCATAAATGCATACTTTTCAATTTCTAAGAACTTGGACATAGCTGCAAACCATTTCTCCTCTTCTCTCTCCTACACTTGTCTCTATATTGTTTGTAATTCCCTTGTTAGAGCTTCTGTGTCATGTAGAACATCTTGAGCATCCTTGAGATACCTAAGACTACTTTTAATAATTTCATTGATCCACTCATCTATTGAAGTTGCTAGGGCTCGACCTCTTTGAACCTGGCTCAAGAAATTTTTTCTCTCAGCAGAATCTAGATCAAAGATTTGAGGAGACTGGACTAAAGGAATGGTGTCAAAGCTACACAAAGTATTGAGAAACTGTGACAATGTTAAGATTGTCTTCTTTAATTCTTTCTTCTCTTTACCATCTTGCCAAGATGAATACAACATCTATTGAGCTATCTCCTTGAACAAATTATTCTTTCCTGCACGATCCATGGTACCTAACTCTACCTTGGTGACCTCAAAATCTTCTGAACTGACTTCTTGTTCTCCTTCCTTTAGCTTGTAGGTTGCCACTTCTATGGTCCATTTTCCCATTTTTGCATCTATGAACATTCAGGTTGTGCTCTTCACCTTCTTAGTTTTGGGAGTTTTCTGGACATACTTGCTAACTATGTCTTTAATAGGAACCGATACAGGAACCAGGCTACATTTTTTACTCACCGACGAAACTAGCCATTAGGGTGTGACTCTAGATCTAGTGGATTTCTCAGGTTTCTTTGCTGGCATACCAATTACTTCTAGCATGGCATCATCTAAATCAAAAATATCTTTCTCCACGTTTTCATTTTCAGATATGTGGAAACTCATATCTTCTATCCTGTCTTCATCCAGATTGATTGTTAGGATATTCTCCTGAGCCATGCCTCTCTTTGCCTTTGATCTAGTCTTGGACCTTGTAATCCTCTATGGAGGAGAAATTGGATGAGGATCAACTATATCTTTCTTTCTTGTGTTTCTGGTCTGTGATTTCTCAGTAGACCCTGTATTTTCAATTTAGGTGGATGGATTAGAAACAAAAACAAGAGAATGCAAAGAAGTACATCTAACTTCTTTTTCTACTTTAGGTTCTTTCTATTTTATTCTTATTTGCAACCACTTGTTAGTTAGTTGGATAACACACAAAGTTCTTTTCTCAATATTATCCTCTTCCTCCTAGGACCAGTCAATAACATGATCATTTTTTTCAATTGATTTCTTGAAGCTAGGTTCAACCAAATCAAATCCATCATCAGTTACCCCATCTACATTAATCTGAAGTCTCATTGATTGAATTTGTGATACACACAATCTACTGTGTGCCCTTTCTTCTACCTAAGATTCATCACAACAATCCTCCAAGAAATCATCCAAGTGAGGTATAGGAAACATGTGTGATTTAAGTCCTAGATTGCTAATGGCATAATTTTTATTATCAAACCCCACTCTTTCAGTATAGTATTTGAAGTCAAAATGAGAGATGTCACTTCAAATACTAACAACATCCACCATGGTCTTACATGAAAATTTACCAAGAGTTATAGGGAAAGCTTTATCCCACTCCTCTTTAGGAAGAAATCTTTTCAAAACTATAGTAAGCTGCCTACAAATCTCAGCTAGGATGAAACAGTCAAATGCATTCCTAGGTAACCTTAGTGGTGAATCTTCAAAACCCCCAACCTTGATGTAAGTGAATCTAGGAAATTGAATGTAATAGCTCCCATATTTAGTTACCAACTCCTGGGATTTCAAACTAATCCTCTTATCAGAAATATCAGCTAGCTCAAAATTTAGTTTACCCATAAATGTGTCATGTACCCTTTTGTAATTTTCAACAACTTTGTCCTTTTGTAGAATGGAGTAATATTCATAAACACACATGTCTGCAACCCAAGGTTCATGTGGTATTCCATGCCATTGTCTGCTATAGGCTAAGCAATACATTAGATAGGAAGACATGAAGAAACCACTACCAGTCAATTTATATGTGTTGAGCTATCCTCTCAAGGAACTAGCAATTAACTCAACCCAATCTAAGAGTTGTGTTCCTTCTAGGATGATTTGTACATAGAAATACATCCAATCAGAGAAAAGATACGCTACTTGGGACCCTCTTACTCTATGCAACATTACCATTAGATCACTGATGTAAGGGCAGAGATTGGTTCTGTTAAATTTATTGGGTAAACACGAACCCCCTCTTTGTGGGTTCAACAACTAGCTTTTAGCTATAGAGGTAAGATTTGAATCTTTATTTTCATTAAACTTTAGAATAGATTGCACGAGAGAAAAAGTAGAGAAGGTCTTTTTTGGGATTTACAGCTCTTGAGTCACCATCTCCCTATTAATAGGCATAAGGATGCTACCATCCTTCTTTTTTATTGACTCAGTCCGTGCATCATAATTTTGTATGCATTCAAAAATTAATTTTGAAAAAATAACAGCGGGAGGAAAAGTCACCGCAGAACACAAACCACTATGTAAAATTTCCAGAGCTAGGGTATCCTCTAAAGAATTCAAAAGATAGGAAGGAAAGTCCTCCACATTATAGTCTTCTAGGTCAGTGTCTAATATTATGGGGCCATCACATACTAAACTTGTGGTATTTCCAAACATATGAAAATTTGACCTCATGACCCAATCGCCACCATCCCTTCAAAACACTTCACGCTACTTCCCTTATCTAAAACCTCCATCCACTTATCCTCCAAAACCCTTTCAAAACCAAACACCAAGTCTTCCAATCCTTTTCCCCAATCCTCCATCCTATCTCAATCCACCATCTTCTATTCCAAACCACATTTCTAACAATCCCCTCCCACAAGCAGAGTGCATCCTTCAAACCACTTCATATCCCATACCTTGATCCATCACCTCTACCTCTTCAGCACCATCATCCCCTCAAGAAAGTTCAAAATATTCTACCCCACCTTCATGTGAGGACCATCCAAGCTCCCCATCTTCTACACATTCTAATCCCTCCCCTCCTCCAAACTGGAAGTCTCCAAGGAGTTTCACAAGGAAGCCAAAAACAAATCCCACTCCTAAAGTTGAAGAGCTGAGCCATCTCAAACCTTTACTTAAAACCATAATTGATAAGGCCCATCCATCACTCCCATCTGTTATCTATCTTCCATACATCCCACTCATTGATCCTCTTCCATCTCCTAGCATCATTGAGTCCCTTCCATCTGAGGTCTCCATCCCATCCCCACCAACATCACCTCCTCCTAGCATTATCCAGAGCATATCTGATGAGCCTCATGAGTTCACCCTTCTTCCTACCATCACAACTGTAGAATCTTCCATCCATTCATCCATACCATCTGAAGAGTTCTTCCTTCTTCCAGACATCATAGCTACAGAATCTCCCATCCTTCCATCCACCCCCTCTGAAGAGTCCATCCATACATCCCCCATCACTCTATCCACACAAATCCTATCATGTCAAGATCTTGTCCAAAAGCATGTTGAAATACTCACAGAAGAAAATCAAGATCCAATCCCTTCACTTCCCCCATCACATGTTCTATTACTTCCATCACCCCCAATCCAAAATCCTACAATCCCAATTCTTCCAATCCAAGATCCTATCATCCCAGTTTCTCCAACTAAAGATCTATTACCATCTCCCAATCCTAGTCAAAATCCCACCATCCTATCCTCTCCTCTTGAGGATCTTCCAATCCAAACTATCTCGCAACCATCACTCTATCCTCTTGGATCACTTACATTTGTCAAAGGCAGTCCACTTGAAGCAGAAGAAATTAGTTTCATATCTTCCATCAGGGAACCAGAAACTGGATGTTTATCATATTCCCCAAGTCAGAAATATCCTTGTTTGGATAAAATGCTCAAGAAATGGAATTATCAAGGCAAAGGCCTAGGCATCCATGAACAAGGAAATCTGGAGCCTATCCAAGACAAGAAACATCCAAAGTTATGTGGAATTGGTCACACATCAGAAGAAGGCACTTCCTCCAGAAATGTTGGTACAACTAAAGCTAAATTCAAGCATCATTCCAAACCCACCATCACATCTTCCAAAGCATACAACACCATTCCTCCTCCTCCATCGTTACAACCAAAGACAACCTATCACATTCCTCCTTCATCCTCCAAATCCATTTTGGGTCCCTATGTCCCAAAATCTTCCAGCACATATCCTCTATATACCCAATCCATTTTGGGACCCTACATCCCAAAATATCATCCACCATCTTATCCTACTCAGTCCTTCATCCAAAATCCAAAAATCCCTAGGCAGGATCAACAAAGGCACATGTCCATATCTCCTATCTACCAATCTCCATTCATCTCTTCATCCACATTTTCGCCATCCCATACAACTCCTCATATTCCTTTCAATACTCCTTGCAATTTGGATGCCATATCCAATATGAATAAAGGGAAATATCCATAAAAACCCAAAGATTGCCATGTCTAGTCTAAACGACATGGTCAACCAAAGAAAAATCCAATCAAGCAATCCAGTGTATCCCAATGGCCACAAAGGCCTAGCCAAGAACAAGCAAAATCCACTACATGGCCACAAAGGCCCAGTAATGAAAATGAAAAATCCTATGCATACCAATGGCCACAAAGGCCCACCAAAGCTAAAGAAAAAATGATGTGGATCCCAAAGCAAAAAGATGTAATGCATCTAAAAGAAACATCCACAATGGCATCCAAAGTTGCTAATCCCCCAACTACTCAGTCTTCTCCTCCATCTCCTAAATCTATTTTGGGTCCCAAAGATTCAAAATTTCCTAGCATAAATCCTCCATCACATCCACCTCTATCTTCCATGTCCTATCCACTTCATCCACCTTCCCCACAACATGTGCCAATGTTGGTCCTGACAGCATCTCCATATCATGATCATTTTCCATCTTTCCATCCAAACACTTTCTACCACCATATCTCCCATCTACCCCATCTCATCCATGCCTTTGCCTAATTCCTCCATCCTGACAAAGTTGTACCAACATCCAAGCACATCAGAAAGATCAATGAAGAAAGTCAGTGACAAATCAGAGAAATCAGCAGGTCAGCGAAATCAGAAAGTCAACATCAAATTAGAAGGTAGTACCAAATCAGAGAATCAACAACAAGTCAGAAATCAATCAGCATATCAGTGAAAGATTAGCACAAAGTCAGCAAAAAATCAAAAAATCCATAAAAATTGGAAAAAATCAAGAGAAAAGTATCAAAAAAGAAAAGAGAAAAACATTCGTCCTATGGTGAAAACTTGGCAATTCAAGCACCTTGGACAAGTACCATGGTGAAAACCTGGCAAAAAGGCATCATGTGTAGGCTCCCCCCAATTCCTTTCTGCAGTTGGGGGCCATTCCCTTCTATCACCTCTTATCCAACATCTCCTCCATCCCATTTGTCTCTCACCTCCTTCATCCTCCTTTGGATCTTGATGAAACAAAACAAAGACTACCAGGTATACATGCTTTTGGGCACCTTCTTGGCATCCATCACACCTTTCAGCTACATATCCTCTATCCAATCCATTCATCCTATCTTCCATCTACCTTCCTCATCCTCTTATCAGCATATCTTATGTCCAATCGTACCCCATCCTAATGCCTCATGAAAATACATGAACTATCCTAAGCAGGGGGCATCTTATTCCTTGGTAACATATTCCTTAGAGACTATCTTTCATCCAAAATCTTCCATCTCCCAAATCCTTAAGCAAATCCACCATCCAATCCTTGAGCTTTCCTCTATCCAGATTCCTCAGCAGTTCCTCCAGCATTCCATCTTCCAAACCTCAAGCAAGTCCGCCATCCAATCTCCCCAAATCTTCCTCTATCCAATCCTCAAGTGTTCTTCCATCCAAATCCAAATCTTCCTCCATCCAAATCTCCTAGCAGTTCCATCATCCTCATCCCTCAGCATTTCCTCCATATCTCCATCACCTAGTATCTTCCCTTGTCATTGGTATCTAGCTATAGGCTACCTTTCATGCAATCCAATGCCATCCATCCATATCCAACCATTCCTAGTAGTCTTCTAGCCATCTTCCAATCCTATCAACATCCTCTAGCTATCCAACATCCAAGATCAAGCCAACCGATCCAATCACATCCTTAGTGTCAATCTGTGTCATTTTAGGACACATCATCCATCACCAGTCCATCTTGGCCTTCCAGCCCAACTGGGGCATCATCTTGCATATCTTTGGAGTTTTAGCTTCATCCCCAGGTTCTTTGTACATCCTAAATCTTGAGCTTCTGTACATATCCATTGTAAATATCCTTGCATCTTGTTGTACATATCCTCGTTAGTCCTACAGTAGCATTTGATCAGAACACTTTGTCCTACCTAGCCTTGTACTTCAGCAACATCAATTGTCGACTATCCTTGATCATCATGACCATCTTTGAACTGCATCATTTTCCAATCAGCAACACAGCATTCTCCCCATCAGCATCGGGTCTGCACAGATGTATGCTTCTATTTTTTCTGACCTAAGCCTAATCACGGGTCCCCTCAGTTGTATCCTTCCTGTCTGACTTAATCTTCCACTAAGCACACCAGGTCCATACCGATGTATCCTTCCACACGTTCAGACTAATCTTCCAGCCATCAATCAAATCAAATCTCTCTCCTTGGCAAAGGTTGTCTTTTGGAGTTATCATTTTGACCTTGGACTTTTGTCCTTTGGGTCTTGTTAATCTTTTACAGCTTCTCATTATTCTCTACTCAAAGTCACCACGATCCTTTATATCATGGTCCGCTGCGAATGAGGATAATCTGGGGCAAAGTCTTTTGCTCTTTTGCTTCTGCCTGTGAGTCGGTCATGTGTTTGTGGTTTCTTCAACATCATTTCCCCCATGCCTCCTTCGGGTTTCATGTGTGATGCTGGGGCAACCCTGCGTGTCTTTTTCGCGTCAGTCCTCTGCAATGCTGGTGACAAGGCCTCGTGATCCCAGTATCCTTGGCAGGTCTCTAGCATTGCTATATTAAACTAGGTTGTGCTCTCCACATTTGCACTTGGAGCTTCCCCAATCCCCTGCATCTTGCATCATATAGATTAATCTTGCATCCTCATATAGCTGCCTCCTACATTTTGCATTCCACCTCATCTTGCATTCACTCATCTTTGCTCTTGGAAGCTTGGTTATTTATCTCCCCTGCTTCCTCAGTCCTTCCTTCTCTATTTCCTTTCGAGAAAATTCCACAACGTTTACTCCTTGCGTTATTTTCTTGAGGGGGCACAACCCCTTATTCTTCTAATTCTAGCCTTGGGCATCTTATTTTCTTGTCTTTGAAGCCATGCCACTTGCGGCATCGCATCAAAGAGGGGCAAAATGTAGACACCTGAAAATCCTTTAGAAAATAAAGTATTTTTATTTTCTGAAAATTCCTGATGACATCATCATTTATTAATTAATTATTTATTTAATTAATTAATTTATTTTTATGTCATTAAATCCCTTTATCTTAATTAAAAATATTTAATTAATAAATCCCTTCCAAAAATGTTTAAATCTTATTTAAACATTATCTCCTTATTTATTAATTATTTTAATTAATAAATTGACCAAAAATCCCAAAAATCTCAAAATAAATATTTAATTTATTTTTTGCCCAAAACTTGGCCAATTCCCTTAAGACCACTAACCTCTTCCAAAATCTTCTAATTCCTTCTTAATCTCGATTAAAAGGCTAATCCCCTAATCCTAATCCTAATTCCTTCCTTAACCTTGTCACATTCCCTAAACAAGGTTAGCCAACTCTTAAGCTTACCCCAAAGTCAACAAAGAGGGCTTCCCTTTTTGAAATGCATTGAAGGCATTTAAGGCCTCCTTATCCCTCTTACATGCACTTATGGTGCATTTAAGAAGCCCCTCACCCCTTTCTTACACCCTTTGACCTTAGGCACATTTCCCAAATTGTGCACATTCCTCCCATCTTTCAATCCAATGCCCTTGTGACACTTGTCACAAGGAGGTGATCCCTAAACTAGCACAATCCATGTGCTCCCCTTTGAGTGAATCTTGGCCTCTCTTAAGGATTTCAATCCTGGCCACTCATTCTTCCTTCCCAAATCCTATAAATACCCCTCCTTTTAAGAGCAAAATCAATTAGCTTACTTTCACTCTTGTGCATTGTTATAATGCCTTTTTCATGCTAGATCTTAGCAAATCATTCTAATTTAGTTTACTTTCAAGAATTTTAGCTCATCTTTAATATAGCAATAATGGATTAACCTAGTTTATTTCATTATTTTGCATAGCATAGCATCATATCACATCTCTATTTGGTCTAAAATCAATCTTAGATTCCTCATCATGTAGCTTAATCTCCATTAAAGCATTTTTGGATCCTTGAAGCCTTAGGGGCAAATCAGGTGTTCTATACCTATTTTTGTGCCATTTTGGGTTTTTCATGGATTTCAATCCATCTTAGAATGCATTATAGTATGCTCCAAGTGCTTAGAGAGCACACCCACATCCCCCTTATCAGAGCAAATCAAACAGTGCTTGGGTGCACCTGTTTTTGGCTCAATCTGAGGTGGCTAGCTTAGAGTTTCCTTGTTATTATTTTGATTGTATGCTAGATTAAACTCTTAACATTTGATTGATTTTATCCTTTCAAAATAGATAATAGGTACCCTCGAAAGCCTTGCTCACAATTACATCACTTTTCTATATTCACTTCTCTCTTTACTTTACAATTACAATTGCATATATATACAAGTTATTAAGGCTAATAACTTTACATGGTTGGCTTCCATATATCATTATCTAAGAGTTAACATCTAGGATGTCATCCCTTCATATTGTTAAGTCATTATTTTGATAAACAAAATAATCCCTTAACTCTTTACCAATTTTGCCTTCATATTCTATCCTGTCGGCTTCACACTATCTTTGGTAAAACTATCATAACTAATTCCATACATGCCATACTGACTTTTACTCTAAGATGGGTCATCATTAGCCATCATAGAGTCTATGTTCAAGTGTGCAAGCACTAAACTCACTCCAGTCAATGTCGCAAACAAAAACTATGTCCTAGTACACTGTGAAAATACTGTCTCACACTTAGACAAATTTGTGATGCGCTTTGCTATACTTGTTCTCTGACTTGTGTGATCTTCATGAGGATCATATGTTACCATAATGACAACATCTATGTACTCACTTCAGCCAAATTGCCAACAATCTCCCCCTTTATCATCGGTGGCAACATATGAGAAAATTGGCTAAGTGTACAATAACAAAAATTTCAAAATTGTCTCAAAATTGGCCATAGTATAAGATATATACTATCCTTATATCTCCTCAAAAATAATTCTTATATACTGCAATACTCCCCCTAAGAGTATACATAATACTATCAATCTTCTGCTCTATATAATTCTCAATTTTCTATGTATCTCTCCCCCTTTGACAACACTGACAAAATAAAGTAGGGAGGCTAACACAAAAGATTATACCTTAAATGTCTTATTGCAAAGCCAGTAGGCTTGCAACACAATCTACAAAATCAACTTTTATAGCTTCTAACTCCTTTTCCCATGACTTCTTGATGGAATCTGCCACATTAAGTAGTTTGCTTAGTCCATAAGCTGCAATTTGACATGCTTGGAGGGTCTCAAAGTTGAATTTATGAAATGATATCCTAGCTGTAAGACATTCTTCCAGCTGCTCTTCAATAACACTTATCTTCATGGAAATATGTTCTCTCAGAAGAGTGAGTCTCCTCATTTTTCTGTTCCTCTCATCTTGCAAAATTCTTATTTCATCATACAGCTTCCAAACTTTCTTCTCAACATGACTAATCTTCACATTAGGATTAGAAAGAAGGTTTGATTCATTCTGAATCTCTGCTTCCTTCAGCTTGATCTTCTTGTCTTCTTTTGTTGCCAAAATCTCTAGTGTTGTACATTGTATGTAGAAAGACTTTCCTATTCCCAAATGTCTTCTCAAATCCTTGATATAGATATCAAGACTATTGACATCATCTTTGATATTTTGACTGATACTCAAAAGCATTCCAGCCTCATAGTTTGCTTGTGCCTTTACCTTTGCAATCTCAGATAAATTTGTAAACTCATCATCAAAGGTTCTCATTAGTTTCTTTGCTTTCTCTAGAGGGTCTGCATCTACAATCTATGTGGTTACAACTCCTTGTAACTTTTTAGTTAAGTCCTTTAGACAACCTTCAAGATTCTTTACCTTCTTGTTTTTACCAATAATTTTATTCAAGGAAGTGATCAATTCTAACTGATCATCATCATCAACTTCCTTTCCCAAATCTTCAAATAAAGATCCAATTTCTTTCTTCTTTTCAATCTTAGGAGTAAGACTGATGTCTTCTTTTGTAGGAAGGGGTACTTCTACCTTAGTTTCTTTAGGTTCTTCAGTCATAGATTGGGTTAGTTCTGCTTGTTCAGTTCTATCTGGTTCATCAAGAGCTGAATTGTCAACAATGTTTTCTAAGTTCTGAAATACATTTTCTTCAGTGTCCAAAGTAATCTTTGTACCTTCAACATTCATAGATTCTTCTTCAATATTTATAGCAGGTGGAGAAGGAATATCCTCTTGTTCTGCTTCTTTCTCTTGCTCTGCTGTAACTGAAGTCTCTCCAACAATTTCTACCATAACTTTAATTATTGCTTGTTCTATTTCTGTTCTTACTTGCTCATACTGTCCTGCCATGATTTGAATGGTTCTCCTCTTAGTCCTCAAAAGAGTGCCAAGGGACTTCAAAATTTGTTTAAGATGCTCATCATCTTTCACAACACATAGTTTCTTCACCATATTTTCTCTCATAGTTTTATCTTCTTCTTGTGCTCTCATTTTCCTGTTAACAAACTTCTTGAATAGGTCATCAGGAATCTTGCCCTAAATAGTATCAAACTTCTTGTTAGCTGGAATCATGTACTTAACAATAGAATTTTCAAGATTCAATCTCTCAGAATAGTTAAAAAGGTCATAGTACTTATTCATCTTAGTAAAGTCTCCATCTTGTATAATTTCTTCATTCACTCTCTCAATTCTAGGTTTCCATGCTTTCTTCTTCACAGTAGTGTCATCATCATTAATTACTACAATTTTCATAGGGATTGGTGGCACCAAAACTTTCTACCTCTTACTAGGTCCTATAGCACTTTCCTTCACTCTCTTGCTGGGTGTGGAAGAAGGGGATCTAGTGGATTTCCTTGTTTCTTGTTCTTCCTCAGGTTCCTCAACTTTCACCTTTACTTGTGTAGGTTCATGCTCAACTACACTTGATGACAAGGGAGGTACACACAAGATTTCTTTCTGCTCAATACCTCTGATTGTTGCTGCTGTCTTCTTTGCAATATCAAACTCATGCTCTATCATGCCAGAATCCTTTAATATTTTCTTTATAGTGTTGTCCACTCTCTTCTTAGACTGCTTTTCTTCCATTATAGCTTTAGCAAGGTTGAAGTTTTCTTCAAATGTTCCAAATCTCTTGCACTAGGTGTCCAACTTACTCTTAAGTAACCTGCCAACATATCCTTCTATCTCTACCTCAAATATCTCATAGCCAAGAGGGTCTATGAACTCAATTCTAGGCTCCACTGCTTTAATATAGGTAAAGTCAGTGTCAACCATGAAACATATATCATTTTTATATTTCTCCACAACAGACTATGGAATCCTTGATCTATTAGATACCATTCTCTGAAATAAATTCAATACCAACATAGTACTTTCATTCACTTTATCAATAAAATGTTTCAAATATACTTTATTGATTCTTTCCATAGTTTTTTGTCCATTATTCCAATCATCTGTAACTGTGTAAGGAAATCTTCTTAATAGGTGGAAAAACATATAAGTGATCAAAGAAGAAAATGTAAATTATGCATACTTGGTCTTCTTAATCTTTTCTAAGTTTTCAAACAATTGAATTCTCAAGATTTCACACATATCTACTGGTACCTTGTCAACACACATCAAATATGCTATATCTACCATACCAGCTGCCATATCATCTTCTCTAGAATTTGCAAAAAACTTAGTGGTTAGATTTTGCACAAATATCTCACATCATCTTGCTTGATTTTACTGATTACAATTCCTCTACCATTATAGGATGAACCTGTGTTATCAATAACTATTTTCCTCATATTCTTCTCATTTAAGGGAATAGCACCAGATTTGGATAATCCAGTTACATCATGAATCAAATCAGTAGTAATGTCTATTACTTTATCCTCTAGCCAAAATTTCCCATTATGAATTCTACTTAAAATGATCTTAGTGCATTCTTCATCGTCAAACTCATATTTCAATGAATACATAACAATCTGATTGTCTTTCAAATGTTCATATTCTTGCTTCAAAGACATATCATGATTTTAAATCTTCTGATACTCACTGGTAAAGTCACTGTCACTTAGGGTTTCAATCTTACATCCAAGATAACTCCTTACATTTTCCAAATGCAAAACTCCGTTTGGAACGGATGATAGTGATAACTTAGGATCATCTTCCAAGGGTTTTACTGATTCTTTCTTCAATCTAGGTCTATTCTTATCTCTGACATTGTGAATTAAGGATACATCCTTGATTGCTTCTAATCTCTTATACCGATTCAAAGATCTATCAAGGTAAATACCTCAAATTCATGATTTTAGGGCTTCTGCAGATTCGACACTTCAATCTTTCACCAAATCACTGCAAAATGCTTGCAATCACTACTTTTTGCTCTTCCAAACACTTCAATTTGCTTTGATAGTCAAATAACTTTGATCATAACCTTTTATCACTTGAATCTCACTTAGGTCTGACATCACATTCAATTCTTTTGCCGCTTCATTCCAAAAAGTTGTTTCTATTAACCTACAAAACTTAAAACTTCTTGCGATCTCACAAAACATAAAATTTTCTTTTGCCCTCTTAACCATAGCATTAGTACATCATAAACTACCTTACATTAACTACGCAAGACTTAATGCATCATAAATCTACTTCTACACTAATTCTAAGTTCCTAAACTACTGCAATTTACATAATTTAAGTGCTTAAATATAGGTCAGGTAAGGATTCACTCTTACCACTTGATACTTCACCTTTTTTATTACCTTCAATGTTGAATATATTTCCTTGATCTGTGCCTTTAACAAACTTTACTTCATCTTCATTACTACAACAACCTTTTTGACTGTTTGCTGTACTTTCATTTCTTCTTGCATGATTCCTAGGGTTAGGGTTAGGATGATAAGTTCCATTGTTCATTCTACAAAATCTTGTTGTATGTCCAATCTTGTTACATATCTGACAAACAATTCCATTGTTCCCATATCTCGGTCCTTGCTGATTGATCCGTGACCTACAATTTCTAGCAATCTGTCCAACCTTGTTGCATCTATAACATGCTACTCCATTTCTTCTATTCATATCTTCAGTAGGTCTCTTATCTACATTGCTAGTATTCCTAAACATTCTACTACCATAATTATTCTCAATAACTTCATATTTTCTACATTCAATAGCTCTATGTCCAAAACCATGATAATTATAACAATAACCATTAAGAGGTTTAAATTGTTTGCCTGTGCAATCTCTCTTCATGTGACCAATATTATTACAACCAAAACATCTACCTTTGAATTCTCTTTGCATACCTTTGGGTGATTCTTCTTGCTTCAGTAATTCTTCTTCTTTAGGTGCATCTTTAGATTTGTTGATCTCACTGGCTTCTTTTCATCAATGCTTTTACATACTTTCAGATCTGTTTCTTTTCTTTCATCATTTGTTCTGAATATATTAAATCCAAGTCTAGTCTTATCATAGGATGGTTTCCCAAAAGATACTTGTTCATCGATCTTCTCACTATTTGAATATAGCCTTTCAAGTTGTTATTTGGATTGAGTCAATTCACCTTTCACAATCTTATTGTATTTCTCAAGTTCTGTATGCTGTAAATTTACTTTCTCAAATTCAGATGTTACTTTGCCAAGTTTAGATCTTAATTCTTCATTTTCAATCTTCAATATTTCATTCTCAGATCTTAGATTTGCTTCATTTTTGTCATTTCCATCTTTCAAACTTAGTTTCAATTTTGCTATCTTTAGTTCATGCTTAAGGATCACATTTTCTTTTTCTAAGTTGTCATCACAATCTTCAATAAGAACTTTGGATTCCTTTTCAGATTTTAGATCTTCTATCTTGTTTTTCAATTTCTCAATAAGGTTCTTTGCATCTTCATATTTCCTTTTCAGAGTGTTTCTTTCATCAGTAAGCATATCAATATGTTCAAGAGCTTCATCAAGATTCTTTTGTAGCTGATCCATATCCATAGCGATCTTACTCAAGTTGCTAGGCTTTCCTTGAATGATTCTTCTCTGAGTAACTAAGCTCTGATACCAATTGTTAGAAATAGGGAATACTGAGAGGGGGGGTGAATTAGTATCCTAAAAACTTTATCTTTTTCCCAAATATGGATATAACAAATTATCTTTACACATGCATAACATAAGAAACTAAATAACATGCATAACAATAACATCAAAGAACTCATAACACATTGTTTGTTCTTGAGGAAACCCTGGCCAAGGGAAAACCTTGGCCAAGGGAAAACCTTGGTGGGGATGGTACCCACAAAGATTCACTAATCAAAAGTATCCTGTTAAGGATATTGACCCTGTTAGGAGTCTATTACAAGCATATAGTGTGTCAGTCTTGATTAAGGGACTATAGGCCTTGTTAGAAGCCTCAACCCTGTTAGGAGTTGTCAATACAAAATCTGATTACTAGATGAGCCCACTGCCCAAACAAGTAATATACAATGTATACAAAATAGGTCAAGGTACATAACCTTATTTTGCTTGTATCAATATTCCTTTGCTGCTCTTATCTTCACATCATCACTGTTACATTTATTACATCACTTTTCTATATTTGCTTCTCTCTTTACTTTACAATTACAATTGCATATATATACAAGTTATTAAGGCTAATAAATTTACATGGTCAGCTTCCATATATCATTATCTAAGAGTTAACATCTAGGATGTCATCCCTTTATATTGTTAAGTCATTATTTTGATAAACAAAATAATCCCTTAACTCTTTACCAATTCTGCCTTCATATTCTGTCCTATCAGCTTCACATTGTCTTCGGTAAAATTGTCATAACTAATTCCATACATGTCGTACTAACTTGCACTTTGAGATGGGTCATCATTAGCCATCATAGAGTCTATGTTCAAGTACGCAAGCATTGAACTCACTCTAGTCAACATCACAAACAAAAACTATCCTGGTACACTGTGAAAATATTGTCTCACACTTAGATAAATTTGTGATGCACTCTGCTATACTTGTTCTCTGACTTGTGTGATCTTCATGAGGATCATATGTTTCCATAATGACAACATCTATGTACTCACTTCAGCCAAATTTCCAACACTCCCAAGTTCTTACCTCCATGCACCAACTTCTCAATGATTGAATACTTTGGCATTTGAATGAAAAGAGTTTACTTAAATAGTATCATGAGAGCATATGAATTTATTGCAAATCTTTCATGAAGAGAATGGCATAGATTTGATTTAACATCTTGTGCATGTAATCCATAATTACCATTTAAAAAAATCCCGAGGTCATCAAGAGTAATGATTATTTCAGACTTCAAGGGCGTACTTAACAAATTCTCACCATAATAAGCATTTAATGCCTTCTCTCTTGTGGGCCCCACTGGTTAGCTATTAGTAGATTCTCCTCTTTTTTATAATCTTCCCAAATTCCTCCGAACAAGAAAGAACAAAGTTCATGATTTTTCAACACTGTTCAAGTGTGTTCAAGACTATTCAAGGTTTGCAAACTTCTGAATTGGCTGGGCTGATGATTTGAATGCCAGCGTACATTGTGAGCAAATGACTATTGTACTTCTATCTTCTTCAAGTGTCAGCATCAAGTATATGTCTTTACTTACTTGTTGACCTGTCATGTCTTCAAAAAAGATGAAATTTATATGAACATCCTTGAACAAGTGTAAACATCGTTCAAGGCTGTTCAAAGGTGTTCATGAGTGTTCAAGAAAAAACAAAGCTTGCAAAATTCCATGAGACTTAAAACTCAAACATGACTTCAAAATGATGACCAGACTTGATGCATACTGAGTGAGGGAAATAAGGATCAAAGGACCAGTTTTTTTAACGTGAAGCCATAATCAAAGAATTAAAGGGCCAGACTCAAACTGGGACTAACATCGGCTCCAACTGGGGACTACTTTTTGACAAAAATGTAGAGAACTTAGAACTTTGGTTATGCAAAAACAAAAGGGAAAGACACACAACCAAACAAAAACTGAAGGGGAAACTAACCTGATACGTACAAGACAAAACTCTGAAAGGAGAGACTTACAACTTTACCAACTTTAAATCTTGCCCATTGTAGGAATATGACAAGATTGATCCATCTGGATAGGCTAACTTGAAAGCATTAGATCCCAATTCTTCTTTAATGAGGAAAGGTCCTTTCCACAATGATTCAAACTTACTATGGGCCCCCTTTGGTTCCTTCCTTTTGTCCCACAATAGTACTTCATCTCCTTTCATAAATTTTCAAGGCCGGGCTTTCCTGTCAATGATATTTTTGATTTTGAGCTGATGTTTAGTGATTCTATCTACTAACGCTTCCCTTTGAGCTTCAAGATTTTGTATATACATGACTCTTTTCTCAAGGGAATCCTTGAAAGCCCAATCTTCAATAGCAGCTTGTAATTTAATGGTAGATAATTCCAAAGGAAGAGATACTTGCACCCCTACACCATATACCAGCTCAAACGGTGCCATGCCAATCGCTATTTTGGGTGTTATCCTGTCTACTCAAAGAGCTTCAAAGAGCTTTTTATGCCAATTTTTACCATTATCATCAACCAACTTTTTCATAATAGCTACCAGATTCTTATTTCTCGATTATGCTTGTACATTTCCTTGAGGAAAATAATCAAATGAGTGAGACAGGGAAATACTATGGTCATAACAGAAAAGACTCAACTCTTGGGATGAAAAATAGGTGGCGTTATCTATCACAATTTTCTGAGGCACTCCAAAACGCACCAAAATGTTATTCTTCAAAAAAACACACACCACCTGGGAATTTTCTTTCTTGGTTGGAATAGCCTCAACCCACTTAGTGAAATAGTCAGTTGTTGTCAGAATATAAACATCTCCTGCACTGGATTGAGAATTAACAATGCCTACAAAATCTAGTCCCCACTGCTTAAAAGATTCATCTACAACAACGGGTTTCAGGGGTAATGCTGCTGTAATCACCTAAAAAAGGACAAAGACAATTAAGTAATAAATCAAGTCAAATCAAATAAAATCAAGGACATAATCAAAGTAATTGAATCACAATGCATAATTAGCCAATCAAAATTAAAATCAAGACTTAATTTGAGATAAATAAAAATCAAGAGTGTTTTAATCAAATGCAATCAAATCAATTAATTGTATGGTTTTGGATTAAATCAAATTCAACCCATTCAAGGGGTACATGGCTAAACAAATCAATTTAAATTAATTAATAAATCCTAATTTCCCTCAACAACCACAAAGGGAGGAAATTCAATCAACCAATAGGATTTGAGGAAAGACATTCGCATGGATCAAGCCAAATTCAATCTCAATCACTCAAAGTGAAAGAGAATCTTGTCCATTGATCTTGTCTACTTGTCCCAAGCTTTGAGGACACAAACTTTGCATTGTCTTAAAAGCATGGAACCAAAGACTCAACCAAGGATTAATCATGATCAACTACACTACAAAACCATTGGGAAAATCTATAAAGGGAAGACCAAATTCCTCATAATTAATAACCACACATTTGAAAATTGCATTGAACCTCTTGCAATTTGAGCTTAGAAAGACAATCTAGATTTAATTTAGCTTTCAAATTGGAATTAAACAATTATCTTTAGCTTTAATCATTTATCTTTCTCATTCTAGGACTGTCATTAATGGAAACTTGCTGAGAGCTTTGCATTAACATTATTAGTTAGAGAACCATAGGATGCTCAATTGTCAATTTCTAGCTTAGATAGATTGCTTAATTGTAGTTTATTTAGTTACTATTTCATTTATTGTCAATACTAATTCTATGAAGATACTATTTCTTGTATACAAAATGGCACCCACCGTGGGGCAAAATGCTTCACTTTACTAAATGCTCAGATTCATATCATTTTTATCAAATTTGCATATGTTTAACTCTTGGCTTTTTCAGGAAACAATGCTTTTGACAGGTTAAACAACACTTTTACATGATAAAATGATGCTTTCAAGCACTCTTTTAGCGCTTTTGCAAGAAATTTGAGTGCCTTTACACCGATCAACGGTGCTTTTGATCTTTCTATTATCTGTCGATCATTCTCATAGTGCTTTTGCATAGACGGATAGCACATTTTTCCTGACTACTAAGCACTTTTGATATTTTACTAAGTGCTTTTACTATATTTTTACTGCCTTTAATCATTTTAGTAGTGCTTCTGCTAGTTATTTGTGCGCTTTTAAATTTTTTGACAGAGTTAAAGCAATGCTTCTAATCTGATTAACAATGCTTTTAAGTAGTAAAATAGCGCTTTCAAGCATTATAGGAGTGCTTTTGCATAAATTTCTTATTTTCATTATCTGACTGAGGAAAAATGATTTCTATAAACCTGCAGGATGTTTGATCACCGAAAAGCCAAAAAGCCAGAGAGCAAGTTCAACCAAGAAGGGAAGGCTTTGACTAGGAAAATCAAGAAGGAAAACTTTGCTCACATCAAATCGGTTCTTGAGAAGTCACAAGAAGAAGAAAATCAGGTATATTAGAATTATCTCAAAATTTTAGAAGCTTACAAAACTAAGTTTGTATCACTTAATTGGATTTTCTCTCCTTAGTTCAAGTTTTTATTAAAATTTGCAAATAAGGCTTTAAGATTCAATACATTACTTTGCTTCTTCAAATTCATTTTGGTTCCCCTCATTGTTGTTGTTTGTGTTGACTAACTTTGTTGGAGGAAAGAACATTGGAAAGGAGCTATAGCCAAGGTAAGCTAAAAATGACAAAAATCACTCAAAAATGCCCCTAGCTTATGCTAGCTACAAGGAAAGGTAAGCCTCAAACTAGTGAATATTTTCCCTTAAATTGTGGCATTGGTGCATTTCAAAATCTAGTAATTACAAAACAACCTATCTTTGTTTAGAAATTTTAGCATTTAGGCCTATGCTCTTCACTTCTTCTAGTGAATCAAAATGCCAAAGGTGTTGAACTTTTTGATTAAGAAGAAAGGTTGAGGAATCAAGCACATAAAATCAAAGCCCCTTGTTTGTAGAAGTGAGTAGAAATACTCAATTCTCTATGGTTAGTGGGTGAAATAATTGAACATTATTTATTGTGTTTGGGAAATTAAGGAAAAGGTAGGGATATTCTCTTCACCTTTTAGGTGAATCAAATTCCCAAAAACTTGTTATTAACTCCATTTCCTTGCTTTACATGAACATGCTAGAACATTAGTGGGCTCGCCTCCCGAGAAATTTCCTTAACGAGGCCGGTGAGAGGGATAACCCAAAGTGGGATACACTTGCTTTTTCTGTGAGAATCCAACCCACTATAAAAGAAAATGCATACATCCTTAATGGGGTGTATGACAAAAGGATTTTAAATTTTTGAACTTCCTCAAGTAGTCCTCACAGATTGCGCAAAACTCCGATATACTGGTGGTGGGAAGCCCCTTAACATACTTGGGGGATGAAAGTTTAAGATCCATTTTAAACATAATCTACATTAAATCCTTGATAAAATATCAAGACCACCTTTTAGAGCCATGTTTACAAACCAAATCTTGTGCTAGGTAGGTGCTTGAAGTTTCTTTTTGGTGCAAAACCTATGACAATGTTCTTTAAAATCAAACATTTTGTGTTAAGTGGGTAAAAAGAGACAAGTGAATGTGTGATTGTTGTGTTTGAAATACATAAACAAGTGAGAGATATATCCATTGAAAATTCATCTTACATTTTTAATCTCTTCAATTTAAAATCAACAATTCTTGAACCAAGGATCATTGCAAATCAAACCCTTGTTGGATGTCAATTTCCACGCGGTCCCACACATATAGAGTATCTTTACAAGGAGATAGCACTCTTGTTGCAAATGAAGGACAAGAATACCAAAGTCTTTTCAAAGGCCCTAATCAAGAAGAAATTTTCCCATGGATAGAAACTCTACATATCATAATTACCAACCAGGAGGGAATAATCATAACACCAACAATGCCAATCATAATCCTAAAGAAACACTTGAAGAAAAAGTTGAGAGAGCATCTCAAGATCAAGAATTCCTAGAGGTCATGGAGAAATTAATAGATAAGGATAGGGAGAAGTTTTTCCTAAACCTAGCTCAAGTGGGAGTAAAGCTTCCCCATGATTTTGATATAGAACAACTTAAGAAAGATCAAGAGCAAGATAATCCCATGAATTATATGACTAGGAAAATAAAGGCCTTTCAAGAACAAATAGATACCATGAAAAAGACAGCTAAACCTATGGCCTTTTCCATTGAAGCTTTGTGTCCTTTTCCATTCGATAAAAGCTTAGTTATGGTATCTTTTCCTTTTAATACCATTTTTCCTAAATACGATAAATATACGAGTAAAACAGACCCACAAGATCATTTGAGGGAGTTTTGTGCCCTAAGCATTAAGTTCATGTATAATGACACATACCTAATGAGACTCTTTCCTAGGAGTTCAGGAGGTCTTTCCATGGAGTGGTTCTCGAAACTACCCTAAGGAATAAAGACCTTTGAGGAGTTAGCCTCCAAGTTTGTAACCCATTATTCTTATAACATTGATCACGAAATTACAATGCTCAAGTTGTGTGACACCAAACAGAAAGATGTAGAGTCCTTCCTAGGATTCCTACAAAGGTGGAGGACCATTTTCGCAAGGTATCCATGAAGTATCCCTGAGAAAGAAAAGATTAAAATTTTCACAAACAATTTGACCACGGAAATGAATCATAGACTACAACTTCAATGTCCCCCAACATTTGAAAAACTCATCAAAAATGGGATCAAGATTGAGGATGTATTGGTCAAGAGAGGTGAAATAAAATTATTTAAAGATAACAAATCCAATAACACCAACAACAACAACAAAAACAATAATTATGTTCCTAAATATGTCAATAATCAAGGGTCCAATAATTACAATGATAAATTTAAGTCATGGATAAAGAATAACAACAAAAACCTTGTGAATGATGAAGTTGTGGAGGCCCACAACTTGAAGGCAACCCCTTTTACCTTACCATATGGAGCCAATTCTTCAAATAATGTCAATCAATCAAATAAAGCTCCATTTAATTCCAATAATTCTAATAACAATTCCAACAACAATGCCAATAATCCTAATGGGAATAAGTCCAAATCTTTCTTCTCCAATTATAACAAAAGAAAATTTACCTATTTAGGCGAACCTTTGGAGAATGCATTAAAGACCTTGGTTGCCAAAAAAATCATCACATTACCCGATGTGAAAGATTATGAACCTCAAGATAAACCCTATTGGTGGAATGACTCTCATCATTGTGAATATCATTGAAATAGAGGTCATCCAACCAATGAGTGAATGCAATTGAAACACTTGGTGCAAGACTTAATAGATAATGGAACCATCAAAATTGAAGGACCTCAAAACAATGAGGACCACATGGCTTTCAAGAATCCCTTTTTGAATCATGGAAAGGGTGAGTCATCTAATGCTAATCAAAATAAAAAAAAGGCAATGAGAAAGTGAACTTTGCTCATACTTATGATAACACGATCAACACTTTAAGAGAAGAAGATAATACTATAATTGTTGTCATAGTAAAGAAAAATTCAAGAGAAGCATCATCAAATGTTGTCACTAGGGGTCAAGCATAAAAAATTATCCTACCTAATAATGCTCCTAAAATGGTGGTATCAAATCAAGCTTCAACCTCTTCATCAAAACAATACAACTTGGTTGATCAATTACAAAGAACTCCCGCTCAAATCTCTATCTTGGAGTTACAAAAATTATCACCAATCCATAAAGACATTTTAGAGAAAGCCTTATTGGAAACCAATGTGCCTCTAAACTCAGAGGTAGACAAATTCAAAAATATAGTGGGGCACCTCATTTCACCCCATTGCCTATCATTTTTCGAACAGGATGACATGTCCCTCAATCATCCTCAAAATCTACCCTTACACATAGAAGTTTTAATTCACAAGCATAGGGTGAAAATAGTCCTTATAGATGGAGGAGTCGGCCTAAACATTTGTTCCCTTAGCCTAGTGAAAGCACTAGGATTTTCTAAGGAGGCTATTGACCCTAAGAAAATGATAACCATAAAAGCCTACGATGATGAAGAAAGAGATTCAAAAGGAGTCATAGTGTTACCCATAAGAGTTGGCCCTATGCAAAAAGAGACCATATGCCAAGTGTTGGACCTAAATTTGACTTACAATATCTTACTAGGAAGGCAGTGGATTCACGAGATGCAAGTTGTTCCATCTACTTATCATCAATGCCTAAAGTTTCCTTATCTTGGGCAAGAGATAATGGTAAGTGGGGATCTAAACCCATTCCAATATTGTAACAATATCAAGCCTATCAATGACTCCCTAGTTCCACACAATGAAGAAGGGTCTATACCTAATCAAATAGAGCAAGGTCAAAGTTCTAAGGACATCCCTTTGTTGAAAGGAAAAGAAAAGATGGAAGAAGAGGTTGTTATTAAAGATACACCAAAATTCATTAACCTAACTACATCAACTAAAGGAAAAGAGAAGGTTAATGAGGATAAAATTATTGAAGAACCAAAAGAAGACCATACCAAAGCTATCCAAGTGTACACTAAAGAAGCCCATTATCAAAAAATGGACCAAATGATGAAGAATTTTGATAATCAATGCAAGATTAAGAAAAAAAGTGTAGGTGAATATTCCTTATCTATGATGGACCTACCTTTATCACCCAAATCCTTTGGAAGACCCTCAAATCTACCTCATAGATATAATGATAACTTTTCAAGGGCAAGTACATCATCTGCAATGGATGAAGAAGACAATGAAATCCTAAATTGGTTATAAAAAGATGAAGAATCAAGTGCACATGTTAAATATATTCAAAATATAACCATTCCCACACACCAATATGGGAAAGGGTTTTCAATCATGCAAAAGATGGGGTACAAAGGTCAAGGACCTTTGGGCACAAAGAATGAAGGACTTGTTGAACCAATAGAAAGTACATGGTGAGATTCTAAGAAGAAAATAGGATTAGGATATCTTGAGGAAGGATACACTCAAAAACATTATCCCAAACTTCATAGCCAAATATTGCAATTAGAATCTCATAGTGATGAGGATTCTAATGACTGGGAATGGGATACCCTATTAGATGAATCATGTCATGATAAGGGTATTGATGTTATTCATACCTATGCTTCTACCAAAGACAAAGGACTAATAGAAGAATCAAGTTCAAATAAAGCATCTAGTTCTAGCCAAGTGATCCTAAATGATGTGTCGAGCATAGCAATAGAGATAAATCAATGGGTAGGTGAACCATACATTCCTTCATGGAGACCTACTATGGAAGAATCAAATTTTAGGTTTAATCCGCATGAATTTTATCCAATGGAAACCCTAGAGGAGTCTAGTGAGGAGGACTTTGATCCTTCTTCTTTAGAACATTTAGAGGAAGCCCATGTCAGAGACTTTTAGGATACAATGTATGAACCATCCAATAATGAGATATACACCTTAAATCCAATTGAAACAAACCTAAATGTTGACCCATTGACTCTCATACACCTGGACTTAATCGAATGGAATTCCATTGACCCAACTACCCTTCCAATATTTTTAAATGACAACACGGTGTCCCAATACCTCAATGCAGTTGAACCTTCTTCTATTAGAGAATATCAAGAAGAAATGATCAAAGGGAGCATCCAAACTTTCAATCCAAGAAAAAATGAAAAAAATAGAAAAAGAAAAGAATCAAGTGTTGAAAACCACGTTGTGGCAACATTAGATCAAGAAGAAAAAAATAAAGAAATAAAGGATGTTTCCAAAGGTGAAAAACCAACTGAGGCACCTAAGGAGGGGATTTTGGATGCTCTACCAGAACATTATGAGGAAAGATCTCCAATCTTGATTGAGCCCACAAAAAGATAAATATTGGATTAGAAATAGAGCCAAAGATCATACACCTAGCGATATCACTATCTAGCGAAGAAAGAATAGAATTCATTAAGTTATTTAAGGAAAAACAAGTCAACTTCACATGGTCTTATGATGATATACTGGATTTAGACCCAAATTTGATAATGCATCATCTAAATATCAAGGAAAGAGCCAAACCTATTAAGAAAAAGCTAAGGAAGATGCATCCCCATATAGCACTGCTTGTCAAAGTGGAGTTAGAGAAACTATTGAAGGTGGGATTTATAAGGGCCATTGATTATGCACAATGGATCTCAAATATAGTGCTAGTATCAAAAGAAGACAAATCCGTCAGAATTTGCATGAATTTTAGAGATTTAAACTTGGCATGTCCTAAAGATGACTTCCCACTTTTGAGTATTGACGCCATTGTGGACCTAACAATAGGACACTCTATGTTTTCACTCACGAATAGATTTAGCAGATATAAACAGATAAAAATAGCACCAAAAGACCAATATAAGACTTCTTTTACATGTGCATGGGGTACTTTTTGCTAGAATGTCATGCGTTTTGGGTTAAAGAATGCTGGAGCGACCTATCAACGAGCAATGGCCACAATATTCCATGATATGATGCATAAGATCATGAAGGACTATGTGGAAGACATATTAGCCAAATCTCACTCAAGAAAAGAGCACCTACAAATTTTGGCAAATTTTTTTGAAAGGTTAGAAGAATTCAAAGTGAGACTTAATCCAAAGAAATGTGCATTTGGAGTCCAATTCGGCAAATTGCTAGGCTATATTGTATCTGCAAAGGGAATATAGGTGGATCTCGCTAAAGTGAAGGCTATTATCGAAATGGAAGCACCTAAAAACATTAGTTAGATGAGATCTTTACAAGGAAGGATCCAATCCACTAGGAGATTTATCTCCCAACTAGTTGAAAAATGTCATAATTTCACCCAAATTTTGCATAAAGATACAATTTTCAAATGAGATGAAAAGTGTGAAGAAGCCTTTAATCTATTGAAGAAATATCTCATGAACCTACCAATCTTGATGCCACCTATTAGAGGCAAGCCCTTGATCCTATGCATTTCAACAATGGAGAATTCATTGGGGGAACTTTTAGCACAAGAGGATGAAACAGGAAAAGAAAAGGCAATTTACTACATAAGTAGAACCTTGGTCAAATACGAGCTGAATTATACATTCATGGAAAGGGCATAAATGGCTGTAGTTTTTGCTTCCCAAAAATTATGCCATTATATGCTAGCCCACAAGATAAGGCTCATTTCCAAAATTGACCCTTTGAAGTATCTACTTAGTAAAACAACATTGAATGGAAGGCTAGCATAGTGGGTGATGGTGCTAAGTGAATTTGACATAGAATATGTTGATATAAAATCAATCAAAGGGAAATTCATTGCTGACCAATTAGAAGAAGCACCACTTCAAGATGATCATCCCATCCAAGTGGAATTCCCAGATTCAGAGATTGTGAAGGTAGAGGCAAAAAAATGGCAATTATATTTTGATGGTTCGTACACTCATCATGGATCAGGAGCATGCATTCTTCTAATTACTCCTCAAGGATCTACTATACCTAAGTCCTACAAATTACTATTTCCATGCACAAATAATATAGCAGAATATGAAGCCTTGGTTATTGGAATCAAGTTGGCATTAGAGTGGAAAGTGGCAGAACTAAAGGTTTATGGAGATTCACAATTAGTCATTAATCAAGTCAATGAAAAATATCAAACAAAGGATGACAAATTGGTACCATACAAAAACATGGTGGAAAGTCTTAAGAAGTATTTCATACTTATTAAATTTGAGCAAGTGTCAAGAGAAAAGAACAAAGCAACGGATGCAATGGCAACTTTGGCTTCACTTCTACAAATGCCTGATCAGAGTACCAGATATGAATTCCTAGTAGAAGAAGTGGATCAACCCACGTTTGACCCTACTCATCCTTATACCATTTTCTTGTTAACTACAAATGAATCACCTTGGTATGGACCTATTTACACTTACTTGAAAGATCAAATCCTTCCCATAGACCAAACCAAGAATCAAAAGAAAAGTTTCTTTCGCCAAGCTGCCCGATATACTATAATTTTTGAAACATTGTATTGCAAAAGTTTAGACGGAATGCTCCTTAGATGCTTAGAAGAAGATGAATCAAATGTAGCCTTGTGAGAAATCCATAAAGGAATTTTTGGATCACACTCAAACAAATTAAGCCTAGCTAAGAAACTTCTTAGAATAGGATATTTTTGGCCTACGATGGAGAGAGACGCTTGTAACTTTCCAAAAATTTGTAGAAAGTGTCAATTCCATGGAAACTTGATACATGTGCCAGCACAAGAGCTTCATCTAATGACAACACGTTGGCTGTTCTATCAATGGGGTCTAGACCTAATAGGCATGATTTATCCACCATCCTCAAATGGTCATAAATTCATCATCACAGCAATTGAGTACTTTACCAAGTGGGTGGAAGCTGTACCCTTATCAACTGCAACAGGAAAGAAGATATCTTTGTTTATCCTTAATCATATTATTTGTAGATATGGCATACCTCATGCTATCATAACATATAATGCAAAGCATTTCAAAAACAAAGACCTAAAGGAATTATGCACCAAGTTTCACATGATTCATCATTCTTCTTCAATCTATTACCCCCAAGGTAATGGACAAGCCGAAGCAACAAATAAAAACATCTTGAAAATTTTGAAGAGAATGGTGGACAATTTAGGTAGAGATTGGCACATCAAAATAAACCTGACCTTATGGGCTTATAGAACAAGCATAAGAACGCCAACAGGAGCTACACCTTTCTCCTTAGTCTTTGGAACAAAAGTAGTTTTTCCTTTGGAGGTATAACTCCCATATTTGAGGGTATCTCTTCATGGCTTGATAAATGAGGAAGACTATAGAGTTTCTAGGCTGCAAGAACTAGAACTCCTAGATGAAAAATAGAAGCAAGCATTTGATTATTTGAAGGTGTACCAAAATAGAATGTCAAAGACTTACAACAAGCACATCAAGTCAAGAACATTTCAAATAAGTGACCTAGTTTTGCAAGAAAATCCCAAGAATCAAGCAGAAAGAGAAAAGAAAGGAAAATGGGAAGAAAATTGGTTAGGACCATTTATCATTGTTGAAAATTTTGGGACCGACACCTACAAACTAGTAGATTGTGATGGAGAAGAGATACAAGAACCAATCAATAGCATACATTTAAAGAGGTTCTATACATGAGGTAGATGAAAGAGTATAAAGAGTATCAGATAGAACACACCATATTTATTGTATATACTCAAAATAAATCTTGAAAATACCAAAAACATTTTAAAAAAATAGAAAAGATAAAAAATAGTGGAAAATTGAGCATGAAGAAAGAAAAAACATTCATATATGATCCTTAGAAAGATGTTGTCTTGGTGAAAACCTAGCAAATAGGTGCCTTGATGATATGAAAAAAAAATTTGAAAAAAGAAAAAAGGAAAAAAAGAGCAAAAAAGTGCCTTGGTGAAAGCCTAGCCAATAGGCGCCTTGGTAGCAAAAAATGAGAAAAACTTTAAAAATAGAAAAAGAGCAAGATCTAGTCAATTGGTGAAAACCTAGTAAACATGCGCCATTGAAAGTCCAAGTCAATCGCATACCTAGAAGGTCACCTTGTAAATATTGCATTCGCCAACATTTGTATATATAATAAAACCTCATAGTTGTATTGGCAAGTACCTCAAGATTTTGGTCACCTGGTCTGAAAATTGTGCTAAGTCCCACAAATGAAATTATCTCAAACTAGGGGCAATCTACTCAAAAGGAGAAAGGATTCATCAAGGAAAGCTTTATTCAATCAAAGAATCAATTCATCAAATTCGAAAGAGGAACACTTAATCAAATCTACATTCTAATCCAATTTGAGCCAAAAAGAAAAATTTGATCCAAGAGCTTACATGACCTTATTTTTATTAGGATTAAAAGTATGAAATGGATAGAACTAGACTTGAAATATGGATTTGAAAAACATTGCAAGAAATTTTTCTAAAGTGTTGACTCAATTGATGAAATCATGTCTTTCTAGCGAATCGATGAAAGTTTTAGACTAGACAAGCTATGATGGAAGGATGATATTTTTCTTGTTTTCTAAATGATTGTCTTAAAATCAAAGTTTTAAATCATGTATTATTTATCTAAGGATGTGATCATCAAAGAATCATCGAGGACTTGTACATAGGATAAAACTGAGATTTCTGCTTGTTTACGCAAAATGATACCTTGGCTATTTTGATCTTCAATATCATAATACCAACATCCACTTGCAACATAGGATCTGACAAAATCGGTATTCGCACTCTCATGATTGGCTTCAATCAGTGATATTCATACCAAAGAGAGATGGGAAAGCAAATAAAGAGGTGTAAAAAGTATTCATATCATCATAGTTGAACTAGTGACGATTGTACTAAAACAGGATCCAAAAATGCTCAATGATGATTATAAGCTCCAAATTATGAATAATGACAGTTAGCTGCATACATCTTAGATTAAGTGCATTATATATATTGTTTTTCCTTTCTTAGCTTAATTTGCAAAAGGACAATAAAAAGGAGGTGTAATCAAATAAAAAATTAAAGGATCATCAAAAACAACTATATAGATTCGAGTGTGTTGGAAATCAAAGAGAAATCAAAACAAAACAAAAAATGCATTTCATTAGTTCACTTGCATTGCATTAAGGTCATTTTAAAGTTCCATTAAGTCATCCTCATTAACTTTTCTTGTATTTAGATGTGTCTAAATTTGAATTATTAGGTGCATTACATTAAGGCATTATCTTTAGATTGCATTCATCTCATTTAAGGTGCATACATTAACTGCATTGCATTAGTTAGAAATCATTCATTACATCCATTAAGATCATTCAACATTAAATGCACATAATACATGATAGTACCATCCATGCATATTACATAGATCATTTAAAGCTCATGATCATTGCATCATTACATCACATTTATATATCAAAAGAAATGCATTCAATAGATTCATCATCCATCTAATATCCATTATATACATCAATATCATTAAGTAATACCATTACACATTGCATTCATCTATTCTATGTCATACATAAGACAAGTCATTAGGACATATGCATACATTAAAAATTTCATTCTGAAAAGCATAAAACAAAGCATATAGAATATAGAAGCATATAGAGTTGCATATCATGTGAAACACCTGAAAAAGAGATCCAACACATAATGACATCTTATATAGTAAAATCTATCAAAGAGAGTATTAGATTCCATGGTGCCATCATCATAAAATCAACAAGATATCAAAGTTTATAACATGATCATAAAAGCAATATCTAAAGATCAATGTCCATCAGCTATCAAAGTATCAACACAAACAACATCAATCAATAAAAAATGATACAACAACGGTCCAATTTCTCGATCATAGCAATAGAAAGGAGATCATATATCATTAAATTATAAGTGAAACAATGGAAAAATCTTAGAGAATAGATCAACTGATAAAGTCACCAGTACCATTAGGACCACCAAGACCATCGGGACCATTAGGACTAGGAGCGCTATCTGGAGGCTGACTCAAACTAGCTTGTAATCCATGCTGACTCATAGTAGCCATGAAAGTCTACATCATAGAGCTCAATTGTGAAACCCACTGCTATACTGCTAAAATCTGAGACTGCAAAGATGTAACATCTAATGCTAAGGCTGGGGTAGGAGTCTGTGCCACAGAAGACTGAGGAAGAGGAACATAAGTAGATGGCATAGAATAAGATGGATCACCCAAAGATGAAATAAACTAAGAAGATGATGGATGTGAAGACTATGAAGGCATAGAAGCTGAGATAGAAGAAAAAGAAGAAGCTACCTAAACCAAAGGAATAATCAGAGGAATAACCTGCTGAGTAGGAGGACCCTGTAGCTGATCAAGTAGTACTTGTGCAATATCTACATCCATCTCCCTCTGGTGCCTAGCCCTAGGCCTATTTACTAGATCTCTAGCCACCTAATGTAAGATCATGTCAACCTGTCAACCTCTCGCCTGATCACCACCCCTAGGAGGAATCAGAGCAATAGCTATCACTGGCATCTGTACTCTACCCGCTCTAGCTCCATAATGACCCCGTTGTCCATGCCGATCCCTGATCCTACCATGACCACCACCTCTATCATCATCCCCATCATCATCATCATCATCACCATCTCCAATGGCACCATCATCCCCATCTGATAACTCCTTAATGGTGGGAATCCTGTCGGCAAGATCTATGAACTTGGGAAAAGGATATCGATGTAACCAGACACCATACTCATTAGTAATACTTGCATCCATGATCTGTGACCTAGGAGACCAAGGATGATATCCAATCTCTCATATCTCTTGTATAGCTATACCAAAGTCTACACATGGGCCCCACAATAACCTCTCAGCTTGTACATGAGCATACATCGCTACGTCCTGTGGCATATCCTGAACACGCCCATACTGATGAAAAATGAGGTGAAAGAAAAATCTCTCTGGCCAAGCCTTACATCTGAGATAAGGCCTCCAAATGATAATATCCATGTCATCAATCTGACATCACCAGTAATCCAGCTTACCCATGTGGGTCTGGATAATGATACCACTATACATCCATCCAAAAGGCCAACCTGGATGATGATCTCATGTTATCACAGGACATGTCACTAGGATATGCTCCCAAGTCCAAATCTGTAACAAAATAGCTCCAGCAGTAAAAGTGGTAGAATGTCTATACACAATAGTGTGCAACTCATGGTATAACTGTGCCAACAAACAGGAACCCTAGTCAAACCAATGAGGCTCTACCATCAAATCCTCTAGAATGGGATGCCACCCAATAGTAAATCCATGTCCACGCCTATCAGAAAGTATGAAGCCACCGATTAGAGTACCAAGAACAACTGGTAAAATAGGGAATGAAATGAACTGAGCCCACTGGATATGATGATCACCAATGGAAGGATCACTGAAGACTCATCGACATGCTGAGCCATCATAAACAATATCATAGTAGACAAGCTCTCCTCGGGTAGGTAATCACAGAATGCGATAGACATCCTCAGGTGTAATCATTATTTCCCCCATGAGAAGATGAAAGGTGTTATGGTTTGAGTGCCAACGCTCAGCCATAGTAGTAATAAGACCTCGATTCACTTGGAATCAACGAAGATAAAGAAGAAGGGACAAGCCACACTGAGAAATATGACGATGGTCAGTAGCACTCAAATCAGGTATCATATCCCACAAAAAAGGATACGAACCACATATAGGTAAAGACCCAAGATCCTCCTACAAAAAGCAAGTTCAAACACATCAGAATTGAAATCAGAAATTATGGGACTATCCTAAGTCAATCAAAAATTTATAAACCTTTCAAACCACAATCAAATTTTGTGTTTCTACTCAGATAGAATGAAAATTTTATCCTCACCCATCATCTGAATCTAGATTGATGGACAACATTCCAACAATAACTGATTCCTAACTGACCTATCACAACTTGCTATAAAATATCAAGATTGGGAACTTAACCTATCAATTGATCAACGATGTCGAAAAAATTGCAATTTGGACTTAATCAAAATGGAAAAAAATTTGCAGAGCAAAAGCACTATTTCATGGTGCAAAAGTGTAAAAAATCAAAAGCACTGCTTAGAGGTGTGAAAGTGTTTATTAATGTTTTAAAAGTGGGAAAATAATCAAAAGTGCCCAAAGACATAGTAGAAGTGCTATTAAAATTGTAAAAGCGAAAAATATGATTAAAAGCGCACATATACAGAGTAAAAGTGGAAAAGGGCATAAATTTGGTGAGTGAAAGCGATCAACCAATTCACGAAAGCACTCATTAAAAGTGTGGAAGTGCACTTTCAAAGGGAAAAGAGCCATTAAAATAGGAAAAGTGCCCATTCAAGAAAAAAAGTGAAAAAAGGGTTGTTTATTAGGAAAAAATTGGAAAAATTGAACTTAAATGCATAAACGGAAAAAATGAAGAGGTATACAGACTCAGGGGAGGTCCCGAGCCAGGTAGACGCTGATAGTGATGACATTTGTCAAACCGATGCTCACGAAGGGGGAGATCATCGTGAAAAATCAAAAAGCACAGAAAGGGCAAAAGTCAAAAGTGAAAGTAAAAATAAATAGTGAAAAAGGGAATTTGACCCCTTTAAATAGCTTTTTGACCTAAAGAGGTAACTTTGACCTAAGAAAGGACTTTTTCATCAAAATTAACCTAAAAAATCAAATTTATTATTAAATTAGCCAAAGCAGGGGCATTTGAAATCTAACAGACCAAACATTGATATTGGAAATGAAATTAAAATTCATTAGAAATTTAATTACATCAACATCAAATTGACCTAAATCATCGAGATTATCAAACAAACAATTAAATTTTATTTCATTTCCGAGGGGGCATACCATTGGAAATATCAAACATCAGCACCATGATCAAGAATTGAGAGACCGATCATCAAATCAAAGTGAAATATTTTATCAGGAAATTTTTCATAATCAATCGAATGGGGCATCACATTGAGATCCATCATCATATCAAGGATTCATCATCAGAACAACCATCAGAGTATCACATCATATCAGAATGATCATTAGAACTGCATCAAGGGTATTAAATCAATTGAAATTTGCATCAATCTCATATCAAATATCAGGATTGACCATCAAAAGACATCAAATGGATATCAAAGATCGACCATCAATGAATCAGGACCTATCATTAGCAAGATCAAAGTATTCTTTGAATTGACATGCTTCACACGTCAACTCAAAGAGCGGCATTTGTAATCACCTAAAAATGGACAAAGACAATTATGTAATAAATCAAGTTACATCAAAGAAAATCAAGGACATAATCAAAGCAATTGAATCACAATGCATAATTAGCCAATCAAAATTAAAATCAAGTCTTAATTCGAGATAAATAAAAATTGAGAGTGTTTTAATCAAATGCAATCAAATCAAACTGCAATTAAATCAATTAATTGTATAGTTTTGGATTAAATCAAATTCAACCCATTCAAGGGGTACATGGCTAAACAAATCAATTTAAATCAATTAATAAATCCTAATTTCCCTCAACAACCACAAAGGGAGGAAATTCAATCAACCAATAGGATTTGAGGAAAGACATTCACATGGATCAAGCCAAATTCAATATCAATCACTCAAAGTGAAAGAGCATCTTGTCCATTGATCTTGTCTACTTGTCCCAAGGTTTGAGGACACAAAATTTTCATTGTCTTCAAAGGGTGGAAGCAAAGAATCAACCAAGGATTAATCATGATCCACTACACTACACCCCCTACCATTGGGAAAATCTATAAAAGTAAGACCAAATTCCTCATAATTAATAACCACACATCTGAGAATTGCATTGAACCTCTTTCAATTTGAGCTTAGAAAGGCAATCTAGATTTAATTTAGCTTTCAAATTGGAATTAAACAATTAGCTTTAGCTTTAATCATTTATCTTTCTCATTCATGACTGTCATTAATGGAAGCTTGCTGAGAGCTTTGCATTAACATTCTTAGTTAGAGAACCATAGGATGATTAATTATCAATTTCTAGCTTAGATAGATTGCTTAATTGTAGTTTATTTAGTTACTATTCCATTTATTGTCAATACTAATTCCATGAAGATATGATTTCTTGTATAGAGTTGCTAGTTGAGGTTTTCCAGTAAATAACTGGCATTTTTCACACCTTCTAACAAATGTATAAGCATCTTTAAACATGCCTATCCAATAAAAACAATTACAAAGAATTTTAAAGGTGGTAACAGAAGAAGAAAAGTGACCCCCACAGGCTTCTTCATGAAAGGATTTTAGAAGTTGCATCTACTGCTCTTTATCAACACACCTGAGGAAAGTCCCATCCACCCCTCTTTTGAACAAAGTACCTTGCCAAATTACATATTTATCTGCTTGAAGCCTAAGGTTGCATCTTTCTTTTGGGGATAATCTGGAAGGGCATTCTCCATAGGTTAAATAATAGGCTATATCACAAAGCCAAGGATCTGTCAAACTTACCAATAGTGCATGCAATACTCAATTTCCAAGTTCCACTTCTTGCTTTAGACTTTCAGCTATAAATTTACATAATCCTCTCCCCCTGACCAACTTAGTTGGTTTTATTGTCAGATCATATTCTTGTATCTTAGTCACCCAAACTTCCCTCTTATTCATTGCTATTTCTTGTTGTGTGAGTAGACTTGTTAAGGTAGAATCAGGAACAAAAACTATAGAGTGTGAATGGAGAATAAAACCTGAACTACTTTATAGCCTTGACAACCGCAAAGGCTTGTTTTTCAATGGTTGAGTACTTGATTTCATGCTTTTTTAGGGGAGTACTCATGAAAGCAATTGGTGCTTCATTTTTTGTCTCATTCTTTTGAGTAAGCATGGAAGATAAGGAATGATCAGAAGCATAGCAATAAATAACAAAATCCTTTTTATAATTTGGGTTGACTAAAGAAGGAGCATCGGGTACAAAATCTTTGATTTCATTGAAAGCTTCTCTACCAGCATCGGTCCATTTGAAAGGTTTTTTTTCACTCATCATCCCAACAATGTGTCTAGTCAACTCAAAAAAATCTAGCACAAAAGCTCGTAGAAAATTAATCTGACTAAAGAAAGACTTTACCCCAGTTCTAGTTGATGGAAGACTTAACTACTAAATGGCTTTTACTCTTTCAAGATCTATTCTAATTCCCTCTTTAGAAACTATATGACCCAACAATTTACCCTCTGTCACACAAAAGATAGACTTTTTAGGGTTGAGGGAAATACCATGGTCTCAGCATCTTTGAAGATTCCTGAGATGATGTTTTCTTCTTCTAGAATAGACTGTCAGATCATCAAGATATATAACAATAATTCTATTCTTCATGTCAGAAAAGGAAGAATCCATAGCTCTCTGAAAGGTTTCCCTAGCATTTATCAGGCCAAACAACATTCTATTATATGTAAATTTCCCCCAGGGCGTAGTAAAAGCAGTTTTATGTTTATCTTTTTCTGCCACACTAACCTGATTATAGCTTGAGAATCTGTTAAGCATTGACATGATCTTAGATCCAACCACACTTTATAGAACATACTCCATCTTCAGCAAATCATAGTTATCCCTCAGGCTCGCTTTATTTAGGTTGTGAAAATCCACACAGATTCTTATTTCACCATTTTTTTCCTCACTAGGACAATATTTGCGATCCATGTAGAATGATGAATCATATAGATAATCCTTTCTTTCAAAATTTTTTCTACCTTCTGTAGTATAGCTTCTGACACCTTGGGATTATAACTATGCAACTTCTGCCTAAAAGGCTTGCATTCTGGTTTGAGAGGTATATTGTGACTAAAACTTCCACCTCTGAAATCCTTCAGGTCATCATAATTCTAGGCAAAAACATCTAAATAGGTAGTCAACAATGATTGCAACTTCTCTTTTTATTGCAAGGAAAGATTCTTTCCTACAGATATCCATTTAGGCTATGTTTCATCCCCAATGTTAATTTTATCATACTCTTTAAGTGTTTCAGGGTGAGGGTTTCCTTTTCTTGAGACAAAACTATCATCTCTTCTAGAAAATAAACTTTCAAGTGCAACCAAGCCTTTTGGAATTTTATTACCTTTCAACTGTACTATTTCTTCTGATGGTTGATCTTCAGAAATAGGTTCTTCACATGCTTCCCTTGACCCTTCAAAATAAGTGGATGCAAAAACCTCCACACAAGCCATAAAATCTTTTATATGAGAATCATCTTCAAACAATTGCATATGATCAACATTGTCAGGGATTGCTGGTCTGTAAATCATCTCTATCTTATAAGTATCCATTTTGAAATTAGGATGGGGAAGCAATAAAGAAGCCAAAAAAACTAAAGAATCTTCCCTTGAATTTAAAATTCTTGGGATGGCTTCTATAGAAAATGCATCAAAGGCCTCAATCTCCTTCCAAATCAAATCTCTATAGTGTTTTAGTCATTCATTTTTCACCGTGAACTGACCCCTGACCTGTTTAACTATTAGTTCAACATCCCCTCTTGCAATGAGAAGTGTAATTCTGTGAGCCTTCACTTCCTGCAAATCTAACAACAAAGCTTCATACTCAACAATGTTGTTAGTGTTCTTAAAATCTAGCTTAAAAGAAAAAGGCAAGCATTCTCCACTAGGGCCTTTAAGAACTACCATAGCTCCTGACCCAACATTTGCACAGCTTCCATCAAATTCCATTGACCAAATTTGAGCAACCTCATCCTGATCTTCTAAACAAGAAGAAAATCCATCAGCCATGATTAGGTAATTTCCAAATTCACACTCTTGACATAAAATTTGAGCTTTCGGGTCATCTGAAGGAAAGACCATGTACTTATTCTTTGCTTTTGATTCTAATTTAACCTTTTTCTCACCCATAGGAATCACTGTTTCAGACCAATCCATCTTAATCTCCCCTCCCATGTCTCTACAAAAGGTCTTGCTCAATAACATCCCATATCTTGCTGGAATATCAGCTACAAGAATTGTTAATTTTAACCTCTTATCTAGGTGAGCTGCTAGGACAACTTGGGCATCTTTCACTTGACCAATTAGAGGCATTTGTTTTTCATCCATTGAATAACATCTCCTAAAAGTCTTTGTCAAAGTCAGGACAAGAGCTTTAGCAATCGAGGATGACATGATGTTATCAGATGCTCCTGAGTCTATGATACAATTGCTCAATTTAAGACCATTAAGGAGCAGGGAAATATAAAAAGGCTCAGGTTTTATGGTTTCATGAATATCACAATTAGTTTTTGAAGTGGAGGCATTGGATGAATTAGTCTAGTTAACATTTTTAGGAGGAACTACTAGAGGAGGTTGGACAAAAGAATCAAATTGATTGGCTATACATTGGTCAGCATGAGAGGAATCAGAGGATTCACCCTTGACATATTTAACCAACTTGTCAAGTTATTTTGGGTTCAATCTTAAATATTCAATGGGAAAAATTTGGATAGCAGAAGATTGACAAAACTCAACTATATCAAATGAGGGGAATCGTGCATCTTTTTGCAAAATTTTAAATTCGGGAGACTTTACACTTGAAAAGGGTGGATTACTTATAAGTTCTTTATTCTTGGTGATAGTATTTGATGTCGAAGGAATGTATTTAGGAGACTTCTGATTGAGAGTGAGCATAGCACATGTTAAATCTTCAAGAGTGCCTAAAATATCTCCTCTTTCAGAGTCTGATTCGTATTCTAGGTAAAATGAGCCAGAGTCACCAAGTCGCTCTTGAGCCATTTCTTCAACTTTCACCTCTCCTAATACATCTGGGGTTGCTCCCATTTGTACATATCTCATCATATCTAGACATGTATCACCATCATGATCTATTGTTAAATGAAAAGAACACAACCCCGTCTCTAGAAGGTGCTTCAATGGCTAATCTGTTGAGTTGAAGGTAAAAAGGGAGTTTTTCCATGCCATTGACCATGTTGTTTTCTGTTAGTGTCTTGATATGTAGGGGAATAAGTTGATCCTTGTTTGGGTAATTTCCTTTTTAGTGCTATAAAATAATTCATTAGCCTTTGAACCATTGGATCTGAGGAAGAAGTAGAAACTTGAGAATGTGAAGCCTAAAGATCTTTCTTCCATTTCCCTGCTATAATCAAATCATCTTCTAACTTAGTTTCTTGACTTTGAGAAGTTGCTAAGTCTGTTGGCGTATTCCTTCTCAAATGAAAACCAATGTTCGGGGGCATGGAGTTAACAAAGAAACATTTTTGGTTTTTGGGAGTCAGTCTTTTATTAGTAGGGATCTTATGAATAACTTTATTATACCTCACCACATAATCTCTCATTGGTTAATGGATTTCCTTTTTCATCTAGGTAAGTTGTGCTAACAAGGAATGCTCATCATCTGCACTTTTGAAATGACCTTAAAAAGTAGTTTTCATGGAGTTCCAGTTAGTTATGGATCCTACCAGAAGATGGCAAAACCATTCTGATGCTCCTTCTATGAGGGTTTGAACAAAGAGTCTAACAACTACATCTTTTGTTTGCACTCTTAAGATGCTAGTGGCTACATTAAAAGAATTGAAATGTTCTTCTACAACTACTTTACCATCCCCAAAGAATTTTGGAAGAACATCTTTGGCTCCTTTAGGAAGAGCATGATGAGTAGCTAAAGCTAAAGGGTCTACTGCATTACCCCACGGTTAAGCCATGATAATTGTTGGAAAGATAGTTAAGAGAGGAGGAACTTGAATTCCTGACAAGGTTAAGGCTTGCCAATCATAGGTCTTAGCAGATGAATTGAAATATTCTTTAGGAGGAGAAGAAGGTCTGCTTTGAGCCTTTTTCTTAGAGGGAAAAACTCTTGTGGTTTCAAGATTTTTTAATTCTTCAAAAATACTGTAAAAAATACCTGCCTCTCATTGAGACCTAGTGTAAGGTCTAGACTCCAGCTTGATAGTTCTATGGTCTTTGAAATGCTCTATCAACTACTACAGCTTCCTGAGCTATGGGTAGGCCTCTCAACCATTCACTGATTTCTTCCTCTTCCTCTAACACCAATTGAACTTGCTGATACTATTCATTACTTGTTCTTACTTTCCAAGCCAAACTATTTAGATCTGCAATAATGTCCTCTTGAGTGTCATGAAAATGCAGACCAGGTTGAAGGACTAGGGGAACTTCAGCTTGACTAGGTATTACATCAATAGGTAATACCATGATTACACATTAAACCAAGTAAAGACACTGGTTTACTTTTCTTCTCCCCAGGAGAGTCACCAAAAATCTATTAGTAAACAGATTTGTCCTTGATTAAATCTTTCTCAAGACTATAACTCTATCACCCTTTCAAGACAAACATTCACTAATAGTTGGGTAAGCGTTTACTACAAATCACTTCCCTCTAAATTTTAATCTAGGTACAACTCCCTAAAATAGATTTTCAATAAATTTCCTTTATCTTATTTCTCAATTTATCTTTTAACCTGAAAGCTTAGAAAGGTTTCTATATCATTCTTAGATGATTAGCACTTCAAAAAATCTTTTCAGAAAGAAAAAGTAAGATATGCAGAAGTAGAGAATCATAGTTTTCTACTTCCCATATTATTCTGAGATAACATAGAACAATGAATAAATATAAGAAGTGTAAAACAAGTTATAATTATTGATATCATCAAGGTACTGACAGAGATCTTTTAAAGAAATATGGAATGGACTAAAGAATCACCACTAAACATGAATCCACTCACTTCAAATTGCATAGATTTGAAACATAATATGATCGATATATTAAATGTCTTTATAGCACAGACAAAAACAAAAAATATATATAAGTTCTTAATCAGAAAACTTGATATATCCAAATTATTTTTCAATGAAAGAAACTTCCAAAGATAAAATACTAGTTTTCTTCCAAAAATTTCTAACCCTTTCTTCTATGAAACTAAGATACTTAAAGTTTTTGCAAAGCTGAGAGATCTCCAAAAAAACTTGACCTCTCGGTTAAAATAGTTTTAAGAGTAACCAAAGTAAACAGGACACATATCCTTCAGAGTTTTCAAACAGTTGAAAAATTACTAAATCTCAAGATCAGCCTCCTTATTAGCAACGTGCTCCTCATCTTTAGCGGGATTCTCTCCTTCAGCTACGATGGATTGTGTTGCCTCTCACTGCTTGTGCACCTAAATAATCTCCTTCGCGAGCTGCAAATGAGGAACTTTCATGTTCACTATCCTAGTCATAGCTGCTTCCTTAGTCCACTTAGATTTCTTGATCTTCTCAATTATTTTGTGGAGTTGATCTACACTTAGATACAACATGGATTCTATTCTGGCTACTTGTGTGAAATCTAAAGGCTTAGGGTTGGCCTTTTCTTTGAGTTTATTCATAGTAGTCTCAAACACCCTGAGAGATACTTTCAGGTCCTATTCCCCATGATTGAATATGTATGTATGAGAAAATTAATTACTTTTAATTCAATCATCATTATTTTTTGTAGCTGCTTGAATTCATTCTCACTATCCTTTATCTCAGAAATTGTACTCCTGATAGTGCTGAGACGCTAGCTGATGTTCCTTCTGAGAATGAAAAAGGTAGCTTCATCGGGTGATTTCACAAATCTCTCTATGAAGAACTTCATAAATCCATACTTTTCAATTTCTAAGAACTTGGACATAGCTGAAAACCATTTCTCCTCTTCTCTCTCTGACACTTGTCTCTGTGTTTGTAATTCCCCTATCAGAGCTTCTGTGTCATGTAGAACATCCTGAGCATCCTTGATATACCTAAGACCACTTTTAATAATTTCATTGATCCAAACATCTATTGAAGTTACTAGGGCTTAACCTCTTTGAACCTGGCTCAAGAAATGTTTGCTCTCAGCAGAATCTAGATCAAAGATTTGAGGAGACTGGACTAAAGGAGTGGCATCAAAGCTGCTGAAAGTATTGATAAACTATGACAATGTTAAGATTGTCTGCTTTAATTCTTTCTTCTCTTTACCATCTTGCCAAGATGAATACAACATCCGTTGAGCTGTCTCCTTGAACAAATTATTCTTGCCTACATGATCCATGGTACCTAACTCTACCTTGGTGACCTCAAAATCTTCTACCCTGACTTCTTGTTCTCCTTCCTTTGGCCTATAGGTTGCCACTCCTGCAGTCCATTTTCCCATTTTTTCATCTGTGAACATTTGGGCTGTGCTCTTCACCTTCTTAGTTTTGGGATATTTTTGGACATACTTGCTAACTATGTCTTTAATAGGAACTGATACAGGAACCAAGGTACATTTTTTACTCACCAACAAGACTAGCCATTGGGGTGTGACTCCAAAACTAGTGGATTTCTTAGGTGTCTTTGTTGGCGTACCAATTACTTCCAGCATGGCATCATCTAAATCAAAAATATCTTTCTCCACCTATTCATTTTCAGATATGTGGAAACTCATATCTTCAATTCTGTCTTGATTTAGATTGATTGTTAGGATATTCTCTTGAGCCATGCTTCTCTTTGCCTTTGATCTGGTCTTGGACCTTGTAATCCTCTATGGAGGAGAAAATGGTCGAGGATCAGCTATAGCTTTCTTTCTTGTGTTTCTAGCCTGTGATTTCTTAGTAGACCCTGCATTTTCAAATTAGATGGATGGATTAGAAATAGAAATAGGAGAATGCAAAGAAGTACATCTAACTTAATCTTTTTCTGCTTAAGGTTCTTTCTATTTTCTTCTTGTTTGCAACCACTTGTTAGTTAGTTGGATAACACACAAAGTTCTTTTCTCAATATTATCCTCTTCCTCATGGGACCAGTCAATAATAGGATCATTTTTTTCAACTAATTTCTTGAAGCTAGGCTCAATCAAATCAGATCCATCATTAGTTACCCCATGTACATTAATCTAAAGTCTCATTGATTGAATTTGTGATACACACAATCTACTGTGTGCCCTTTCTTCTACTTGAGATTCATCACAGAAATCCTCCCAAGAATATTTCAAGTGAGGTATAGGAAACATGTGTTATCTAAGTCCTAGATTGCCATTGGCATAATTTTTATTATCAAACCCCACTCTTTCAGTATAGTATTTGAAGTCAAAATGGTGGATGTGACTTCCAATACTAATAGCATCCACCATGGTCTTACATGAAAATTTACCCAGTATTATAGGGAAAGCTTTATCCCACTTCTCTTCAGGAAAAAATCTTTTCAAAAATCTTGTGGAGAAACAAAGATAGAGAATGAAGTGATATGGAAAATTTTAAGGACATTGACTCCTGTATTTAAGCAGACAACATAGATGATTGAACAAGTTATACCTTGTACTACAAACTTTACAAGAGAGACTCTTCTTGGAAGATTGGAAGTAGTAGAGATGAACCTGAGGTTATCAGGAGACTTGCCTAGAATAGAGACAACATTCAATGCTCTTAGTGTTCACCCTACTTTGTCAAGAAGCATCAGTGTGAGTGGAGATTATGCTGGTAGTAGAAGATCTAGAAATGAATAAGATAGGAAGATTGAAGAAGTTATTGCCTTGTGAATAGAGAACCAGATGGTAAAATTTTTTTTAAATGTTGGACTTGTCAAGAATATGGCCATTTTGCATCTAAGTGTCCTAAGAGAGTTAAAAAGTACAGAAACAATTTCAAACCTAGAAGATCTAAGGAATATTATTATGCTAATGATGAAGATCTTGAAGCTAGTATAGAGAGAACTCTAAGTGAAAGTGATACTGATAATAATGATGACATAGGATTTGTAGAAATTAAAGAAAAGAATCCTGAAACTGATGTTAAGGAAGAAAAAGCCTTAGTTTCTCAAGTTTAAAAGAAATCTGATTGGATTATAGATAGTGGTTGTTCACATCATATGACTGGAGATATGAAAAATTTCATAAATTTTAACGATTATGATGGAGGAGTTGTTAGAGTTGGAAACAATGCACCTTGTTTGATTAAAGATATAGGATCTATTACTCTGTATGGAAAGACTAATACTGATGATGTTTATTTTGTGGATGGATTGAAACATAATCTGTTAAGTGTTGGACAGTTAGTTGATAAGGGATATCAAGTTTGGTTTACTGAGAAAACTTGTGTGATGAAGGATAAAGATGGAAATCTAATTGGAACTGGATCTAGAACCAGAGGTAATGTATTTCAATTGAATCCTACTAAGATGACATGTTTGATTACTAAGATTGATGACAGTTGGTTATGGGATAGAAGGTTTTGTCATATAAACTTTGACAACATTGTGAAAGTAAGTACTACACTTGTAGTAAGGGATTTGCCTAAAATTATGAAGCCTACTAACATGATTTGCAAAGAATGTGTGATGGCTAAATAGAAGAGAAGTTCTTTTCCTAGTAAGAAGTTTACATCTGCAAAAAATTTGGAGATTGTTCATACAGATTTGAGCGGCCCTACCAGGACTAGAGGATTCTATGGAGAAAGGTATTTTATGATTCCTATTGATGATTTTACAAGAATGATGTGGATTGCATTTCTTAAAGAAAAGTCTGAAGCATTTGATAAGTTTAAGATCATTAAGAAAAAAGTTGAGAATAAAACTGGAATGAAGATTAAATGTTTGAGATATGATAGAGGTGGAGAATTTACTTCTAGAGAGTTTAACACCTTTTGTGAAGAAAATGGCATTAAGAGATAGTTTTCAGCCCGTAGGACACCTAAACAAAATGGTATTTCAAAAAGAAGAAACAAATCAGTGACTGAAGTAGAAAGAGCTATGTTATTTGAGAATGATTTGGTGAAGATATTCTAGAGAGAAGCAGTGAACACAACAATGTATACAATGAATAGAGTACAAATCAAAGTAGACATAGACAAGACACCCTATGAATTATGGTTTGGACATGCACCCTCAGTTAAGTATTTTAGAATTTTTGGAAGCAAATTTGATATAAAAAGAGATTATGATATTGAAAAGTTTGATCCTAGAAGTGATGAAGGTATATTTCTTGGATATTCTTTGAAAAGAAAAGCCTATAGATGTTACAATAAAAGAACTAAGACTATTGTTGAGAGTACAAATGTTAAAGTTGATGAAAAGTTCAAAATTTAGGAAAGAATGCTTGATTATAAATCAGATGAAGAAGCTCATCCTAAACCTAACACTAGATCTACTAAATTATTTTATGAGATTGAGAGTGATTTTTTGAATAAAAGCCACAGTGAAATCATTGAAGAACCTACACCTGAAGTGAGATCTGAGACAATGATATCTAACAAGAGTTTATCAAGAAATCATCCTATTGGGAAAATTATTGGAAGCATTAAAAGAGGAGTTCTAACTCAGAATAAGGTACAAGAATAGTTATGTTTGATTTCTCAAATTGAGCCTAAAACTACTAGTGAAGCTTGTGAAGATGAAAATTGGATTAATGCTATGAAAGAACTTGATCAGATTGAAAAGAACAAGATATGGGAATTGGTCCCTATACCAAAAGACAAGAATGTTATTGGAACTAAATGGCTATTCAGAAACAAGATGAATGAACAAGGAGAAGTAGTAAGAAACAAAGCAATATTGGTATGTAAGGGATACTCATAGCAAGAAGGAATTGACTATGAAGAAACCTTTGCACCTATAGCAAGAATTGAAGTAGTAAGAATGTTTTTGTCTTATGCAGCTTATAAGAAATTTAAAGTATATCAGATGGATGTGAAGTTAGCATTTTTGAATGGAGAATTGGAAGAAGAAGTCTACATTGAGCAGCTTGAATGTTTTCCTTTGACTCAAGAAGGAGACATGGTATGTAAACTGAAGAAAGCTTTATATGGACTAAAACAAGCACCTAGAACTTGGTATGCAAGATTGGACAAGTATTTGTTAAAGTTGGGATTTACAAAAGGAATAGCTGATAGCAATTTGTACACAAAAGAAATTGAAAATGATTTGTTGATTATAGTTATTTTTGTTGATGACATTATTTTTGGAGGAGAATATGAAGCTAGTGACAAATTTGCTGATGAAATGAAGACTGAATTTGAAATGAGTATGATTGGTGAAATAAAATACTTTTTGGGATTACAGATAGTACAGAACAATGATGGTATCTTTATAAGTTAGACAAAGTACCTGAATGACTTGTTGAAACGATTTGGAATGGAGAACTATAAACTAGTTGGAACACCTATGGTAACTAGACATAAATTATCTAGCATAGATGAAACACTAGCAGTTGAACAGAAGAAATATAGATCTATGATTAGAGGATTACAGTACTTGACTCATACAAGACCTGATATATCACATTCAGTTGGAATTGTAGCAAGATTTCAAGCTGAACCTAGAGAATCACATTATGCAGCAGTAAAGAGGATACTTAGATATTTAAGAGGCATAATGGACTATGGATTGTGGTATGAAAAATCTAATGATTTTACCCTATGTGCATATACAGATGCTAATTGGGGAGGTAGTGTTGATGATAAGAAGAGCACCAGTGATGGAGCATTTTTTCTTAGAGGAAGATTGGTTTCTTGGCTAAGCAAGAAGCAAAATTGTATCTCACAGAGCACAGAAGAAGCAGAATATGTAGCAATAGTAAACAATTGTAACCAGATAATTTGGATGAAGCAAATGCTGAAAGATATTAGAATAAAGTTTGTTGAACCTATTGTCATACATTGTGACAATACCAGCATAGTTAGTATGTCTAAGAACCTTGTATTACATTCTAAGACAAAACATATAGAGATTAAGTATCATGTAGTAAGAGAAAAATTTGCTGAGAAAGAAGTTAGACTTGAATACATAAGTACAAAGGAGCAGATAGCAGACATATTTACAAAGCCTTTGCCTAATGATACATTTGAGTATCTGAGAGGTATGCTTGGGGTTATGCCCAAGCCTACTTTTGAGAAGTGATGTAGGTAGTTGCATCCATCTAGTGGTATATGAGCCTTATCTTTCTTCTGGATTGGATGTTGGTACTTCCTCTATGGGGGAGTATGTGTATCTGAGTTGAGTCATGAGGACTCTAGTGAATGTATTTTCTGAATAGTGTCTTTTGACATTGGAGTTTTTGTTGACATGATGATGAGATTTCTATCATTGATGTCAATGGGGGAGAAGTGTACATGAAAAAACCATTTGTATTATCTGAACATGAAAATGAAGCAAGATTTGATTGATGAAGAGGATTTGAAATATTTTTCTAGAGTAGCAGTATTGCAGTATTGGATTTTTGGAACATTGGATGTTTTTTCATCTATGTTGCCATCAACGCCAATGGGGGAGATTGTTAGGAATGAATTATGAATGTTTGGCAGCCATTTTGTGGCAGTTGTTGCATTCATGGCTATGATTGTCATTGATGTCAACACAATGATCTACCAGAGACTTGTACAGAAGTAGACAATATTTGGATTAGCGCATGTGGGATATTGTAGTTGGAGCTATGTGATGTTGAGGATATACTCTTTGATATGTTATATGTTTATTCTTAAGAGCACATATAGTAATTCATTTATTCATGGAAGTTATGAGCATTTTGGTGGAAGCAGTATTCAGGCAGTGTTCCTAAGTAGCGGTTTGTGGAAATCAGATGATATCTCCTAATCGGGATGGAATCTGGTTTTGTGCAGCTAAAGGGAAGTTGAAGAATCATTGATAGTGATGTGGATGACAATGCAAACTTTGAGGTCATAGGAGTGGAGAATTATTGTAATTGGAAGCCGACAGTTTTGTGTAATTTTGATGTAGCGTGTGGAAAATTTTATTTTGTAATTGTATGCCGACTCATTTGTAATTACTTGAGTGTGGTATAAAGGAAAGAATGTTTTTCCTTGTTTTAATATGGTTTGATGTGTTGATGTATGCATGAAGTGAAGAAAAGAGCTAATGCAGTTGTGAAAGCGAATTTGTGAAGGAAGACATGTGAATTACATAGATCTTAAATTGAGATCTGGTGAAGTATAGAGTGTGGTTTGGCACAGTGAGAAAGGAGGTAACATATTTGATATTATTCTATTGAATAATCTAGAGATCAGTTGGATAGTGTGTTTAGTGATCTTTCCATTGAAGTTGTTTGGGCAGTAGGTCCTTCTGTCTTCCATAACTCTTAACAGGGTTAGAATCTTTTAACAGGGATTCAAAATCTCCTAACAGAGATTCATATATACCGAATGTATTTCATAAGACTCCTAACAGAGTCCATCCTTTCACAAGGAATATTCATATTAGTGCATCTTTTGTGGGCATCATTCCCACTGGGGTTTACTCTTTGATCAAGAGGTTCCCTAGTCAACATATCTTGTGTCATTGTGTTATTGTGTATGAATATCTTTCTATGGTTGGTAATTATATTGCTTAAATGGTTTAATGCTGTTGAAGTTGATAAAAGTTATAATTATCAGAAACTGATTCACCACCCCCCCCCTCTTAGTTATCTTGGTGGACTTTACTTTCTAACAATTGGTATCAATGCAGCAGGTCCTTGAAAAAGAAGTTTAACAGCTTAAGGAGATCCATGGTGAATTTTAGAAAAGAAAGCCCAAAGTTTTATGGAGTAAATTTTGACAGCTGGAAAGAAAAGATGAAGACACACCTATTGTGTTTAGGACTAGGTTATTGGTTGATTACAAAGAATGATAAGACTATCATTAAAGAGGAAAATCGTGAAACATGTACTACCGATGAGAGAGATCTATTCATGTGTAACATACTTGCAAGAGAAGCACTTTTGATAGCCCTTCCGGAGAATGAGTAGAGTCAGGTAAAATGTTTGAAAAAATCTCACAAAATTTGGAATGCTTTACACTCTACTTTTGAAGGTGATGAACATGCAAATAAAGTTAGATTACATAATTGGATATGTGCATTTGAAGAGATAAGAATGATGGAAGATGAATCTGTTAGAAGCTATATTGGTAGAATGTCATAAATTGTTACAGGGATAAAATCTTGTGGAGAAACAAAGATAGAGAATGAAGTGATATGGAAAATTCTGAGGACATTGACTCCTGTATTTAAGTAGACAACATAGATGATTGAACAAGTTATACCTTGTACTACAAACTTTACAAGAGAGACTCTTCTTGGAAGATTGGAAGCAGTAGAGATGAACCTGAGGTTATCAGGAGACTTGTCTAGAATGGAGACAACATTCAATGCTCTTAGTGTTCACCCTACTTTGTCAAGAAGCATCAGTGTAAGTGGAGATTATGTTGGAAGTAGTAGATCTAGAAATGAAGAAGACATGAAGATTGAAGAAGGTATTGCCTTGCTTGTGAAGAGAGAACCAGACGGTAAGAAATTTTTTAAATGTTGGACTTGTCAAGAATATGGTTATTTTGCATCTAAGTGTCCTAAGAGAGTTAAAAAGTATAGAAACAATTTCAAACCTAGAAGATCTAAGGAATGTTATTATGCTAATGATGAAGATCTTGAAGCTAGTATAGAGAGAACTCTAAGTGAAAGTGATACTGAGAATAATGATGACTTAGGATTTGTAGCAATTAAATAAGAGAATCCTAAAACTGATGTTAAGGAAGAAAAAGCCTTAGTTTCTCAAGTTGAAAAGAAAGCTGATTGGATTATAGATAGTGGTTGTTCACATCATATGATTGGAAAAATTAAAATTTTCATAAATTTTAATGATTATGATGGAGGAGTTGTTAGAGTTGGAAATAATGCACCTTGCTTGATTAAAGGTATAGGATCTATTACTCTTGATGGAAAGATTAATACTGATGATGTTTATTTTGTGGATGGATTGAAACATAATCTATTAAGTGTTGGACAGTTAGTTGATAAGGGATATCAAGTTTGGTTTACTAAGAAAACTTGTGTGATAAAGGACAAAGATGGAAATCTGATTGGAACTGGATCTAGAACTAGAGGTAATGTATTTCAGTTGAATCCTAATGAGATGACATGTTTGATTACTAAGATTGATGATAGTTGGTTATGAAATAGAAGGTTTAGGGTTATGGCTTATGGCTTGTAGGAGATGCTATCAGCACTCATCATCAGAGCATCGAGGGTGGTTAGGTTGTGCTGTGTTCAAGATCTAGATGATCCAAGGAGAATCGCTTTGACTCAGATGGGTTTCAACTACCTGCTAGAGATGTCCCATATATGGGACAACCATGGGTTATTGACAACACTAGTAGAGAGGTGGCATAGTGAGCATAACACCTTTCACTTGCTAACTAGAGAGGCCACCATCACACTTGAGGATGTCTACTGGATCCTTCGTGTACCGATCCATGGAGATGCGGTAAGCATAATCATGTTTATAGATATGTTCATTAATGTAGCATTTCCATATGATGAAAATTGACATGATTTTTTATTGGCATAGGTATACTATGATCAGACTCCCATAGATGGGAGGTAGGCCATTCATGACCTCTTCTAGGATGTTACCATCATAGATAGACATCTTAGTTGGGACTGTCTGATAGAGGAGTACAATCAGGACTATCCAGTGTTGTGCATCATGTGTTCCATAGTAGCATAGGCTCTGATTACTATCTGGAGTCAGAGAGGGTTCCCAGTAGGCTGGGGGAGACTAGTCGCAAACCTGGTGGCATGACCTAGATGGATGGTGTGGGGACCAATGATCCTTGTAGATATGTATCATGAGTTTCACAAGATCATCTACAGGGACAACCAATCATGGGCATGTGGTGCCATCCTAGCATAGATATGGGCGTGGGATGATATAGCTATTGTGTGACCATGAGTATAGCCTCAGGAGTGGAGGACTCCCTATATATATTGGTATACTGGGTTCATCACATAGACACATAGTGGGGAACTTACATATTGCATGAGGCTTCTAGATGAGCTAACGGTGTTTGAGTGGAGGCCATCCAGGAAGTGTGAGCGGTAGAGGGATGAGGATCGGGAGCTCGGGTACATGTTATGTAGCTGACCATTACTAGGAAGGCATGCATAGATTGTAGATCATTTTTTTATTAACCAAGTGTGGAGGCAGTTTGGTAGGTAGTAGAGAGTGGTAGTAGAGACCACTACATATGCTAGGGTATGGGGGGAGGAGACACTGTGATGGCTACTGATGTTGGATTACTAGTAGGCAGCACAAGAGATAATAGGGTTGCAATGGGAGCCATGGGAATACTTGTCGGACAAGGCAGATGCAGGAGCAGACACAACATACATAGCGGAGCATCAAAGACATCCATTCCTGAGGTTTATAGTCCCAGATACATAGCCACAAGCACTGGGTAGGGATGGAGGGGGGGAGGTGGGAGGAGGTGGGAGGTAGGCTAGGGGTCCCATTTGAGTGGCTGCACATGGTCATGCCAATAGGCAAATGAGGAGGCTCCAAAAGTATCAAGATCTAGATTTGGCATAGAAGAACCAGCGTGGTTCACTAAAGCAATACATGGATCAAACCTGTCAGACCCTACGCGAGACTCATCAACTATTAGAAAGTAAAGATCCCCAAGATAATTGAGAGGGGGGGGGGGGTGAATTAGTTATCAGATAATTTATCCATTCAATAGCTTTAAACAATATAATCAATGTACTGATCAACCATATAAAGATAATCATACACAATTGCACAATAACACAAGATATGTTAACTAGGGAACCTCTTGAAAAGAGTAAACCCCGGTGGGAATGATGCCCATAAAATGATGCACTAATATGAAAGTTCCTTATTAGAGGATGGACCCTGTTAGGAGTCTTATGAAATACATTCAGTACATATAAATCCCTGTTAGGAGATTTTGAATCCCTGTTAAAAGATTCTAACCCGGTTAAGAGTTTATGGAAGACAGAAGGACCCACTGCCCAAATAGCTTCAAGGCAAGATCTCTGAACCCACTGTCCAAAAGATCTTAGAATTATTCAACAGAATAATATGAAATATATTACCTCCTTCACACTATGCCAAAATTGCACTCTCTGCTACACAAGATCACAATTCTAGATCTTTGTACTCACAAGTCTTCCTTCATCACTAAATTAGCTCTTTTCTTCACTTCATGCATATATTCGCATCTCACTCTTCATAGTACACATTACAATAAGGAAAAAATTCCTTCTTATATACCAAACTCAAATAATTACAAATGAGTCGACCGTCAATTACAAAATAATAAATTCTACACGCTACACACAGAATTCACATAAAACTGTCAGCTTCCAGTTACTGTAACTTTCTCCAAACATATCCTCAAAGTTTTCACTATGAACCATGTCATCATTAATGAGTCTCCAACATCCCTTTAACTACACAAAATTAGATTCCATCCCAGCTAAGAGATATCCTCTGATTTTTGAACATCGCTACATAGAAACACTGTCTAAACACTGCTTTCACCAAAATGCTCATAACTCTTACAAATGAATGAATTTCTTTTTGCGCTATTAACCATATGTTAATAACACACCAAAAAACATACCATCAACTGTGCAAAATCCAATCTACAATACAACATGTGTGCAAAACAAAACTGTACCTTCTTTCCTACTAATATCCAGAATATCACTATGTTGACATCAATGACAATCCAAGTCATGAATGCAACAACAACTGTTATAGAATGACTGCCAAAAAACTTTGCATTCATTCCTAACAATCTCCCCCATTGGCATTGATGGCAACATAGATGAAAAACATCCAATGTTCCAAAAATCCAATACTGCAACATCACTGCAAAATATCAAATCAAATCTTGCTTCATTTTCCTATTCAGCTCTCTCATACAATCCACAATGTTTTTCATGTATATCTCTCCCCCATTGACATCAATGACAGAAATTCCATCACTAAGTCAACAACAACTTAATGTTAAAAGACACTTTTCAGAAGAATACAATAACAAGAGTCCTCATGACTCAGCTCATAAACTCCCCCATAGAGGAAGTTCCAACATCCAATCCAAAAGAAAGATAGGGCTCATATACTATTGGACGGATGCAATCATCTGCATCAATTCTCAAAAATAGGTTGGGGCATAACCCCAAGCATACCTCTCAGATACACAAATGTATCCTTAGGTAAAGGCTTTGTAAATATATCTGCTATCTGCTCCTTTGTACTTATGTACTCCAATCTTACTTCTTTTTCTGCAACTTTCTCTCTTACAACATGATACTTGATCTCAATATGTTTAGTCTTAGAATGTAAAACAAGATTTTTTGACATACTCACTGTACTGGTGTTATCACAATGTATAACAACAGGCTCATCAAAATTTATTCCAATATCCTTCAATATCTGCTTCATCCAAATAATCTGATTACAATTATTTGCTGCTGCAACATATTCTGCTTCTGCTGTGCTTTGTGAAGTACAATTCTGCTTCTTACTTAACCAAGAGACCAATTTTCCTCCAAGAAAAAAAGCTCCACCACTGGTGCTTTTCTTGTCATGAATGCTGCCTCCCCAATCTGCATCAGTATAGGCACATAAGGTAAAATCATCAAAATTCTCATACCATAATCCATAACTCATTGTTCCTTTCAGATATCTCAGTATCCTCTTTACTGCTGCATAATGTGATTCTCTAGGTTCTGCTTGAAATCTTGCTACAATCGCCACTGAATGTACTATATCAAGTCTTGTATGTGTCAAGTACTACAATCCTCCAATCATAGATCTATACTTTTTCTGCTCAACTGCTGGTGTCTCATCTTTGCTAGATAACTTATGTTCGGTTACCATAGGTGCTCCAACAGGTTTAGAATCTTCCATTCCAAATCTTTTCAATAATTCATTTAAATACTTAGTCTAACTTACAAATATACCTTCCTTGCTTTGTGTTATCTGTAATCCCAAAAAATATTTCATTTCTCCAATCATGCTCATCTCAAATTCAGTCTTCATTTCATCTGCAAATTTGTCACTAGCTTCATCTTCTCCTCCAAAGATAATATCATCAACAAATATAACTATAACCAATAAACCATTCTCAATTTCTTTTATGTATAAGTTGCTATTTGTTGTTCCTTTTATAAATCCCAATTTCAATAAATACTTATCCAATCTTGCATACCAGGTTCTAGGTGCTTGTTTTAATCCATATAAAGCTTTCTTTAACTTACATACCATATCTCCTTCTTGTGTCAAAGGAAAACCTTTAGGCTGCTCAATGTAGAATTCTTCCAATTCACCATTTAGAAATGCTAACTTCACATCCATCTGATACACTCTAAATTTCTTGTAAGTTGCATATGCTAGAAACATTCTCACTACTTCAAGTCTGGCCACAGGTGCAAAACTTTCTTCATCGTCAATTCCTTCTTGTTGTGAATATCCTTTACATACCAATCTTGCTTTGTTTCTTATCACTTCTCCTTGTTCATTCATCTTGTTTCTGAATACCCACTTTGTTCCAATCACATTCTTGTCTTCAGGTCTAGGGACCAATTCCCATGTCTTGTTTTTTTCAATCTACTCTAGTTCTTCTTTCATAGCATTGATCCAATGTTCATCTTCACAAGCTTCATTAGTAGTCTTAGGTTCAATTTGAGAAATCAAACATAAATGTACCTTATTTCGAGTCAAAACTCCTCTATCTAAACTTTCAATAACTTGCTCAACAGGGTGATGTCTTGAAGTATACCTGTTAGGTGTCATAGTTACTGATCTTGTTCCGACTGTAGATTCTTCTCTGCTTTCTTCTCTATTTTCTTCTCTATTTTCTTCTCTGTCTTCTTCAGGATGACTTTCATTCGGCAAATCACTGTTAGTTTCAAAAAATAATTCTGCATTTTCAATGTTAGGCTGAGGTTGTGCTTCTCCATCAAATTCATAATCAAGCATTCTTTTTTAAATTTTAAACTTCTCATCAACTTTTACATTTGCACTTTCAACAATAGTCTTAGTTCTTTTGTTATAACATCTATATGCTTTGCTTTTTAAAGAATATCCAAGAAATATTCCTTCATCACTTCTAGGATCAAACTTTCCTATATCATCATCTCTCTTTATATAACATTTACTTCCAAAAATTCTAAAATACTTAACTAAGGGTGTATGTCCAAACCATAATTCATAAGGTGTCTTGTTTGTATCTGCTCTGATTTGTACTCTGTTCATAGTGTATACTGCTGTGTTCACTACTTCTCTCCAAAAAGTTTTAGCCAAATCATTTTCAAACAACATAGCTCTTGTTGCTTCAGTTATTGACCTGTTCCTTCTTTCTACAATACCATTTTGTTCTGGTGTTCTAGGGACTGAAAGTTGTCTCTTAATGCCATTCATTTCACAAAAAGTGTTAAACTCTCTAGATGTAAATTCACCACCTCTATCAGATCTTAGACACTTAATCTTCATTTCAGATTCATTCTCAATTTTGCTTTTCATGATCTTAAATTTATTAAATGCTTCAAATTTTTCTTTCAAAAATGCAATCCACATCATTCTTGTAAAATCATCAACAAGAATCATAAAATACCTTTCACCATAGAATCCTCTAGTCCTAGTAGGACCACTCAAGTCTGTATGAACAATCTCCAACTTCTCTGCCGAAGTGAACTTCTTATTGGGAAATGAACTCCTTTGCTGCTTTGCCATCATACATTCTTTGCAAATCATGTTAGTAGGTTTCATAATTCTAGGTAAATATCTTACCGCAAGTGTAGTGCTCACCTTGACAATATTATCAAAGTTTATATAACAAAAAATTTTATGCCATAACCAACTGTAATCAATCCTAGTTATCAAACATGTCATCTTAGTAGGATTCAACTGAAATACATTACCTCTGGTTCTGGATCCTTTTCTAATTAGATTTTCATCTTTATCTTTTATCACACAAGTTTTCTCAGAAAACCAAACTTGATAACCCTTATCAGCCAATTGTCCAACGCTTAGTAGATTATGTCTTAATCCATCAACAAAGTAAACATCACCAGTGTTAGTCTTTTCATCAAGAGTAATAGATCCTATACCCTTAATCAAACAAAGTGCATTGTTACCAACCCTAAAAATTCCTCCATCATAATTATCTAACTTAACAAACTTTCTTTTATCTCCAGTCATATGATGTGAACAACCACTGTTTATAATCCAATCAGATTTCTTTTCAACTTGTGAAACTAATGCTTTTTCTTCCCTTTTATCAGATTCATAACTTTCTTCTTTAATTGCTACAAATCCTATTTCCTCAAAGTTATCATTATCATTGTCACCTAAATGTTTTTCAATTCCTGCTTCAAAATCTTCATCATTTGCATAATAACATTCTTTAGATCTCCTAGGTTTAAAGTTGCTTCTATACTTCTTAACTCTTTTAGGACATTTAGATGCAAAATGACCATATTCTTGACAAGTCCAACATTTAAAGATTTTCTTACCATTTGTGATGCAGGAGCATCCTGGGTGTAAGAGCAATCTTGCATCACCCAAAAATATTTCTATTTTTGAATTCAATAACGGCTATCCTGTGCAGAGCTGCTATTTATGGAAAGTTACTATTTTTGGTAATTTTTGTCTGTGCTCAGAATGATCTAATTTCTTTCTTGGAGGTTCATTTTGGTCATATAAGTCTGCCAGTAAAGTTTCATTTCCAGATCAAGTGTATGTTGGAAGATATTGAAGATTTTCGGTATTGGCAGCAGGGTACAGAAACTTTGAACTCAGTTTTGAAGGCTTTAGAGGCCCCGGATGAGGTCAAAAATTTGGATGACAGGCGCTTGCGCCAGTCAAGCCTGTAGAGCGCTTCATGGCATTTTTGAAATGAGGTTATAATAGCCGAGCAGGTCAACGGGTGATGACTTATGGTCTTCAGAAGTTGAGCCACCTGAAATGGTGAAAAATAATTTTCTTCAAAATTTCTGTTCGGGTTTCAAAGGTTATCTTGAGCCGACTATGATGTAATAAAATGTAAAATAAAATAATTCTAAGTTTGGTCGGCCTTATTGGCTAAAAATTATGGAACCTTCCCAGGCGGTGGAAAATTGCCTATATAAGGAAGGCTGTATTATTGTCTTAGGCAGTTCAGAATAGTTCTGGGTAGTAGATCTGGGTAATAGTTCGAGGCTTTGTCCTACAGAATATTGTAAGGGAATACCCATGTGGCTTTTCATATTGTAATTCTGAAAGTTTGTAATTCCACATTTGTGGAGATAATAAGAAGCCAATTTTCTGTTCTTGCATATTGTTGTTGTTTCTCTATTTCTGTTATGTGTTTGTGGTATTAAGGGGAGCACCCTTCATCAAGTGGTATCAGAGCAGGAGTTCTTGAGTGTGTAAATAGATCACTAATTGTGAGGCAGTTTGCACCAGGACCGTGGCTAGGGTTTCAGCGCGCATCGCGAAAATGCCTCCACGACGAGAACGTGGCGGAAGAGTTGGTGCTGTGACACCTGAGGTTAGAGAGCTGCAGAGACAAGTGCGAGCATTGCAAGAAGAGATTCACAGAGGAATGAATCTCAATGTCAGAGACGAAAGTGAGGATGAAGCCGAAGAAGAATATCAAGAAGGAGAAGCCGAAATTGTGAACCAGGAGGAAGAAAGACTTTTTCGGGCCATTTCCAAGATTGGGAAAAGACCTAAGATTGAGGTTCTTACATTTTTTGAAAATCTTAACCCAGAGGAATTGATTGACTGGATCAATGAATGTGAGGAATATTTTGAGTATGAAGATGTTGACGATTCTGATAGGGTCAAATTTGTGAAGGCCAGATTGAAAGGTCATGCGAAGATCTGGTGGCAAGAAATTCAGTTGGAGCGAAATGGAAGAGGGAAAGATAAAATCATAAGATGGGATCGGATGGTGGATAAATTGAAGTGACAGTTCATTCCTGTTGATTATGAGCTTGACCTACTGAAGAAAATGCAGAGTTTGAAGCAAGCAGGAAGATCTGTTCAGGAGTATACAGAGGAGTTCTATCGACTTCTCATCAGAATAGGCCATGTAGAAGCTGATAAGGAGAAAGTTGCCCGATACCTTAATGGGTTAATGCCAAGCATTTAGGAGGAGCTGAATCTGGTTCGAATGAACAGTATTGAAGAGGCATACCAGTTTGCCCTAAAAGTAGAGGAAAAGCTGAACAAGAAGTTTGAGAGTAGACAAAACGGAAGAGGTCACGGTGGACGATCTGGTGGACGGTCATACAGTGGCCGAAATGAAGATCTGAAAAAGAAGGATGAGGCCAGTAGTAGTCAGAATCAGTGAGGAAATAATTCCAATCGCTTCCAGGATCAGAATAATAGAGATCAGAGAGGAAGAGGAAGGGGACAAGGATCTGGAAGAGGTGGCTTTCGTGGAACATGTTTTCACTGTGGAGAAGAAGGTCATAGGGCATTTGAATGTCCTCAGCACCAAGGCAGAACAGACAGGAGAAATAAAGGCCAGGCCAAAGTTGCACATGTAGATGAAGATGCCAGATCATCAAATTCTGAAGATGCTGAAAGAGGAGAAACGTTGATTAACAGAAGAGTCTTGTTGAGTGGTGAGAATGAACCTGAGCAAAGGAGGAGCCTGTTTCGCACCAGGTGCAAGTGTGAAGGTAAATGTTGTGATGTGATTATTGATAGTGGAAGCACTAACAATTTGATGTCAGAAGAGATGGTGACAAAGTTGAAGCTCAAGAGACAGAAACACCCACATCCATATCAGATTGCCTGGGTACAGGATGACCACAAGGTCATGGTCAATGAACAATGCCTAGTGAAGTTCAAGATTGGCGGATACCAAGATGAGGTATTGTGTGATATCATATCTATGGATGCATGTCATATGTTGTTGGGTAGACCATGGCAGTTTGATAGATGTGCTGTACATGATGGTCATGCGAATACCTATTCCCTGACAAAGGATGGAGTGCGGCATAAGCTAAAACCATTGAAGGAGACTGAAGAAAAGGTATGTGGTAATGCAAGGATAACTTTTGTTGATGGAAGAAATTTCCTAGATGGTATGAGGCATGAGCATGTATGTTTTGCTTTAATTCCAAAAGCTGGTAAAGAGAAAGTAGAAGATGTTCCTGTAGAAGTTGCAGATTTGTTGAATGAGTTTCAGGAGATTGTATCTGATAACGTGCCTGATGGATTACCACCGGTCAGGAAGATCAGTCATCAGATGGACTTGATCCCAGGAGTGAGTATGCCGAACAAGGAAGCACACAGAATGACACCTGCAGAAAGTGAGGAGTTGAATAGACAAGTACATGAGTTGTTACAGAAAGGATTGATCTATGAGAGTCTGAGTCCCTGTGCTGTACCAGTGGTATTAGCACCAAAGAAGAATGGAGAATGGAGGATGTGTACAGATTCTAGGGCAATAAACAAGATCACAATCAAGTACAAGTTTCCATTGCCACGAATGGATGATATTATGGACTGTTTGAGTGGAGCTGTGTATTTTTCAAAGATAGATCTGAAAAGTGCATATCATCAGATTTGGATTAGAGAAGGAGATGAATGGAAGACTACCTTCAAGACAAAGGAAGGACTATATGAGTGGTTAGTCATGCCTTTTGGGCTAACCAATGCACCGAGCACTTTCATGCGGCTCATGAACGAGGTTCTGAAAGAATTTTTGGGTAAGTTTGTCATTGTTTACCTAGATGATATTTTGATCTTTAGTAAGACATTGGACGAGCATATGATGCATATTCGTATGGTATTTGAGAAGTTGAGAGAAGAGAAATTGTTGATTAATTTGAAGAAGTGCAGTTTTGTGAAAAAAGAGTTGGTGTATTTGGGGTTTGTAGTTTCAGGAGAAGGTCTAAAAATGGACCCAGAGAAGGTACAGGCTATTCTTGAATGGCCTACTCCAAGGAATGCTACTGCGGTAAGATCTTTTCATGGTCTAGCTAGCTTTTACAGAAAGTTTATCAGAAACTTTAGCAGTATTTGTGGACCCTTGACTGAAACAATGAGAGGGGATAGAAAAGAGTTTAAGTGGACTAATGGGGCAGAAAAGAGTTTTCAATTGTTGAAACAAAAAGTTACAGAACAACCTGTTTTAGCACTTCCAGATTTTAATAAGGTGTTTCAAGTAGATTGTGATGCTAGTGGTACTGCAATAGGAGCTGTTATGAGCCAATAAGGTAAACCTGTTGCTTATTTCAGTGAGAAGTTAAATGATGCCAAGAGGAAATATTCTGTTTATGATCAAGAATTTTATGCTATAGTTCAGGCATTAAAGAAGTGGAGACATTATCTACTTCCTAAGGAGTTTGTTTTGTATACTGATCATCAAGCTTTGCAATATTTGAATAGTCAAGGAAAATTGAATCAAAGGCATTTGAAATGGGTTGAGTTTTTGCAGAGTTATACATTTGTTTTGAAACACAGGAGTGGAAAGTCTAATAGGGTTGCAGATGCACTTAGCAGAAGGCAACTATTGCTGACAGAAATGTAGATTGAAGTGGTTGGGTTCAAGGAGCTCAAGAATTTGTATCCAGAGGATCCCGATTTTGGTGAAGCTTGGAAAGCTTGTACAGAACCTGTTACTCTAGACAGGACAAAATGGTTGAATTTCATCATCTAGGATGATATGCTATTCAGAGGGAGTCAGTTGTGCATTCCATGAAGTTCTATGAGGGAGAATCTCATCAAGGAGAAGCATAGTGGAGGATTGGCTGGACATTTTGGTCGTGATAAAACCCTTGCTTTGGTTGGTGAGAATTATTATGGGCCACAATTGCAGCAAGATGTGATGAAGTTTGTACAGAGTTGCAGAGTATGTCAGATGGCGAAAGGAGTGAAGCAGAATATAGGGTTGTATCAGCCATTACCTATACCAGAGAAGCCTTGGGAGGATATCAGTATGGACTTTGTTCTTGGTTTACCGAGGACACAGCGGGGACATGATTCAATTTTTGTAGTAGTTGACCGATTTTCAAAGATGGCACATTTCATTCCCTGCAAGAAAACTAATGATGCTGTTCATATAGCAGAATTTTTTTTCAGAGAAGTAGTGAGACTTCATGGTTTGCCAAAGACCATAGTTTCAGATCGGGACACTAAGTTTGTTGGGTATTTCTGGCGTACATTGTGGAAGAAGTTGAAGACAGATTTGAAGTTCAGTTCATCACATCATCCACAGACTGATGGATAGACAGAGGTGGTGAATAGGAGTTTGGGAAATTTGCTGAGATGTTTGGTTGGAGATAAGCCGACAGGATGGGATTTGATTTTACCACAGGCAGAATTTGCATTCAATAATTCTGTCAATAGGAGCACTGGTAAATCACCATTCCAGATTATATATGGAAGTAGTCCAAGAAATGCATCTGAATTGAGAAAGATAGATAAAGGAGAAATAAGTAGTGCTGAAGCTGAGGATTTTGCAGAACACTTGAAGAACATCCATGAGGAGGTGAGGAAGCATATTACCAAGATGAATGCACAGTATAAGGCTAAGGCAGATGAGAAAAGGAGGTATAAGGAATTTCAGGTTGGTGATGAAGTCATGGTTCATTTGCGGAAGGAGCGGTTTCTAGTTGGTACATATAACAAGCTGAAAATGAAGAAGTTTGGGCCATGTAAGATACTGAAGAAGCATGATTCAGGAAATGCATATGAGGTAGAATTGCCTAGTGAGTTCAATATTTCACCAGTGTTTAACATTTCAGATTTGACAGAGTATCATGAAGGAGGTGTTGAAGATGAGGTTGCAGCAGCACAGTGGAGTATTCCAGCAACTAGTTCAGACACTAAGGAGATCGAAGATATACTGGACAGTCATGTTGGTAGAAGCACAAGGAACAGGACATATGAAGAATATCTGGTGAAGTGGAAAGGACGGCCTGTTGAAGATTCATCATGGCTGACAAAGGAGGAGGTTAGCCATCTTGGTTTTCCTCTGCACACCTGAGTCGTGACAGGGTCACTTCTCAAATTACCCTGGGTGTCTGATGCAGGAGCATCCTAGGTGTAAGAGCAATCTTGCATCACCCAAAAATATTTCTATTTTTAAATTCAATAAGGGCTATCCTGTGCAGAGCTGCTATTTATGGAAAGTTACTATTTTTGGTAATTTTTGTCTGTGCTCAGAATGATCTAATTTCTTTCTTGGAGGTTCATTTTGGTCATATAAGTCTGCCAGTAAAGTTTCATTTCCAGATCAAGTGTATGTTGGAAGATATTGAAGATTTTCGGTATTGGCAGCAGGGTACAGAAACTTTGAACTCAGTTTTGAAGGCTTTAGAGGCCCCGGATGAGGTTGAAAATTTGGGTGACGAGCGCTTGCGTGGGTCAAGCCTGTAGAGCACTTCGTGGCATTTCTAAAATGGGGTTATAATAGCCGAGCGGGTCAACGGGTGATGACTTATGGTCTTCAGAAGTTGGGCCACCTAAAATGGCGAAAAATAATTTTCTTCAAAATTTCTGTTCGGGTTTCAAAGGTTATCTTGAGCCGACTATGATGTAATAAAATGTAAAATAAAATAATTCTAAGTTTGGTCGGCCTTATTGGCTAAAAATTCTGGAACCTTCCCAGGCGGTGGAAAATTGCCTATATAAGGAAGGCTGTATTATTGTCTTAGGCAGTTCAGAATAGTTCTGGGTAGTAGATCTGGGTAATAGTTCGAGGCTTTTTCCTATAGAATATTGTAAGGGAATGCCCATGTGGCTTTGCATATTGTAATTCTGAAAGTTTGTAATTCCACATTTGTGGAGATAATAAGAAGCCAATTTTCTGTTCTTGCATATTGTTGTTGTTTCTCTATTTCTGTTATTTGTTTGTGGTATTAAGGGGAGCACCCTTCATCAATTTGGTTCTCTTTTTACAAGTAATGCAATACCTTCTTCAATCTTCTTATCTTCCTTAGATCTGCTACTACTGGCATAATCTCCATTCACACTAGTACTTCTTGTAGGTCTAATGCTAAGAGCATTGAATGTTGTTTCCATTCTAGGTAGCTCTCCTGATAATCTCAAGTTCATCTCTGCTATTTCTAATCTTCCAAGAAGAGTCTCTCTTGAAAAGTTCTATGTACAATGTATCACTTGTTCAATCATCTACGTTGTCTACTTGAATACTGGTGTCAAAGTTCTCAGAATTTTCTATATCACTTCATTCTCTATCTTATCACCTCCACAAGACTTTATTCCTATCACAATCTCAGACATCCTACCAATATAACTTCTAATAGATTCATCTTCCATCATTCTGATATCTTCAAATGCACAAATCCAATTATGTAATCTAGCCTTCTTTACATGTTCATCACCTTCAAAAGTAGAATGTAAAGCTTTCCAAATTGCATGAGATGTTTTCAAACATCTTACCTGACTATATTCATTCTCTGGTAGTGCTGAAAAAAGTGCTTCTCTTGCAAGTATGTTACACATGAATAGATCTAGTTCATCTTTAGTTCCTGCCTCTAGATTTTCTTCCTCAATGATAGTCTTCTCATTCTTTGTAAGCAACCAATAACTTTGTCCTAAACACAATAGATGTGTCTTCATCTTTTCTTTCCAGCTATCAAAATTTACTCCATCAAACTTAGGGCTTTCTTTTTTGAAATTCGCCATGGATCTCCTTAAGTTGTTAAACTTTTCTTTCAAGAACCTGCTGCTCTGATACCAATTGTTAGAAAGTAAAGATCCCCAAGATAACTGAGAGGGGGGGGGGTGAATTAGTTATCAGATAATTTATCCATTCAATAGCTTTAAACAATATAATCAATGTATTGATCAACCATAGAAAGATAATCATACACAATTTCACAATAACACAAGATATGTTAACTAGGGAACCTCTTGAAAAGAGTAAACCTCGGTGGGAATGATGCCCACAAAGTGATGCACTAATATGAAAGTTCCTTGTTAGAGGATGGACCCTATTAGGAGTCTTATGAAATACATTCAATACATATAAATCCCTGTTAGGAGATTTTGAATCCCTGTTAAAAGATTCTAACCCGGTTAAGAGTTTATGGAAGACAGAAGGACCCACTGCCCAAACAGCTTCAAGGCAAGATCTTTGAACCCACTGTCCAAAAGATCTTAGAATTATTCAACAAAATAATATGAAATATATTACCTCCTTCACACTGTGCCAAAATTGCACTCTCTGCTAGATAAGTTCACAATTCCAGATCTCTGTACTCACAAGTCTTCCTTCATCACTGAATTAGCTTTTTTCTTCACTTCATGCATATATTCGCATCTCACTCTTCATAGTACACATTACAATAAGGAAAAAATTCCTTCTTATATACCAAACTCAAATAATTACAAATGAGTCAGTCCTCAATTACAAAATAATAAATTCTACATGCTACACATAGAATTCACATAAAACTGTTGGCTTCCAGTTACTGTAACTTTCTCCAAACATATCCTCAAAGTTTTCACTATGAACCACATCATCATTAATGAGTCTCCAACATCTCTTTAACTGTACAAAATTAGATTCTATCCCAGCTAAGAGATATCCTCTGATTTTCGAACATCGCTACATAGAAACACTATCTAAACGTTGCTTTCACCAAAATGCTCATAACTCTTACAAATGAATGAATTTCTTTTTGTGCTGTTAACCATAGGTTAATAACACACCAAAGAACATACCATCAACTGTGCAAAAGCCAATCTACAATACAACTTGTGCGCAAAACAAAACTGTACCTTCTTTCCTGCTAATATCCAGAATATCACTGTGTTGACATCAATGACAATCCAAGTCATCAATGCAACAACAACTACTACAGAATGACTGCCAAAACACTTTGCATTCATTCCTAACATCAACTACATTGGGTTGGGCTCTATAAGTATGAATCACATCAATTTCCATATCCACTATGGAAGATCTGTCTGAGAGAATGTGCCATTCGTACTCATTTGAATCTGTTGTTGAACTTCTACTGGGATGTTTGCAGCAAGAAGGTTTAGGACGCTTAGAAGTATAGGCACCCATGCTATTATGTGTGAGATCTTCTCTTTCTAGTAACCACACAATATTCCTACATTGTCTATCTCTGGGGTTAGATTCATTATGCACATTGTTTCTAGATGTAGAGGCTTCAGTTGTGTCATCATCAGGTATGGATTCTTCTCCCCAGAGGAGTGAAGTAGAAGGGAGACCGTCTCCCATTTGAGCCATAGTGTATAGTAGTGATTCATCTATATCTATATCTGAGTTACTAACCATGGGAGCATTTCCAGAACATTCAGGGGGGTCATCTTCGACACCGTATCCTAGACCTGTGGTATCCTTAGAGTGTCAACCATCGGTATGACTCAAAGGTTCAGCTAGAGCGTGTCCATTATTACTTAAAGGCCCTTGACCTTGATAGCCCATTTTATGCAAAAATGTGTAGCCTTTACCATAGCATCTAGGGGAGATGGGAGTAGCAAGTATCGTACTGTCTTCGTCCACTTTATAGATCCAATCTCTAATAGCTTGTTCTTCTTTTTCTGCCTCTAAGGGTATGGACACTTGAACAAAGGTACCAAAAACTATCATGGTGAAAGTAGAAGGCTTCATCTTGTCTAAAGGTCTACCATATGACTAAGGAGAGGTAGGCATAGCATCAATAGAATCCAATGTGTATTCGCCCATACCAATACTCATCATTTTAAATTTTTGTTTAACAAAAATAAGGGACGCATTAGGATCATGAGAAGGTTTATTGTGTGGGACAAACATTTCAGTGACAGTGAGAGTATTAATAGCAATAGCATTGTCCCCAGGAATCACAATTTCAGCTCCATTGTATCAGAATTTGACACATTGATGGTAGGTAGAAGGAACAACTTGCATGTCATGGATCCAAGGACGACCCAAAAGAATGTTGTATGTGAGTGGGATGTCTAATACTTGAAACACAATATCCTTTGCAACTGGACCCACTCGAACAGACAACACAATAAGATCCTTTGAAGACCTGTCCACTTCATCGTATGCTTTGATAGTGATCTTTCACCTAGGATCTACAACAAATTCAAACAATCCCAATTGTTGCACAACATGAAATGAAACAATATTCAACCTTGCACCATTGTCTATCAGGATTTGGTGGACTCGAGTATGGTATACTTGGATCTCAATATGTAAAGCAAGATTATGTGGGTGACTAAGGGACGTGTCATCCTCTATAGAAAATGAGAGATAGTGAGGAGATGAGATATGATTGACCATAGCCTGGAACTTATCTGTATCAATGTTATTAGGGACATTCACTATGGATAGAGCCTTTTCAAAGATCTCTTTGTGCAATGGGGATAGATCAAGCAACTTGAAAATGGATATTTGGGCCAGACTTCATTGCAAATGGTGAACAAGATCATAGCTAGATATGACTAAAGGAGCCACTTGTTTAGAAGATGAGGCTTGTTTGGGATTGTGAGTAGTTTGAAGGATGATTTTGGCTTGCCCCCTAGTAACAACATTCAGTGTCTCACTTCAGGAAGAGAAACCATCAAGTGTTTGCAAGACCAACTTAGGTGTATCATGATTGACATCACTATTACCTTGAGAGTTCATCATAAAAACACTCTCAACAGGCTCTAACATGTTGATCAACCTCTCATCATTAGAATATGTATAATTGATCTTGGCATCATGATTTTTCTTGTTCTCTTGAGAGGACTCCCCCTTTTCATACTCAGGTAGAGAGGTTTTGAAGGCCTTGTGATCAGAATTCTTAACCAAGCTATTTGTGAGAACTACGCCTCCATCAATAAGATCTGGAATAGCATCTTTAAGCTTGAAACAATTATTCATGTTGTGTCCCTTATTTCTATGGTAATTGTAAAAATGATCTTCTCTCCACCAATCAAGCTTAATTGGTGGATTGAAGGGATGAGAATTGTCAGGAAGCGTAAGATACTTGTTGGCAACCAAGGTCTTAAGAATCAAATCATAAGGTTCAACCAACTTGGTGTAGACTCGTTGTTGATATGACTTCTTGGTTTTGTCTACTTATGGAGGTTTAGATGCACTTTGAGTGTTGGTAGCCTCTTGTTGTTTAGCTACATAGATAGCATTGGAGAGGTGGAAAGTAGACTCTTTAGCTTTAGGAACATCCACAACTCCATTATTGACAACATATTTGTTTGTGTTCCAGGGTCTATTTTTGTCCTTTCCATTACCTTTGGTATCTTTGTTGATGACAATATCCACTTTCCTTATGGAAACATCCTCAATATGGTATTCACTTTCAACCATGTCATTGAAAGAGGAAAATAGTTGTTTCCTTAGATCGTAATATAATTCAGGTACAAGAGTGTTGACAAAGATGTCAATCTTTTCCCTCTCGGGTAGTTGACAAGGATATCTAGAATATAACGACCTCCAACGTTGCAAGTAGGTAGTGAATGGTTCACCTTGATTTTTCTTGAGAGCACCTAGATCTATCATGGTAATAGGCTGCTGAATGTTGTACGAATAATATTGAGTGAAATGCCTAGCCAACTCATCAAAGGTCTTGAGAGGAGGTGTCAATTTTGTGAACCATTCCAGAGCTTGTCCTCTTAAACTCCTAGGAAAAAACCATAGTATAAATGCGTCCTCTTGAAGGAAGTCCATGCTAAGAGCATAAAAATGATGCACATGGTCATGGGGATCACCATTTCCATCATACTTATTGTATTTGGGAACCTCAATATCCTTAGGAAACAGGACCATGTATAGAATCCTATCAAAGGGAAGAGCACAAATAGATTCTACAAAAGAGGGCTTTGGAGGTTCCTTTTCTATTGCAAGTTGAGCAAGATGCTAGTTTGTTCGTTATAATTCCTCTCTAAGGATTTCATACATGGTTGGAACTCTTTCTTGAATGATTTGGCAGACATCATGTTATAATTTAATCTTTTTTTGGTTAAATATGTAAGGATAAACCAAGGTATCCTATTGTATTTGTCCTCTAGTCCAAGTGGGAGGACATGTCATATTTGTAATTCCTTTATTAAGAAAAATAGATATTCCTCCTTATGAGGAATCCTACACCTGTCTCACACACTAGTGAAATGTGGCATACATAAAATGGGAGTTACAATGTAACTCCTTCCTCACATCTCTATTAAAGAGATGGCTCTCCTTCTCTCTTGACATGAGCTAATTCTTCTTCTTGAACACTATTGTATAAGCTAAGCTCTCACTCCCTCTCTCTCTCTCTCTCATTCTTAAGAATTTTTGCCACATTCATTATATCAGGGGGGTTTTTTTATGCTTTTCCCCCTTCAAAATATTGTCTCCTTTGTTGCTTTGCTCTTTGGTGAATGCTCCTAGTTTTGTGTTAATTCATGGTAAATCTTCTTACTCCTTGCTCATTGCATTAAACAATTTTCTGTCTCTCTATATTTTATTATTATTTTAACATGGTATCAGAACAAGTTGGTTTAATCATGTTTTGAGTGTGTAGGTAAAGAAGCTACCATATCTTGGTGCACTCCAAATTGGAGACATTGTTTAGAGAGATTTGAATGTCATTTTAGTTCTTCAATTAGTTCTTTGCAATATCATGGTGAACTAATTTTAGTTCTTTGCAATTAGTTTATTTATTGGTTCATTTATATTAATCTTATATATTTCAGTTCATGCATTAATAATTTAGTTGGTGAAAATATCCAAGTATCATAGAATATTAGAATAGTTTATATTTTTCAGTTCACTTTTTAGTTTCTAAATATTTTCGCCATCTCTCTTAATATATCATTCACTGTAATTTAAAATTATAATACTTTTAAAAATTATAAGATACTTTTAGAATATATCAGTTGTATGTGGCATTTTTTTTTCTTAATCATTTCAGTAGTATGCATTTCTTTCTCCTTATCATTTAGCTCTTTCTAATTTTAGTTCTTTTTTGGTTCGGTATTTTTTTACATATCTACTCTTCATGCATTTTTTTTGCTTCATTGGGCTGCTCATTCTAATATTAGTTCCTTTCAATTTTTATATTCTATAGGTTTTGTTTCTTTTCTCGCTACACCCATTCGGTTTATATAATTCTTCTTCTCATGAGTTTTTTGTGAAGTTGAGTAGGGTTTTTGATGTTTTTTTTGTGGTGCATGTAAATGCCCATGAATTGTGTGACCCTATCCTAATTTCTTTTCTCATTGCAACTTTCATCTTCCTTTTGCGCTTCCCAAGGTTGAATCTAAGGAAGAACAAAACAAGCGTGCTTTTTCTTTGACCTAGTCGTTGCTTTTCTTCTTTTGGCGATCTTGGTCTTCCCCCACATGGGCGTGCATGGCCAAACCTTGGCCTCCCTTGCTATTGTATTCACTGGTTTTGTGCCAGCCTTGGCACCTTTTTGTGCCCCCGAAGACCTCTACTAGCCGTTTCTTCTCCCACGCGGCGCTGCTCAATGTGGACAGGCTTCGGCCCTTGTGTGGACGCTGCCCGCTACGGGTTTATTGCTGCCCATGGGATACCCTTTGGGATCCCTCTTCTCCATGCCCCATGTAGTTTTTACATGGTTTTTTGATACTGTTCACCCCCCCCGGCTTCCTATGAGTGGTTTCTTTTTGATTGATATATTTTGTGCAATCTGCTTACGGTTGGAGTTGCAATATATTTTGTGCCTTTTGCTAATCTATTTATTTATTCTCATTTTTTGTTTCATGTAAAAAAATGATAAGTGTGAGTTTTTTTTTTAAGGCATTGGTTTTGTTCTAACATCATAGTTTTTTTTAATCTGGTTGTGGTATTAATAAGGGTTTTAGTTAGATTCACATGTTCTTTATTTATTCTAGATTTCTAATTATCTCTGGCTCTTTGTAGGTAAACAGGCTTCAATAGATTTAGTTCTTTTTCTCATTATATTAATCGTTCAATAGATTTAGTTCTTTTTCTCATTATATTAATCGTTCAATAGATTTAGTTCTTTTTCTCATTATATTAATCCTTCAATAGATTTAGTTCCATTCTTTGGTCTGATTAACATTTGTTTTGCAGGATTGTGTTTCCTTTCTTTGTTATCAAGGTTATTTAGTTTTTTTCTATCTTTGTCTCCTCTTTGCATGCTTAAGTGCATAACTTTATCTTTGCATGCAAGAGATTCTTGTCATTATCTGTTAATCAATAACAACTTAACTAAGATTTGTTAACTCTTAAGTGTTCTTAGTTTCAGTTTTACCTTTGGTAGTTGTTTTTTTTCCTTGCATGCCTCCTTGGCATAAGCTTTCATAGCTTTCTACTATTGCATGCGAGTGTATATATTTTCTTTTGCATGCATTTGATCTGCATGCCTAGTTTTTCGACTTCTCTCACAATGCTCTTGCTTTAAAAGTTTCTTTTTTGAGTTCTATTAAGGGTTTTCATTTATTTATCTCAATTTTAGGTGTTCTTTACTTTAAATCTTCATATTTAAAGATGACCACCCTAATGTTAGAAATAAAGTTAACTAGTATAAATTATCATGCATGGAAAACACACATGACCTTCATCTTTAGATTCAGACATATTTTAGATATTGCAACTAATGCCAGCTCAAAACCAGCACTTGGTTTAATCACTTGGTTTAATCAAGATCTCCTTAAGTCCTAAATTGTATGTCTTAATTTATACTTGTATAGAAGCCCATCAAGCTTGGGGCATCCTGAAAAATACCTATGACAGTGCAAACGAGACTCAAAAAATCCAGCTTCAAGACCAACTTGAAGACCTCAGGTATACCGACTTCAACTTTGTTGATGATTTCTTGCTCAAGTTTGATTCAATTAAAGTTTTACTAACTGGTTTACAAGTTCCTCTCTTTGATTTAAGGATAATCCACATAATTATTCATAAATGTTTTCCTAGACAGTTCCAACAGTTTATTACAAATATTTACTCTTAGTTAGCTATTCCTTCTTTAGCATCTCAATTAACTTATGTCATCTTTCAAAATATGTTGCATCAAGAGGAAGAAAAATTGATTCAATTTGGTATAATTAAAACTCATGAACATGCCTATGTATCTCAAACTCACAATAACAATAGATCTTCTAACACTAATCAAAATAACCAAAGTTATCAAACATCAAACAATACTATTAATTCAAATTATAACTCAGGCCAACAATTTAATGATCATTACAATTCTAGGCCTTCCAATAACTATCATAATAATAATCATTCAAATAGGCCACATTGAACCTATTGCGTTAAAGATGGTCACTTAATACATAACTGTTTTAAGAAACAAAAGAATGATCAACCTAATTCTCAAAACTACTCAAATGGAAAATCTAATAGAAATCAATCTCATTCTACTTTTACTGTCTGTTTTAATGCTTATAAACCACTTGAATAGATTATTGATAGTGGTGCATCTCAACATGTTACATCTCATAAGGAAGTCTTTGATTCTTTGCGACCTGATTCTATGAATATTCCTATTTCTTTAGCTGATAATTATTGCTATCAAGTTGAAGGAACTGGTAATGTTTCTGTTCCAAATGGTAAATTACATGATGTGCTTTATGTTCCTGATTTGAAAGCTAACCTTATTTATGTTTTACAATTATGTCAAGATTATAAGGTTGAGTTTCATAAAAATATTTTCCATATCATTGATCCCAATACTGATCAGATAGTTTCTAATGCCAAATTAGATGATGATAATCTCTTTAAATTTTATCAATTTGCCTGTCCTAGATATTCATTACTTACTACTGTTGATTTTCACATTTGGCATGAGAGGCTAGGACATTTAAATTCTGATTATCTCTCGTTAATGCAAAAAGAAAATATGGTAGATGGGCTATCCAAGTTTACTCCTAAGTTTGATTGCAATGGATGTATAAGTGGTAAAATGCATAGAGACTCTTTTCCCCATAAATCATCTTGGAGAGCTAATAATAAGTTAGTTCTCATTCATAGTGATCTTTTAGGTCCTATGGAAAATACTTCTATTTCAGGCTCTAAATGTGCTTTAACTTTTGTTGTTGATTATTCTTGTAGAACTTGGATTTATTTCTTACAAAGTAAAGATCAAGTCCCTAATATTTTTTTTTTGAATTTCATGTTTTTGTGGAAAGACAAAGTGGTTGTAAAATTTAGATTCTTAGGACTGATAATGGTACTGAATATGTTAATCATGCTTTCCATTATTACTTAAGATCTTTTGGTATCAAACATGAGCTTACCATTCCTTATACACTAGAACAAAATGGTGTGGCAGAACGAAAGCATAGAACAATAGTAGAAATGGCTAGATGTTTTTTACATGCTAGAAATATGGATTATAAATTTTGGGCTGAAGCCATGGCATGTGCCACCTATATTCTTAATAGAACTCCTACTAAGGCCCTACCAAATAAAACTCCTGAAGAAGCTTGGTCAAGAAGAAAACCCAATTTGTCTCATTTACGGATTTTTAGCTCCACTGCTTATGTTCACACACCTAAATAGAAAAGGAAAAATTTAGATAATCCTCACCTCATATATTTGTTGGCTATTCTAAGAACACTAAAGGTTATAGATTTTATGATCCTCTTACTAATAAAGTTCAAATAGCTCGAGATGTTTGCATTGCTGAAAATGGTGTCCATGACTGTTCTCAAATTTTAGATTCTAATTTTAGTCACAACAACATAGTTCTTGTGGAGGACAAACCTCTGTCTCCCAACCCTATTCCTCACATTTATGCTCCTAATGTTTCTGTTCCTTCTGTTTCTACTCCTAACACTAAGGATAATACTAATACTCTTCAAAAGGATAATGATGAACATAAAGATAGTAATGATACTCCTTCTAATGATTTTGTTCCTTCTAGTAGTAGCAATGATGATGATGATGATGGTAATAATTTGTTTACTCCTCCTAGTAATATTTTTGTTAATTCTAGAAGAAATCCTAAATGGTTTAAAGATTTACTTAATGAAGGTGATGATTACATTTCTAGAATGGGTGGACTTAAACCTAGAAGGATAAATTACTACAATTGTGCTCGTATGACTTCTCTCTCTAAATCTAATGATCCTCAAACCTTTGATCAAGCTAAAAATCAACCTCATTGGAAAACTGCTATGCAAGAAGAATATGACTCTTTAATTTCTAATAATACTTGGGATTTAGTTACTTTACCTCATGGCAAAAATCTAGTTTCCTATAAATGGTTATACAAAACTAAGTTGAATGCAAATAATGATATTAGTAATTTTAAAGCTAGACTAGTAGCAAGAGGTTTTTCTCAAGTTGAAGGAATAGACTATAATGAAACCTTTGCTCCTGTTGCAAAAATGCCTACCATTAAAGTTGTTCTTGCTTTAGCTGCAAAAGGGAATTGGCCTATTCACCAAATGGATGTTAAAAGTGCTTTTTTGAATGGCGATTTACATAAAGAAATATACATGTCTCAACCTCCTACTTTTATTCAACAAGGTAATGAACATTTAGTATGTAAACTCAAGAAGTCTATTTATGGTTTAAAATAATCTCCTAGAGAATGGTACTCTAAAATCAATTCTTTCTTCATTTCTCAAGGTTTTGATAGAAGTAAAAATGATCCAAACTTGTATATCAAGCATATTGAAAATATTTTTATTATTATTTTATATGTTGATGATTTAATCCTTACCTCTAGCTCTACTCCTTTACTTTCTGAAATTAAATTTCAACTCAATCAAAACTTTCAAATGAGAGATTTAGGCATCTTGCACTACTTCTTAGGCATGCAAATTTGGCAAACTTCTAAAGGTATATTTGTTTCACAATCTAAGTATGCTCAAGATCTCTTACAAAGATTTGATATGAATAATGCTAATGATGTCTCTATTCCTTGTGAATTAGGAACTAAGTTAATGATAGATATGCAATCTCCATTCATAGATGCTACTCCTTATAGAGAACTTGTAGGTAGTTTAATTTATCTAACCCTCACTAGACCTAATTTATCTTATAGTGTAGGCTTAGTTTCTAGATACATGTCTAAACCTCAACAATCTCTCTTAAAAGTTGCTAAAAGAATCCTAAGGTACATTAAAGGTACTCTAAATTATGCTTTATTTTATGATGCTAATGCTGATTTTACTCTTAAAGGTTATTCTAATTCAGATCTAGGAAGTGACCCCAATGATGGGAGATCCACTAGTGGTTACTATTTTTTCCTTGGTTTAGGTACAATTTCTTGGAAAAGTAAAAAGAAACAATCAGTTTCATTGTGTTCTACTGAGGCTGAATATAAAGGATGTACTATTGCCTCTAAAGAAGCACTATGGATTTGAAGATTACTTACAGATTTGGGCTTACCTCAACATGACCCCACACCTTTATACTGTGATAATCAAAGTGCAATTGCCTTAGCAAAGAATCCAGTTTACCATGCAAGATCTAAGCACATTTCTCTTCATCATCACTTCATCAGAGAACACATCCAAGATAGACAAGTGTCCCTCATCTTCTCTAGAGGATAAGATCAAGTTGCATATATCTCGACAAAGCCTCTTTCTAGAGAGAAATTCCAGATTCATTGTACAAATTTGGGTTTAAAACTCTTTGATTGTAAATCCCCAAGTAAAGATTAAAGGGGGGGTGTTAGAATTTAATCTTTCCTTGGTTAAATATGTAAGGATAAACCAAGGTATCCTATTGTATTTGTCCTCTAGTCCAAGTGGGAGGACATGTCATATTTGTAATTCCTTTATTAAGGAAAATAGATATTCTTCGTTATGAGGAATCCTACACTTGTCTCACACACTAGTGAAATGTGGCATACATAGAAATGGGAGTTACAATGTAACTCCTTCCTCACATCTCTATTAAAGAGATGGCTCTCCTTCTCTCTTGACATGAGATAATTCTTCTTCTTGAACACTATTGTATGAGCTAAGCTCTCACTCTCTCACTCTCACTCTCTCTCTCTCTCTCTCTCATTCTTAGGCATTTTTGTCACATTCATTATATCACGGGGTTTTTTTATGCTTTTCCCCCCTCAAAATATTGTCTCCTTTGTTGCTTTGCTCTTTGGTGAATGCTCTTGGTTTTGTGTTAATTCATGGTAAATCTTCTTACTCCTTGCTCATTGCATTAAACAATTTCCTATCTCTCTATATTTTGTTATTATTTTAACACATCATAACCAGGAGGGAGCTTGTATCCTCTAGAAGTCATGTATTGAAAGTATTGATCTCCATTACACTCTAAAAGTTTAGGCATCAAATGTTGGGAAGCCTCATCTTGTTCAAAGCTCATAAGTTCTTCACTAGAAATGTCATCATTGGCCTCTTCCTCATGATGAGAGGTAGGAGGTCTAGGAGGTGAAGAAGGTGAAGAAAAAGTTCATCTTGGAGGGGACCTGGGTGGCATATTGTTACCATAATTGCCACTAGTACCAAAAAAAGGTCTATGTTCGTAACCGCTAGTCTCAGGTTGATCGTGAGACATTCCTCTTGAAGCCATGTGCCTAGCAACATCCATTATGTTTTTATTATGCTCTTTATCTAAGCATGCTTGGTTGTCTCTATGCTCAAATTGTTCTTGCAAACAATGATATTTCTCTTATTCAATCAAGGTAAGTGAGACACTATCCGTGCTTTTGGGGGCCTTGAATGCAGAAATAAGGAAGCCTCCTTTATACCACAGGGTGACCTTGGAATCCTCAGATTTGTCTAGGCTAGAACTATCATCACTCACTGGCACTCCTGAGCATCTTGTAGGAGAGGGTAACTATGTATAGTTGAATGGAGGGTGACTCCCCTGCTCAAATTAATCAAGTTGTAACCGGCATGAAAAAAAATGTTGTTTGACTAATAGAATGAGGCAAAGTTTCTTAGATTTTGAGATAAGCAAAGCCAATAAAGATCACTTGTCGAGATAGCACAATAGAGAGATGGCTTGTCAAAGGTGCTCAAGAATTTACAGTAGTCAATTAACTCAAGCTGAGATATGAGCAAGAAGCTCGATTAGTAAATAGCTAGAGAGGTAACCGTAGTATGACAAGTGATCAAAAGTGGCATTTGATAGGATCAAAACCCAGTAGTTTTAACTCATTTTCCTTAGTCTAGAAAAAACTTAAACATGCAAATAACATGCCAGATTCAGGTAAGAATAGGAAAGGACACTTTGCGACAAACTAAGATTTAAATTTGACAGCTTCAGATTGCAGATAGCAGAAAGACAACAAAATGATTTTGTACGATAGTTCACAGGATAGCAGGACGATACAATTTGGCCAGATGATATTTCACACATAGCAGTGCGATAGTAACTAGGTAGTTGATGTGATAGAATGTATAACATTCATGTGATACAAGGTCAGCACCAAAGTATCGCATGATAATACTCATGCAGGTGGTGCGATAAATATTCAGTATCACATGATGTTTGACTAGTGAATGTGTAAAACCTAGTTTTGTAGGTAATTTGATTCAAGTTGTAGTTTGATAAGTTCAATTTCTCAATTTGGAACATAGTAACAGTAGAAAATAGACAGGTTTGCAAATAGTGAGGGATCAAAAGTGTCATAAAACACTTGAACAAGGGAAAAAGCAACCTTGCCAAGACATGCACTTGGGATATCAAAACAAAAAATCCTATGAACACTATCATGATGTTTGATGTTCAAGAACATTAACATAGGTAGATCACATCAAAGACAATTCAAACATTTTCTAACTTAGAGAGACAAAGGCTCAATACTCAACAACTTAGCCCACACTTGATGTCCCATTGCCTCACACAAAGTGGTTGCCCACAATAGATATTGGCTTTATTGTGGAAGTGCCAATGACACAACCAAAGGAACACAGATCATAAGTGTAAAATCTTGGGGTGATCTAGGTATTCCACTAGGATCAATCCTTGCACCAAGATCTTGAGTGAAAAAATTGGGTAGCTTCTATCTAAGGTTCGTAATAAGGGCTTATGTTCACAATACCCCTCTTGCTCCCCGAAGGGACTCCTTACCTTGTAGCAAGTAATGAACCTCGCGGCCACAAGAGTACCTTAAGCATTCTTTCTTAGCATTTTTCTCATGGTCACAATCCCACAATTAGTCATACTAAGTGAAGACAAGTATTACATCTACCAAGGTTTTCTATCCTTGATAGCCTTGAGTTTATAGTGGGTCAAAATATCTGGGTATTAGCTTGTCCCCACTTGGGTCATTCCTCTTGATTTCTCAAGAGTAGGCCCTCTAAAGGATTCTAGACTAAACAAGAAGTGGATCAACCTTTGAAAGTCAAGATTTCTGGTTCACCACAAGGGTGAAGAGCATACTCTCCTATCTCAAAAGCCTTTACCAAACATGCCAAGTAATGTTCTATTATCCCTCTTGCTTTCAAAATATAGAGGTGGCTTAAGATTTATGGTTCACCACAAGGATGAAGAGCATACTCTCCTACAACCAAAAGACTCTAATGACAAGATATTAAGTGCCTAAGAAAATGAACTAGTATAATGCCGCACTTAAAAATGAAAGGAAAGAACAAGCACTTGATTGATTGGTTTTTATGCTTTGGGCAGCCCTACAAGAAAGATTAGTAGCCCTTGTGCATTTGAAGCTTTGACATGCGTTCTTTTAGCAAACAATGAAAGCAATTAGGGCACACCTACAAGAACAACTCGTTAGGCCCACAAGTGTTAGTACAGCAAAACCAGGTATAATCTACAAATAAATCTCTATCCTAACATAACAAATCAAAGGCCAAAAAGTAGAAAACTAAATCTTGCAAAAAAAAGAACCGAAAATAGATCACTTTCAAGCCTAGGTGATAGTTTTTGCTGGTAGAGGTTCGCACGATACTTTGTAGTATAAGGGTGCGATACTTCTGTTCTGACCAATACTTCACACTACACCAGACAACATAATGTTAAATAGCTGGGCGACAGAGTTCTGTATGGACATACGATACTTTTGACTAGCAAAGTATTGCACAAATATGTAAGAAACTATCATATGACACTGGAAAATGTCGTACGATACTCTGTTAGAAAATTAAAAAAATAGCCGAAACAACAAGATAAAAGTGATGAAAATGCAGCAGAAATGCAAGAAAAGAAAGGCAAAACAGAGTTGTTCTACCCCACGGTGGGCACCAAAAATGTACACTCAAAATGTGCACTTCTTGAAGCCATTGATTCCAAGGGTATCCATGGATTGGAAACCTTGAAAAGCGACCTAGAGCTCCCTAGGCATGGAGTGCAAGGGTATTTAGAGGGCTCTCAACTAGAGCTATTAAGCATGCAACCTTGCTAGTAAACCATGCAATGGGAGATTCAAAGAGACAAGGGAAAGAATGCCAATATCTTCAAGAATCACAAGGAATAATGCAATGCAAACTATGCTAGAGTGAGAATGCAAGAATGCAACTAAACTATGAAAATGAGAGTGTTAAAAGCCATTACTAGTTAAACTATGTGAACTAAGCTAAAGCATGAAAGTAAACTAAGCTAAGAATGCCACGAGAGCTAAGCTATAATTCAAATATGAGGACTAAAATGTGACAAGTTCTTAAAAAGCTCCAATGGCACCAAGAAAACCTGCAGCACAACATTAGCATCAAGAGTGGGCATCCTAGAATAGAAGAGAGCTCTCCTTTTAAAGATAAATGGACCATGGAGATTAAGAGGCAAAATATTTGATCAAGGGTGGAGTTTTAAAGTGGGAGCAATCCTTGTGCACAAGTCTCCTCTAATGAGAAATAAGTGTTGACTTTTGTACCCCATGTGAGACAAAAAGCCTTTTCTTCTTATTTATTAAATAGGAATAATACTTTATTTGTGCAACTTAGGATAAAAGGTAAGTGGGCGCTTTTTATTTAAAAAAAGGGGAGGGAATTCCTTTTAATTAAATAAAGACATAGGATAAAATGGTTAATCCATAGAATATAATCGAATAAATGATAAAATCAGGATTTGATCAAGAATAAGCAATTGATAAATTTAGCAAATAATGCTAGAAAGGGGCTAATAGTCTAGATGACCATTTTTGGGTGACTACACCAGTCAATAGAAACTAATGATTACCAACCGAATCTAACATGTAATATGTAAAGTATGATAAATTTTTTTTATCATAATAAGCACATAACACAAAATATTTAATGTGGAAACCCTATGAAGGGAAAAAACACCTGGGACCGACAACCCAAAAATGTTCACTCTTTTGAAGTGAGGTCGGTGAAGACCCAACCCTGTTAAAGGTTAAAAACACACTGTTACGTGTGACCTTGTTAGAGCATTTAAGACCAATCCTTATTGTCCAACCAACATTCACAATGGGGTTGACAGGATAACAATGCTCATTCTATGAATGAAACATACAAGACTTTCAAGTCCAGTCTGTTAAGAGATTTCTCTGTTTACAATGGTTAAAATGTAATAGCAGTTTGATCTAATTACAATACAACTTGTTAGCACCTGTAAAAGTTTTTCATGGCTATATAATTTTTCTCTGGTCTCTACAAAGGTTTTCTATGTCTCTGGCTTGAAACCCCAATTCATATATTCATATTTATAGTTGTTGAAGTTAAACCCTAAATTATCTTGACCATGTTCTTTTCTGTTGTTACCTTTTTTCGGGTCACTTAAGTCCCATTTCTACAAGTGGTCATATTTCCAGTCTTCGCTGAATCATGAAATGTGTTTCCTTAACTCTTAAGTCTTTTAGCGAACTGGTGACTTTGTAATCCCTTGGTTAAATATCTATTTGGTTGCTAAATCTCCCAATTCATTGTCATGATTAAGTCTTCATCCAGCAATTTAGTGACTGTGTTGTCTCTTATTCAGTTTTTTCTTGGTGGTTTCATGTTAACCCTCAGCGACTTGGCGCAATGGTTATCTCATATTCTCTGAATCAGGTGGCTAAGTTATAACTTCTCCAGCGATCTAGCACATGTCGTCGATTGCTTCTTCATCTGACGGCCATGTTTTAATCTCATAGTGACTGGGTCCTACTTAAACTCATTTGGCAATTTTGCAACTGAGTCAGTTTCAATGTCCCTAAGTTTGGTGGCTTTGACAAAGAAATTTGGCAAAGGTTTATAGTTTCCTCATCATTGAATCTCGAGAAAGGGATGGCAGTGCTCTAAATATCTAGTGATTGGGTGAATGTGTGTTCCCAGGATCTCAGAATTAGTTGGTAAGGATTCAAAGTATTCAATGACTTGGCGAATGAAGAAATGTCAAAGTATGTTTCCCTTTGGTCGTTGATTCTCGTAATAAAAAGACAATGGTTAAAAAATCTTCCAGCGACTTAGTGAAGCCTTGTGTTCACTTGTTCTCGCAATGAAACCCATGGTTAAGAAAAGTATTCCATGAATTTGAGAATGGTCTCAGTCACTTATTCTTAGGACTTAAACCCAGTTGAGAAAATGATTCAGAGATTTGGCGAAGTCTTTTGTCGCTGAATCTCCAGATTATGCGGGGTTAAGGTGAAGTTAGCATCTAGTTTTCCTCAGCGGTTAAGTAATTTATTCAGCAATCTAGCGACTGTGTGGTCACATGGTCTCAGGTTCCTGAAGGTTAAGTGGAAAACCTCCAGTGATTCAGTGAGACGGTTAGTCTCCTGGTCGCTGAATCAAATAGTTAAGTCAAGATTTCTTTCGTGACTTAATATAGACCATAGGATGAAGTGAAGAAGAAGATCAATGGTGGTCATGAAGTCTTAGAAAGAAAGTTGAAAATTCAAAAATTTGTCACGACTATGAGACTCTCTTGCTTGTCACCAAATCACCAAAATTGAAAGATTGAAGGAGCTCCTGTAGTCGCCAGATTGGGGAATGAAGAAAATTTATTCAGTGACTGAGAAGATGGCTTATGGTTGCGTGATCGCTAGATGAAAGAAAATTTAAGGGTTTCCTACAGTCATGTAATTGCTAAGTATAACTTGAGGTTAATGAGATGTCTGGTGATCTCGCAACTAAAGGATAAATGTAAACTAGGATTCCTATGTAGTTAAGTGGTAGAGCCCAGGTAAAATGAAGAAATCTGATGGTCGTGATATAAAGATAATCTAGATTTGAATGGTGATCGTCGATTTGTTGTCTGGCGCCATGCAAGTAGTTGTTTCCTTTAGATTTGAATATTTTAAGGGTTTCTCAGTGACTAAGGACTAGAATTGAATGCTTAAGCAGCTAGATCTAGTAGATGTGATTTTGTCGACTGCTGCGGCGTGGTCCTGAAAGTTTGATGATTGGTTGCAGAAGATTTGTACCATGAAGGAATGGGTAAGAGAGTTTCTCAAGGCATGTTGTAGGTGAGTGATCAGATTGATAATCATGGTGAATTCATGATCTTTGATACATTACTCAGAGATTTCTCATTAATGAGGATCATTCTTGGATCTGATCGCTTGGTTTTCTCCCCTGTAATAAATTCTTGATTAAATCTACCAAGTTTGGTGGGTGAAAACCTTAACCCTTACCTTAGTCATCTATATCTTGTTGCATCCTAATTTTTTGGGATTCCAAGATGACTAATGGTATATATTGTTGTAGTTTTGATTTTTGAAGGGTTCGAGTTCCAATTTTCTTCTGTGAGCTAGTCCCATGAATGTTCTACCCTGTAAATATTTCCTTCTTCTCTACATATAGGGTGTTCCCTCTTTCCTTTCTGGTTATGAGAATATAAAGAAGTTGTAACAGATGTCTTATGTATGAGATTTCAATATATTTGTACTGCTATCAGATTGTCTCCATTTGAATCCTAAACTTATTGATTGAAGCATCAAGGGTGTTTCAGCCTTTCTATTTGCATTTCCTATGTGTCTGTAATAGAGTTATTTTTGCAAAGATAACTAAGTTCAAGATTGGTTTTTAGATGTGTATGAGTTGGGGTATCAAGGGTATTTCATGCTTTTCTTTCAGTGGATGTTGATTTATGTATTGCTTGTTCCTAGGTCTCTTCTAAGGGGAGTGTTAAAATCCTTTGAATAGGTGATAGCACATTTGGGTACACGGGTGGTTTGGTAATGTATGATCTGATCAGTACTAGATGTTTGTCTTCTTATTTCATAGCTCTGTTATAATGAGGTATTTGACTCTACTACCCATTGGATAAGGCACTGGTCTATGAGAGACTTAGGGTATTTCAGGGGTCCATTCAACTGAAAATTTAAATCATTCAAAGTAAAGCACCACCTTTCCCTTTCATGTTGTTAGAATGGGTTTCTAATTTTTAGACTCATTCCATGCAAGCAGGTTATTGCATTAGGTTTGGTTCATTGGGGTACAGGATACCTATAGGGGTCTAATAACTATTCCACAATAATCTATCTGCAAGCCTTTTGTTTATCAAGAAGAGTTATGAGTGTGCAGATAAGGCAATACTTGCTTGAGTGATGTGGAGCTCAAAGAGGAAGGAGGATCTTATCCAATCCTCATCAATTAGGTTTTTCTTGAAAACTTGGAGCCCCTTTTAACTGAGAATCTAGCCTATAATTTTTCCAAGTTTGACCCTACAAGAAAAATCCCTAAGAAAATGGTGACTCTTCTGGGGAGAACATAACAAAGATACATCTGTTAGAATCTCTGGTTACAAACTACAAATTTACATATCTTATTGACTAGATTGATTTGCCCATCCGAGTCACCAAGAAAATGGCAACCACAGTGGGAGAATGAAATAAGGTTACCATTAAGAGTATCCCAGAGTCTTGCTACATTCAGTTTGGGGAAGAGTCTCATAAATGTCATAATCTAAAAGTTGTTTTCAGATCTGCAAGTTTATTACCTGGATTTGTTTTTGTAAAAACTTAAAATTATATGTGACTTTGTTGTGAGGAATGCCCAGAATCTGTTGGTGTTTCAAGAAAGATCAGTGAATGAATTTGTGTCCTCTGAGGAGAGGTGGTGACTTTGTGCTAGAATGAACCTGAGGTGTGCAACCTTGTTTCAGATTTCAGTCAGATGTGAAGAGAACAACATCATTCAGCAGAGACAATCTAGGTATTCTCCATTCAAAATTTGGTGTATTTGCATGGTCCTTATCAAGTGATTTTGTCATTAAAAGAAAGGAGAGATAAGTGGAATTACATACTTCTGGATTAAAATTTGATTTGAGTCATATAAGTGAGAAGTATGTCAGATTAGTAAGCTTGATAAGAGAAGGTTGATTACAAGTGTAGACTTCTTGTTACTAGTTTTCAAGAATTTCAGGGGTGTATGTAAAGTTGCAGCCAGTAATGGAGGTTCATAGGTGTTCTTTTGTCAAAGGATATGTGCCATTTTGTTATAATGGAATACTTGGTTTCCCTAATAAGATCCCTAATAAATTCAGAGGATATTTACCAAAGTTCAATAGGAACCAGTTCCAATCAGCAAGAAGGCATGTGCAAGCCTTTGCTGATTTGATGTATGATTTTGATATTTGCCATGAAGATCTATGGATGAGGTTGTTTGTGCAAACTCTCGAAGGAGATGAAAGAGATTGGTTTTCATTTTTTCCTATAGCTTCGATTTCTTCATGGGATGAGCTAAGTTCTTCTTTCATTGAACAGTTTGATGGGTGGGTAGATGTTAAATTATTGTTGGATGGATTGATGGAAATTCAGATTGAGGAAGGTGAGTTAATTCCAAAGTTTAATAGCAGATTTACTAGGACACTGATGGATATCCCTAAAGATTGTAGGCCACATGATCAGATTTTTTTAGTTATCTACTTGAGTGCATTTAGCCAAAAAATGGGTTTCCTACTCAGGGATGAACAACCACAAAGTCTACATTAGGCTTTTGAAATTGCAATGGATATTGAGTGCAATCTAAAGTATGGAGTTATAAGAAGACATGCCTTTGCCAGTTTATATTTTTAGAATAAAGTGAATGATCAGGAAAAGGGTGAGCAACATCAATATTCTCATTACTCTACTAATTGTATTAATCATAATGTTGTATGTGAAATTGGAATGAATGTTGCTGCTAAAAATGTAATTGATAAGGAGCTAGAATCTTTGCCAGCCAATGAAGGTAATGAACATTTCTAGATTGTAGGGGGTACATCCTTCCCTTTGCATGATTTGCACAAGTATAGTGATGATAATTATGAAGGTACCTTCCCACCAATTAGTGTTGATATAAATACTGAGAGAAATATAGATTGTGGGAGCATGGATAAGATTGAAAATGAATTGGCTTCTAATGATATGTCACAATATTTCTCTCATACTGCAGATGATTTTTCTTTGCAGTCTTCTATGTGTTTAAATGGTAATGAAGTTGAGTGTAAGGTCTTGGAGACTAAAGATGAATGGGGGAGTCCATTTTATGGTACTTGTGGAGATGATGTGATTAATTATAACACTGATTTTTCATATGATGATAGCAGTAGTGGTGAGTCATGTCCCGATTCAGATTCTGAATTTTCTTTCTCTATTGAGGATGTATGTGAAGATGGATATAATGACATGTCTGGTATGGTTGCTAATGTGTTATTTGATGAAGACATTGATATGAACCAGCCAGCACTTTGCCTAAATTATTATGAGAAACAATTCCATATAGTTTCTAATCCACTATTTGAAGAATGTGCCCAGGAAATGGATTTTGTTGAGGATTGCTCACTTTCTGAATTTAATGTTTTAGATATGGTTGATCTTGAATCTCCATCTCCAATGAAGCCAGTTGGAGGAAGGGTAATGCAAGATGAATGTTGTTCTTTTGATAAGAATACATTACATAATGATAGTTTATTTCTTCTACCACTAAGTATTGTTAATAATGAAGATAATGTAATTCATGATGTTGATTGTGTGAATCATCCTTATGAGGATAAAGGTGTGATTTATCAAGAGAAATCAGATTTGATAAACTTGAATGACTTGATGTATGAGGAATTTTCAGTTACCTTGGTTGAGCTGAATGAGTGTGAGTATAGTTGCTTTTCTTTTGTTATGCAAGTGTGCATTAAAGATGAGCCAGATGTTTACAGCCAAGAGGGAAAGGTATCTATTATTTGTCCCCTTTCATATGTTTTAATTCATGATGATTTTGATGGTGCTTGTTTTCCAAATAATGAGTTTGTGGGGGGACATATGAGAGAAGGAATAGGTGATGTTAAGTCTGAAGTTATTCTGAAGCCTATGCTTGACAATGTTTTCTATCATCATGTATATAATAGTGGTTTCAGATTGTTGTTTCATTCTAAAAACAAAAACCAAGTTTTTGATAGAGGTAAAAGTTGACGTTCCTTTGGCATCTTGAAGTTGCTTATGCATATTTTGTATATCTTGTATAAGTGGTGTTAGCATTTTCAATAAGGAGCCAGTTTGTGAAAATTTTGGAATAAGAGTGAGGTGAAGGCCTAGTTGTTTTCCTTGGGTGGTCTACTTCTCCCAGTGATTCTAGATTTTTGCTATGCCTGCAAGAGGCATACATCCCCAGACAGAGCCACTGTTAGCACCTACAAAAGCTTTTCATGGCTATATAATTTTTCTCTGGTCTCTGCAAAGGTTTTCTATGTCTCTGGCTTGAAACCCTAGTTCATATATTCATATTTATAGCAGTTGGAGGGTTAAACCCTAAATTATCTTGACCATGTTCTTTTCTATTGTTACCTTTTTTGGGTCACTTCAGTCACCTTTCTGCACGTGGTCATATTTCTAGTCTTCGTTGAATCGCGCAATGTGTTTCCTTCACTCTTAAGTCTTTCAGTGAACCAGCGACAGTGTAATCCCTTGGTTAAATCTCTATTTGGTCGCTAAATCTCCCAATTCATTGTCATGGTTAAGTCTTCATCCAATGATTTAGAGACTATGTTATCTCTTATTTGCTTGTTTCCTGGCGGTTTCATGTTAACCCTCAGCGACTTGGTGCAGCGGTTATCTCATATTCTCTGAATTGGGTAGCTAAGTTATAACTTCTCCAGTGATCTAGCGCATGTCGTTGATTGCTTCTTCATCTAACGGCCATATTTTAATCTCACAGTGACTGGGTCCTACTTAAACTCATTTGTCAATTTCGTGATTGGTCAGTTTCAACGTCCCTAAGTTTGGCGGTGTTGACAAAGAAATTTGGCAAAGGTTTAAAGTTTCCTCTTGTCACTGAATCTCGAGAAAGGGATGGCAGTGCTCTAAATATCTAGTGATTCGGTGAATGTGTGTTCATGGGATCTTAGAATTAGTTGGTAAGGCTTCAAAATATTTAGCGACTTGGTGAATGAAGAAATGTCAAAGTATGTTTCCCTTTGGTTGCTGATTCTCGTAATAAAAAGATAATGGTTAAAAAATCTTTCAGCGACATAGTGAAGCCTTCTGTTTGCTTGTTCTTGCAATGAAACCCATGTTTAAGAAAAGTATTCTGTGACTCGAGAATGGTCTCAATCGCTTATTCTCAAGACTTAACCCCAGTTGAGAAAATGATTCAAATATTTGGCGAAGTCTTTTGTCGTTGAATCTCCAAATTATGCGGGGTTAAGGTGAAGTTAGCATCTGGTTGGCCTCGGTAGTTAAGTAATGTATTCGACGATCTAGCGACTATGTGGTCACATGGTCTAGAGTTCCTAATGGTTAAGTAAAAAACCTCCAGTGATTCAGTGACACAGTTAGTCTCCTGGTCGCTAAATCAAATAGTTAAGTCAAAATTTCTTTCGTGACTTAATATAGACCATAGGATGAAGTGAAGAAGAAGATCAATGGTGGTCACAAAGTCTTAGAAAGAAAGTTGAAAATTCAAAAATTTTCCATGACTACAAGACTCTCTTGTTTGTCGCCAGATCACCAAAATTGAAAAATTGAAGGAGCTCCTGTAGTTGCCAGATCGGGGAATGAAGAAAATTTATTCGGCGACTGAGAAGATGGCTTATGGTCACGTGATCGCTAGATGAAAGAAAAGTTAAGGGTTTCCTATAGTCACATAATTGCTAAGTATAACTTGAGGTTAATGAGATATCTAGCGATCTCGTGACTAAAGGATAAATGTAAACTAGGATTCCTATGTAGTTAAGTGGTAGAGCCCAGGTAAAATGAAGAAATCTGATAGTCGCGATATAAAGATAATCTAGATTTGAATGCTGACCATTGATTTGCTATTTGTCACCATGCAAGTAGTTGTTTCCTTTAGATTTGAATATTTTAAGGCTTTCTCAGTGACTAAGGATTGGAATTGAATGCTTAAGCAGCTGGATTTGGTAGATGTAATTTTGTCAACTGCTGCAACATGGTCTAGAAAGTTTGATGATTGATTGCAGAAGATTTGTACCATGAAGGAATGGGTAAGAGAGTTGCTCAAGGCATGTTGTAGGTGAGTGATCAGATTAATAATCATGGTGAATTCATGATCTTTGGTACATTACTCAGAGATTTCTCATTAATGAAGATCATTCTTGGATCTGATCGCTTTGTTTTCTCCCCTATAATAAATTCTTGATTAAATCTAGCAGGTTTGGTGGGTGAAAACCCTAACCCTTACCTTAGTCATCTGTAGCTTGTTGCATCCTAATTTTTTGGGATTCCAAGATGACTAATGGTATATATTGTTGTAGTTTTGATTTTTGAAGGTTTTGAGTTCTAGTTTTCTTTTGTGAGCTAGTCCCATGAATGTTCTGCCCTGTAAATATTTCCTTCTTCTCTGCATATAGGGTGTTCCCTCTTTCCTTTCTGGTTATGAGAATATAAAGAAGTTGTAACAGATGTCTTATGTATGAGATTTCAATATATTTGTATTGCTATCAGATTATCTCCATTTGAATCTTGAACTTATTGATTGAAGCATCAAGGGTGTTTTAGCCTTTCTATTTGCATTGACTATGTGTCTGCAATAGATTTATTTTCGCAAAGATAACTAAGTTCAAGATTGGTTTTTAGATGTGTATGAGCTGGGGTATCAAGGGTATTTCATGCTTGTCTTTCAGTGGATGTTGATTTATGTATTGCTTGTTCCTAGGTCTCTTCTAAGGGGAGGGTTAAAATCCTTTGAATAGTTGATAGCACATTTGGGTACACGGGTGTTTTGGTAATGTATGATCTGATTAGTACTGGATGTTTATCTTCTTGTTTCATAGCTTTATTATAATGAGGTATTTGACTCTGCTGCCCATTGGATAAGGCACTGGTCTATGAGAGACTTAGGGTATTTCAGGGGTCCATTCAACCAAAAATTTAAATCATTCAAAGTAAAGCACCACCTTTCCCTTTCATGTTGTTAGAATGGGTTTCTAGTTTTCAAACTCATTCCATGCAAGCAGGTTATTGCATTAGGTTTGGTTCATTAGGGTACAGGATACCTATAGAGGTTTGATAACTATTCCATAATAATATATCTGTAGGTCTTTTGTTTATCAAGAAGAGTTATGAGTGTGCAGATAAGGCAATACCGACCTGAGTGATGTGGAGCTCAAAGAAGAAGGAGGATCTTATCCAATCCTCATCAATTAGGCTTTTCTTGCAAACTTGGAGCCCCTGTTAACTGAAAATCTAGCCTATAATTTTGCCAAGTTTGACCCTACAAGAAAAACCTCTAACACAACTTCAATTATAGATTATCAGATCTATGTTTAGCCCATACAAATCCTCTTATCAGTAATTCAATTTTGTATCATAATAATCAATGACTTACTATCGCTCGATAATAGCTTTCTAACACTCAATAAACTCTATAGTTTGGTTCTCCTTAACCAGTTTGATCAGGCATACATGAAGCTTGTTCATGCAATAATTCTATAGTCCTTCTTCTTCCAGCATAAGTTTCATAATGATTGTTTGATCTCTTAAATAGACAAGTAAACCATTTTCTTTTCCTTCATAATATTTTTCCGCTTAATCTCCTTCATCCATTTTTCCGCTTAAGCCTTCCTTGGCAGTTGTGCCAATAAAATGTTTTGATTTCATCCTTATGTCTTCCTTGAATTATGCTAGCCATTGATCTTCATAGAAAACATTATCTTTATCATTGATTACGATGTACTTTACAGCTCATCAATCCTTAATGGATAAACTAATCATTTAATTATTTTCTCCTGCTCAGTGAACAAAGAAATGTGTTGGTGAACACAAGCTTAGTTTATACTGTGCTCGGTATACACTACATCCCAGCAATGTATACTAAAATGCTTCATCAACCGACCACATTGCCTTGTGTCTTTCAACTCTTTTCCTCATCATAGATGAATGAAACATAATCAAGTCAATAACATAAGGTCATAGACTCATCAGCAAGTTACTCAATGTATTCCTTATCCTCATCTTTCATATACATCTTCCTCATGTAGATATTTCTTTTCTTCATCTCTTTTACTCCCTTTGTACATATTTTTAGTTATAGTAACTTACAAAATAAGTATTGTCAAACTAGTTGACATCAATGACAACCTATTACTGATTTAATCATACTACATATCTAACCAACATCTCGGTGATCTCTAATCATAGATTCTTCAATCAAGTTCTAAATTAGTTGTAGTTCATCAGTCTCTCCCTTTAGCATTGATGGCAACTCAAGTAATATTAAATATACCATACACATTCCAAACATGTATACTAAAACTCTATGAAAAAATGCTATACAAGCTCTCGTAGCTTAATATGTTTAATCACTACATTACTCAACAACATTAACAATGCAGCCTTGACATTCTACAGATATGATCTTTTCAACTCTCAGATTCCTTCTTCTATTCTTAGTAACTGATCTTTAGTGGTCTCCCTTAGATAGATGTCAGTGTTCTCAATGGTGCATATTGTTTCATATTATTTATCTCTCCCTTTGACAACAATGCCAAAGAAACAAGTAAACATACAGCTCTGTAGTAGCCATGTAACTCTCTATTGTCCGGTTCATACTTTGTATCTCTATATATTGATATGCCAATCTGTTCCAGTAATCCAAACTATTCACAACCTTAGACATGATCCAAAGTGTGAAATATGCTGCATCAACATGAATGATCTTTTGATAAGATTAGGCTGATGCAACATTCAAATCACCTTAGTGACTAGTAGACAGGGGACGGACCCCAAGTCTAGTCCTCAAGTATTCAAATGTATCCTTCCGTAGAGGCTTTGTAAATATGTCTGCAAGTTGTTCTTTTGATGTAACAAACTCTAGCTTAACTTGCTTCTCCTGTACTTTTTCTCTTAAGTAGTGATACTTAATTGATATATGCTTTGTTTTAGAGTGCATCACTAGATTCTTTGAAATGTTTATTGCACTGGTGTTATCACAGTATATAATCACCGGCTCAGTGATTATCTCATTCATACCTTCCAGAACTTGCTTAATATATGCAATATTTGAATAGTTTGTAGAAGCAAAAACATACTCTGCTTCAACTGTAGACTGAGAAATGCAAGCATGCTTCTTACTTGTCCATGTAACAAGTTTTTCACCAAAGAAAAATGCTCCTCTGGTGGTACTTTTTCTATCATCCACATTTCCAGCCAAATCAACGGTGATATAGACTCCGAGTTCAAACTTTCCTTCCTTAGGATACCATAATCTATAATCTTTTGTTTTCTTCATGTATCTTAAGATTCTCTTTGTAGCAATCATGTATGACTCTCTAGGGTTTGCAAAAAATCTTGCAACAATTCCCATAGCATGTGCTATGTCTGGTCTACTATGCACTACATACATTAACTTACCAATCATTGATTGGTACAGTGTCTAGTTCACTTCTTTGGTTTCATCTTCCTTAGTCAGTTTACATCTAGTAGCCATTGATGTTCCCATAGGTTTAGCATCTTCCATACCAAATATTTCTAATACTTCCTTGATATATTTAGATTGTGTGATGAATATACCATCATTCTGCTGAATCACTTGTAGTCCTAGAAAGAACTTAATCTCTCCAAACATAGACATTTCAAATTCACTTCTCATTTCATCAGAAAATGACTTATAGATTTGATCTTTTCCTCCAAATATAATGTCATCCACAAATATTTCAGTAATAAGAATAGTATCATCAGTATCTCCTTTCATATACAAATTGTTGTTCTCACTTGTTCTAACAAATCCAATACTTAACAAATAAGTATGCAGCCTCTCATACCAGGCTCTTAGTGCTTTCTTCAAACCATATAAAGCTTTATGTAATCTACATACCATGTTTTTCTTTTCTAGATCAACAAACCCTTTAGGTTGTTCTATGTAGACTTCTTCTTCAAGTATTCCATTTAAAAATACTGACTTGACATCCATTTGATAAACTTTAAACTTTTTGTGTGCAAAATATGCAAGTAACATTCTAACTCCTTCTAATCTAGCAACAGGTGCAAATGTTTCACGATATTCAATTCCTTCCTCCTGTGCATACCAATCTAGTTTTATTTCTTGTTACTTCTCCATTCTCATTCTGCTTGTTTCTGAATATCCACTTAGTATCGATAACATTCTTATCTTTAGGTCGGGGTGCTAAGGTCCAGGTTGTGTTCTTCTCTATCTGTTCTATTTCCTCTTTCATTGCATTAACCCATTCATCATTTTCTAATGCAACTTTTACATTTTACGGTTCATATTCACAAACTAGACATATACCTTATCTTGCTTTACTCCTTGTTTACAAGTTAGCTTGTCTATCTCCAATGATTTGTGTCTCAGGATGGTGTCTTCTGAGAAAACTCACCTGTATCCGATTTCTTCTCTCTTGTTCATCCTATGCAGGTTCATTTTCTTGCTCGGTGGGTGCTTCCTGCTTGTCGGTTTCTTTTTCCTGTTCCTCGGTATTATTTTCCTGCTGACCAATTTTCGCTATCTGATGCATCAGTAGATACTCGGGTTGTTCAATGTAAGTGAATCTACTGTAGTCCTCAAGTTCCTTTCTACTTTCCTCTGCATTCTTATCATCAAATTCATCAACTCAAACATTAGTACTTTCAATCATTTTATTTGTAACTCTGTTCAGACACTTGTATGCTTTACTTTTACTGGAATATCCTAGAAATATCCCCTCATCACCTTTTGAGTCAAACTTTCCATTTCTTTCATCTTTCATAATAAAACATTTCCTTCTAAAAATTCTAAAATAACTTATAGTGGTTTTGTGTCCAAACCATAACTCATAGGGTGTCCTATTAGTGTCCTTCTTCAGTTGTACTCGGTTTAGCACATAGATAGTGCGTGTGAGAAAATTGTACCTGATCTGGAGACACAACACTTTAGTAAAACATTAGAGGTTAGCAAAAACAAAATCGTGCAATGAATTGAAAGCTAAACTAACCAGGCAATTTACTGCCTTCTAATAGATGCGAGATTGATGTTCTCAGATTGTTATCGAGATCAGTGACCTTGACGACACCTAAATGAAGGATTTGAATGCAAAACTGATATGAAATATGAATGCAATTAATCTATATTTTTTTGATATTTTCCATGCAATAAGAATGATAAAAACTTGATATGAATCTATGATATGTAAAAACTGATATGCTATGATATGCTAAATGATCTAACAATAATATGCAATATGAAGCTAAAATAAATGTAAAAACAAGATTGATCTCACAACAATATTGATTCACAAGAAGCTTTGATTCTTCCAATTTCAATTCTCCAGCGTGATTATGCAATTCTTGTGGATTTGAGAGATGATTTGTGAAGAGCTAAAGCCTTAATTTTATAGAAATCCAAGGCTTTGGAGGTGCATGAAAAAAAGCCATAAATCGCTCAAATAACTCAGGTTGATTTTTAAGTTATTTTTAAATAAAGGATATTTAATTTATAAAATCATGCAAAAGCAAGGCTTTAATTCAAAATAGAGCTTTAGTTTTTGTTTTGTTTTTTTCAACTCATCATCAAATGTTGAGTTTAAATTTAAAATTGATTGTTAATTTTTAGTTGCCTTCTTTTCTGATTGTGCATGATTTAATTATAAATTAATTAAAAATAAAGTGATTTATTCTCAACTTAATTGATTTTAAAATTAAAACAATTGATTTATGGGTTAATCAATTATTAAAATCAAACTTTTATTAAAAACTATATTATTAAATATTGACAATTTGCTTTAATTAATTAAATAAGAATTTAATCAATTAATCATAGGATTTTGGATTTATTGTCAAAATTAAATAATACAATTTATAATATATAGAATTAAATTTAATTAAACAATTAAGTGGCAGTATTAAATCTAATTAATTAAATATGAAAATATTCAATTAATCAAACTTTAGGATAAATGTGATTTATTGCCAAATAATCATTAAATTAAAGGTAATTAAGATAATTAAGAATATTGCTAGGAATATTCCCTGATGCAGAATTTAAGATAATTAATTAGATTTGATGATGTGCAGATGTGCCTTAGGTTAGGACTTCTATGTCGATTTCATTCGATTTGAGGATGTAGGATGTTAATGAACATATAGCCCATTTTTGGGGTATTACATTTTGCCCCTCTTTGAATTACTGTGCGAAGCGCAGTGGTTCATAGATAGTCTGTGTATGATAAAGATATGAAACTGATTTGAAAGATATGATGATTGAAGATTTGAAGATATTAGGTCCTGAATGACCAAAGATAATGTTCACTATAGCAACGATGAACCGATGATTGCGAAAGAGTGTCAAAATGCCTGATTCTGAACCTTAGGGTTGCAAAGAAGTGAGTGACCAATTCTAGACTCGATTGTCTTAGTAGAACCATGATGTGGGTATCACATCTAACCCCTTCAGTTACCAAAGAACCAAGGAAATAACACTGATGAACCGATGGTTGCAAAAAGCCGACACAAATTACAAGATTAGGAGGATACCAAATTGATATGGATCGATGAATCTGATATGCCCCAAGTGATGATAGATTTGCCCCGAGCGATGAGGACTTTTGATGATTAATAGAATTTTTATAGACTTGAATGATGTGCAATACCATGCCCCCTTCGGGATTAAAATCAAAATCAGACAAGAAAAGTCAGCGTTATAGTTTAGAAGCATGTACTAATTGATTTGAGAAGTAGTTATATACGTTCGAGAATGCATTCTAGATCGTTTGAGGGTCCAAAAGACCAAGTTTGACTAGGTAAAACCATGAGTTGACCATAGTTGACCAAGTTGAAATTTTGATAGTTTGATGTAAGATAATCAGTTAAGTTGAAAAATAGATTTCTGTGATGATCGAAGGTCAAATATGCAAGCAGTAGACCATCCTGGGCCCAAAATTTTAAATCATGATTTTGACATAATTAACGATCTCAGATTTTAATTTTGATCTCGAAAAAGGATTCTACTTGTTGTTTCATTGGAGGAACCTTCATGTGAGATTCGGCTCTTGTTAGATTTGAAGATGCGAGTGGAGAATTGTTTAAGCATTGAAGTTCATTGACCCATTGTGAGATCATGCAACATGCAAAATGCAAAGAGACATGCAAAATGAAATGCAACCTAAGACCTAGGACCTAGTCACTGATCATGTGTCGATTTGTTATCATCATTGAAATTTTAGGTAACTGGATAAATCAATACAATGCCCACTAGCTATGAAACTATAGACATATGAATATTGATTTATATGCACAAGAATCAATACAACACCCACTAGTCAACAACCATGGATATATGAATATTGATTTTATTTTTGGAATGTCGGATTAGATATAAGCACCAAGGCATAAATGCCAGGATGACCTGAATATCATGTCTATTTTGATATAGCAATTTGTATAAGCATCAAAACATAAATGTCGTGATGACTAGAATACGCCTTGCGGTAGAAACACATCAAACAGTCAAGAGATCATTCAAAATCCAATGTGAATTACCCGTAGTGACCCTTTATCATTCACATCCTTAGGTAAGATCGCGTTTCATAGTAGGAGAAATAAATCACTCAAAAAGATAGTAGTTAGATCAAACTTCCTTGAATTTTTTGGGTATCAATGGTCAAGGTACGCATGGCCATCCAATTCGAAATAGAGGCTCTTATAGTCGGACACCATTTCAATCTAGAATTTCCAAAGACGTTAGATTTTCACATACAGGAAGAAGACAAAAAAAAATTATGCCCCTAGTCATCACTCTCTAAATCCTATAAAGGACATCATCGAAGAGCTCGAAGGGACACAATATGCAAAAATCTCAATGCGAATCAGTAAGCATACAAGGAGATAATAGCATGAAAAGCACAGATTATTTTCAGTTTGTGTTTGATTGTTGTTGTAGATGCAAAATCCTTTCTAGAGATGAGACAGACTTGACTGACTCAAATGAAGCTTCAAAGGAATCTGAATGGATATGATATGTCTAAGATATACTGGAGGCCATAGGATATAACATTGATTGCCCCCAAGTGTTAAGCATTGATAGGATACAAATTGACTTATTGAAAACTAAAAATGCAGAAACAAACTGGGAGATATGTACAAAATAAAGCAAAACTAAAAGCTGAGAAAGACCAAGATTGCACTGATAGATGGAGCATTTTGAAACAAGTGGCACCCATTTGCTGGGTTTTCACCATCTTGGCAAATATTCTATTTTTGCAACCAAGGCGCCTGTTTCCAGGTTTTCACCAAGACACTTTTTCTTTTTCTCATTTTTTAAAATTTTTTTGTACTTTTGATATTTTTTTATTTTTTTGTGAATCATCAAGGCACCTATTGCTAGGTTTTCACCAAGATGTTCATTTTTTCATAACTTTTTCTAATTTTTCTAATTTTTTTCAGGATATTTTACCATAGATTGAATGCCTTAGGCGTAGAATTTCTTCAGATGGAGAATTTTGATTGGTTCTCAGAGCTATTCTCCTTTAGTCATTGAGAGTTGATAGGCACCAAAGCCAAAAGTAGCAGTGATAACAAAGGGACCCAGCCAATTGGGTTCAAACTTCCTCTTGTGTTCTCGATGGGATTGATTTTTAAGATTTTCTCTCAAGACTAGATCACCAACCTAAAATTCTCTATGTCTAACTTTCTTGTTGTAGCCTCTAAACATTCTCTTCTGATATACTCTGAGATGATCATACACTGCTTGTCTGCGCTCATCTAGTAGTTCAAGTTCTTGCAACCTAGACACTTTGTAGTCATCATCAATTACTAGACCATGCATTTTGATTCTTAGTGATGGGATTTCAACCTCAATAGCCAGTACTACTTCAGACCCATAAACTAAAGCAAAAGGTGTAGCCCCAGTAGGTGTTCTGATACTTGTTCTGATATTGGTTCTGATACTTGTTCTGATACTAGTTCTGATACTTGTTCTGATACTTGTTCTGATACTAGTTCTGATACTTGTTCTGATACTGGTTCTGATACTTATTCTGATACTTGGTATACTTGATAGCATATTTTTCCATTGCAAACTCCCAAGCAAGATCATATCATGTAGTCCCAATGTCTAGCAAGGTGGAGAACAAGAGGGATTAACAAGTTGGTGGAAGAGTTGCAAGACAAGAGAATGAAGTAGAATGAAGGGAAGAAATTCTCAAGGGAAAAATCCTCAAGAATACCCAAGCTAGGGAAATTTTTTTATGTAAAGCACATTTGGACAAGTAATAAAAGGCCAGCATAGGATAAGTCATAAAAGTGTGATGCCAAAAAAGGAAAGGATGTAGTCCAAAAGAGTAGACATGTCAAGAGGCTTCACAACACTGTGTTTTACTCTCTTTTTTTTTTCTTTTATTAGATCTTGAGACCAAAGGGGAAAATGATAGCGATAGGCGAAAATGAATGGAGGAAAATAAATATGAAGGCTAAATAGGAAAGGAATGAAAGCAAGATCATCGTAAGATAGCTCACAAAATAGCCAAATGTTTGTGTATAGATCAACATTGTCAAGATCAAAGAGAGAAGATGAAATGGATGAAATATGTAGAAGAACTACGCATGATGCCTGATTGCCAAGTTTTCATCATGGTACTTATCCAAGGTGCCACAAGGGAGTGGTTTTCACCATAGGATGAATTTATTTCTCTTTATTTTTGCTACCAAGGTGCCTATTTCTAAGTTTCCACCAAGGCACATTTTCAAATTTATTTTTTTTGTCTTTTTTATTTTTTTTTTTCTCTTTTTTTGAAGAAGGCAAGCTTTTTAGATAATGCTCCTTGAAAGGATAAACCATGATATGCCAAAGATTCAAGATGATATACTCAAAGATGTTGATACGGAAAGGAAGATGGAAGAGAAAAATGGAGGATAAGGTTTTATGTAAAGCGAGTGAGGTTGGAAGATAGGAGGAATAGGCAAATGAGGAAAAAGGATAGAAGGTAGAAGGATAATGAATGGAAAGATTGTGAAAGGGTAGATGGAAAGGAAGGCAAGATAAACATCAACACACACCTTGAAGGGTGGCGAGAGGATGGAGGAAATGTGAATGAAGGAATACGTGAAGGAATATGGCGAATGGATAGTAGAGGTTGTGGTTTAGGCGCATGGAATGGAAAAATATTTTTGGAAGAAGATGAAGTGGAAGCCTTTGGAAGTTTGAATGTCAACTTCACTTGTTGCCCAAGACCAGTCTCTTTCAAGAGAGACTTTGGAATCCATATAGCCATAGGCTTTTTATTTCCTTTTGATGATCTAGAGAGAATATCTTTAATGATGGATTTTGGAACCCATACTTGTCTTGTAGTTTTTTTCTTAGATATCTCTTTTAACTTTATGCCTCCATGTCGATTAGAGGAGACATGGTGATCTTCTTTTTTTGATGGATTATTGTATTGCTTCTTTTTCTTGTATTGAAGATTTAAGTTACTTCCAAAAGACTTGGGACTTGTGGAAGAAGAAGGATATGACTAGTTTAGATGGGTAGGTGGATGAAACGGATTCAAGGGTATGCATCTATATTGACCTTGAGGAAAGATAGGAGATGGAGGTATGTAAGGACCCAAGATGGATGCTGAATTAGGAGAGTTAGGAGGGGAAAGTGAAGGGACATAAGGACCCAAGATGGAAAGGAAAGTGAAGCCCTTAGTATTGGTGGAAGAGGTCCAAGGATGGACATGGAAGATACAAAAGGATAATCAATAAGTTCATTAGGATCTATATGACAACCAAGGATATCAGCATCTTTAGAGTGAGCATTAGAATTTTCAATAGAATCAAGTACATCTTGAATATGAAAATTTTCTTTGATAGGATCATTCAAAGCTTGCGAAGACTTAAGAAGAATAGAAAGTGGAAGTGAACATGGAATGGTAGAACAAGAAGATGGAAGAATTTGATCTTGACAAGGATCTTTGGATAGCACAAGTGCAAAATTTGTCTCTTGAATAGGCTTAACATCGGAAGTGACAACACCATTTTTAACAACCTGAATGGAAGTATCATCTTTGGAAAGTGCAAGTGTAGTAAGGTTATTTTGATTGTCAATAAGCTCAACAGTGTAAGTAGTAGCTTGATCTTGCTTAGGAGAAGAATTAAGACATGGTGGAATGCATGAAAAAGGGCATGTAGGATCAAAAGAACCATGGAGCGGATAAGAGAAATCGTGAAAAGGAGTGGATGACATGGAAGGTTCTTGATCTTGATCTTTCTTTATGTTCTTTTCTTTATCATTTCTGGAGTCCTCTTGACATGGAGCCACTTCTAAGGACAAGGAAGCATGTTGGAATTGTATGGAAGACTTTGGAAGAGATGGGGAAGGACTAGCTAGAGTAGGCATTATAGCGTATAAAGGCTTAGGCTCTTTAGGTTTAGCATTATTGAAAGTATTTGTAGCCAAGTGAAGGTTAGCTTGAGTTTCTTTAAGGGGTAGCCCTTGAGGATAACTATAGGGAACTGTATGAAAAGTATCAGGGCTTGTGTCGGATGAAGGTTTTGTGAAAGATTTGAAAGACTCGGAAGCTTTAAGAAATGTACGAGTATTGGAGGAAGTAGGGGATGGAAGGGAACCATCACAAGACAAAGGTTCAGCATTAACATGATCTTTCTTGAAAGTGTAATCTTTATTTTTAGCATGAGAGTTCTTAGAGGAGAGATCCTTGTAGTATTGATGCTTCAAGCTAGCACGATGCATTTTATAGTCCTCGGCAGTAGTAGATGGATCATAATCAAGGTATTGTTCACAAAAATCATCAAAGTCTTTTTCAAAATCAGAATCATATGGATCACCATCATGATCTATCCAATGTGACATCCCATTTCCAGTAAGCAGGAACACACGATGAGGAGGACTCTTAGGAACAAAGGTGTCATAGGTATCATTATATTGTCCATCATCATAGTCATCATAGTCTCCAAAGATGGATGTGTCACTCTCTGTGGAAGAGGTATCATAAGGATTGTCACACTGCTCACATTCTGTCCAGGGGCATGGTGACATGTACAAGTCTTTATCAAATGGAAAAGGGCATAGAGCTTCCATGGAGAACTCCTTGAGTTCCTTCTCTTTCTTAAGATTGTTAAGTTCAACTTGCATAGCATGCATCTGTTTCATCATAGTGGTGATTAAAATTTCTTCCTCATGTGTACTGATTCTTTGAGACATGTATATTGATTCTCAATGGCTACTGCTCTATTTTTGACACAATGATTTGTTCGACAGATTCTGGAAATAGGCTGAAAAAGATAAGTATCTGGCAATCCTGACAATTTTCTGACAACTTTAAAAAATTTCTCAAATGACACTCTGCAAACTCGTATGACAGTGGGTATGCCATGAAATGATAGTTGCAAAACTCGTACGACAGTTGGAAGGTAATGAAACAATAGTTGAAAATATCATATGACAGTTGCAAGTAGGATTTTGACTTTTGAATTTTCTAGCATAAAAACTCATACAACACTGGGTAGTTCACCATACGATAGTTGGGTAGTACTGAAATGACATTTGACAAAAACTCGTATGACTTTCTGACCTTCTGAGATGACTTTTGACTCCAGAAAAGAATTTCACTTCAAATTTTGCAAATTTAGGGTTTTCAGTTTCAGCTTGTTTGCAAATTGTACTGTCCAGATTTGAGAATTGTAATAGATTTGTTCATTTTCAATAAGCAGATAGATAAACAAGCACGCAAAACAACAAGCTAGTGATTTCAAGCATGTCTGAAAACAATGAACAAGGGCAAAAGCAACCTTGTGCATGAACAATCAAGTGATTTTATTCGTTCTAATCCTCCGAAGCGCTAATTGTTTATGTTCCAAAATGTTTTGCAATAATGCACATATACCTTAGAAAATGAAAATTTGGCCTCACTAGGGTTTTTAGTAATGGTTTGACTCTACAACTTTTATGATCCAAAGGGCTGAACTTCAATCCCGGCGCACTAGGGTTTTGACACAATCTGAAAATTTAATCAATCAAGAGCTGCTAGGGAGATCTGACAACCCAACAATGAACCACACCTATGAAGATTTCTTCCACAAGGACATTTATATAGCGGTTGTCACTACCATGGTGAAAATGACTATTACTGCTTGAGGTTCCATCAATGTAGTTTTCCCTATGAAGGGAAAGTCTACTATGGTTAACCCTCTCTAAAGATGACTCACAGTATTGTACCACAAGGGGACTTGGCTCTAGATCCAAGGTTTTTGATGCTTTTTTACTTTTAACCCAAACAAAGCAGACAGATAAATCCGACATGCTAAGACAAAGTTTTGCTTCACCAAGGTCTATGATGTCAACTCCACGTGATCTATCAACCTCTCCGGGGAGAGAATGTATCGATTAATAAGAGAAGGTGCACTAACCAATTTTGATTCACCAAAGCTCGTGATGTCAACCCCACGTGATCTATCAACCTCTCCTGGGAGAGAATGTATCGATCAATAAGAGAAGATGCACTAACCAAGTTGAATGTGAAATGCACTAAGTATCCTCCCTACCTACAAAGATTCTATCATCAAGAAGGATTTCAATGGGAATCCAATCTCTCAAGAATCACAAATAGTGTTCATAGGGCCTAATTACTATGTGAGCAGAGATGTATGTTTCCAAAAAGCAAATCTACCAAAAGTACCCAAAAAGCAAAAAGAGGAACACTTAACGCTTAAAGAGAATATAAGATGAGTCCACAAGGTGGAACACTTAACACCTCACACAAGCTGAAAATGAGTCCCCAACTTAGAAAACAAGTGAGTTCTTAAAAGCATAAATGGGTTGCCAAGTGGAACACTTAACGCTTCTGTCCTTTTGACCCCTCCCCTTTAATGTGGTGCTGACCTTGCAACCATGGGGTGGAATGAGGGGTAGGTGGATTAGCAAGTCCAATAACCCAAGATAGCAATCAAAATCAATCACAAGTATCTAAGACTACTTAATGAATCTTTAAGGGGTCACAACCTAGTATCAATTATGCAAGTGTGTAGAAATAGACAAAAGCATGAAAAGATACACACAAGTCAGACACATAAGAGATTTATTTTAAGTCTAAATTGAAATGTTATTAGATTAAGGAGAATACATGGGATCCTCGTAATGTGCTTAGTAGATTTTACCTGATTTTTAGCAATTTTGGTTGAGCTTTTCCATGCAAGCAAGTGACGAACTCTCCAACAAGCAAACAAACAAACAAGATATGCAACATCTATTCAACCTATGAAAACCATAGGGTTAGCTCTAAAAATCAATTATTATCAGCAATAATAACCAGCAATTAACCCAAATGACAACTCATATCATTCATTGAACCATGTAAAAAAAATAAGTGCATACCCATCACAAAACTTTATTTTTTTTCCTGCATTTGACCTAGTCAACAAGATCTGATTTTTTTTTATGATTTTGGCCACAAAAAAAAAAATTCAAAACAAAGACCCCTACTAAAAAATAGAGAGATTTCTAAAAATGTAAAATTTTTAGAAAAATCTCTTCATTTGTACCCTAGAGACCCATTTTATCAAAACAGACCAGTTTTTGTAAATTGACTATTTGAGCTATTATATTGCATCCAAATTTAAAACACAAATAATACACTCCTATAGAATTTAAAAATCTTTTCGAAAATATAAAAATTTATAAAAAATATGCTGATTTGCGTCAAATATTAATTTTTTTCAAAATTTCAAGAAAAAATTATTAAAAATTTAAAACATCTCAAAAAATTCTAAATTTTTTACTGTATTTTCCTTGATATGTGTCCAACTTGCAAAACAAATTTTAGAGCAAAAAGCCAAGCCATTTTGGAGATAAAATTAAATCTTTGAAACTTTAGGGTTTTAGCTCCCAAAAAAATCAAAACTAGCATGTAAAGGTGGGTTGCCCCATAGTGGGTGCCAGAATTATGTGTGTGAAAATTGTACCTGATCTGTAGACACAACACTTCAGTAAAACATTAAAGGTTAGCAAAAATAAAATCGTGCAATGAATTGAACGCTAAACTAACCAGGCGATTTACTGCCTTCTAATAGATGCGAGATTGATGTTCTCAGATTGTTATTGAGACCAGTGACCTTGACGACACCTAAATGAAAGATTTGAATGCAAAACTGATATGAAATATGAATGCAATTAATCTATATTTTTTGATATTTTCTATGCAATAAAAATGATAAAAACTTGATATGAATCTATGATATGTAAAAACTGATATGCTATGATATGCTAAATGATCTAACAATAATATGCAATACGAAGCTAAAATGAATGTAAAAACAAGATTGATCTCAAAACAATATTGATTCGCAAGAAGCTTTGATTCTTCCAATTTCAATTCTCCAGCGTGATTATGCAATTCTTGTGGATTTGAGAGATGATTTGTGAAGAGCTAAAGCCTTAATTTTATAGAAATCTAGGGCTTTGGAGGTGCATGAAAAAAAGCCATAAATCACTCAAATAACTCAGGTTGATTTTTGAGTTATTTTAAAATAAAAGATATTTAATTTATAAAATCATACAAAAGCAAGGCTTTAATTCAAAATAGAGCTTTAGTTTTTTTTGTTTTTTTTTAACTCATCATCAAATGTTGAGTTTAAATTTAAAATTGATTGTTAATTTCTAGTTGCCTGCTTTTCTAATTGTGCATGATTTAATTATAAATTAATTAAAAATAAAGTGATTTATTCTCAACTTAATTGATTTTAAAATTAAAACAATTGATTTATGGGTTAATCAATTATTAAAATCAAACTTTTATTAAAAATTATATTATTAAATAATGACAATTTGCTTTAATTAATTAAATAAGAATTTAATCAATTAATCATAGGATTTTGGATTTATTGTCAAAATTAAATAATACAATTTATAATAGATAGAATTAAATTTAATTAAACAATTAAGTGGTAGTATTAAATCTAATTAATTAAATATGAAGATATTCAATTAATCAAACTTTAAGATAAATGTGATTTATCGCCAAATAATCATTAAATTAAAGGTAATTAAGATAATTAAGAATATTGCAAGGAATATTCCTCGATACAGAATTTAAGATAATCAATTAGATTCGATGATGTGCAGATGTGCCTTAGGTTAGGACTTCTATGTCGATTTCATTCGATTTGAGGATGTAGGAGGTTAATGAACATATGGCCCATTTTTGGGGTATTATAGATAGTAGTGCTAACGGCTTCTCTCCAGTATGTTTGAGAAAAATTCTTTTCTATCATTAATGTCCTTATGCAATGAACAATTGACCTATTCCTCCTTTCAGCAATGCCATTCTGCTCTGGTGTCCTCGGTGCAGAGACTTGTCTTTTAATACCATGCACATTGCAAAAATTAGTAGATTCATCAGAGATAAATTCGCCTCTTCTATCAGATATTAAGCATTTCAAATCTTTACCAGTCTCTTTTTCTACTTTTTTTTTATACCACTTGAACATCTTGAATGCCTCATATTTTTTTTTTAAGAACATGATAGTCATTAACCTAGTATAATCATCAACAAAGAGAATAAGTATCTGTCTCCAGAATAACTATGAGTTCTCATAAGACCACATAGGTCGGTATGAACCAAATCAAGTATCTTCTTTGTTGAATAGTCTTTTCTTTGGAAACTAGACTTAGTCATCTTACTTTTCTGACATTCATGACACATAACATGATCCGGCTTAGATAAGTTAGGAAGACCTCTAACTCTTTTCGTTTTACTAATCTTAATCATGTTATCAAAATTCACATGACATAACCTTTTATGCCACAACCATGCATCTTCATCTTTCATTAATAAACAAGAAGACTGATCATTATCAAGACAAAATAGATTACCTCTAGATTGTGTACCAGTTCCAACAAGTCTTCCTCCATCATCAAATATTTTTACCTTTTTTCTGTCAAAAGCAACTTGGTGGCCTAAATTGTTCAGTTGTGCCACAGTTAGCAAATTATAGTTCAATCCTCTTACCCAATAAGAATTTTCACATTTTAATCTATCATTTATCATCTGGGATCCTTTACCTCTTACCATACAAGGTGCATCATTTCCCATTCTCACAGATCCTCCATTGTATTATTCAAGATAATCAAATTTTTCTTCATCACCAATCATGTGATGTGTACAGCCACTATCTATAATCCATGTATCATTCTTATTAATCTTAGAGATAAGTGTTGTTTCTACATACCTTTCATCTTTTTTGGAATCATCCTTCATTGCCACAAATACTACCTCCACATCATCATCAGTGTCGGTATTGGTGATATCTTCTTCCTCAACAATGTATCATACCTTATTTCCTTTGTCATTATTATCTCGGTTATCTCTGTTGTAGTGTCAGTAGCCTCTGTTGTATATTCTCTCATAGCTTCCTTTAGATCGGTCTTTGGTTCTATCATCATCTTTCTTGTGTGGACATCTAGCAGCAATGTGACCAACTTCTTTATAGTTAAAGCATGCTAAAGTTAACTTGCATTTATACCTTCCTTTACCTTTAGGTAACCTTCTGGCCATAAGAGCTTCAAGTTCATCAAGCTCATCATCAGTATTGCTATCACTATCATCCTTATTATTTTTTCTACTAGACTTACCAATCTTCAAAGAAGTCATAAAAGTGGATTCAACATTGGGTTCAAATGTTGTAAGCTTTCCAATCAGATTATCAAGAGTGAGTGTGTTGTTAGGTGCTGACCTATTTTCATGAATTGCAGATATTCTGATTGCATAGATAAGCAATAGGGTTCTTAAGATTTTTCTTACCACAGTGTCTTCATCAATAACTCTATCCAATGCTCTAATAGCGTGAACTACCTCTTTTATTTTGTTTGTGTACTGCACAATGTTTTCACCTTCTTTCATCTTCATGTCATTGAACCTTCCTCTTAAGCTTTCGGCTCTTTCTCTCTTAACATTCACATCACCACTATAAACTTGAGCTAATTTATCCCACATCTTCTTAGCAGTAGTACAGTCCTTGATGTCTTGAAATTCAACATTTGAATAGGTAGCATCAATCTCCATCATAGTAACATTATGTTCATGCCCATCCCTTAGTTGATCAAGGGTCAAGGGACCAATGGGTGGTGCAAGGTATCCATTCTCCATCAAATCTAAGGTAGAATTACCAATCTTGGATATATGCAGCTTCATTCGACTTTGCCATATTGTGAAGTTATCCTTGTTTAGCTTTGGCACTTCCCTCTTAAACATTTTGAGACCTTTGTGTTGAAGTCCTTAAAACTCTATTCCAAGCAACCAAGGCTCTAATACCAATTGTTAGAATAACTAAGAGGGGGGTGAATCAGTGATCCATAGTCCCAAATCAAAATGTATAATCCAAAACAAATTACTTAAACTTCTGCAGCTCGGTAACATAAAATACTTTATTGTCTGTGCTTTTACCGATTACCAGTCACTAGAAACTAATGATTACCGACCAAATATAACATGTAATATGTAAAATATGACAACAAAAAATCATCACAATGAACACATAACACAAAATATTTAACATAGAAAGGGAAAAACCACTTAGGACCGGCAACCCAAAAATGTTCACTCTTCTGAAGTGAGGTCGGTGAAGACCCAACCCTATTAAATGTTACAAACACACTATTAGGTGTGACCTTGTTAGAGGATTTAAGACCAACCGTTATTGTCCAACCAGCATTCACTATGGGGTTGACAGGATAGCAATGCTCATTTTATGAATGAAACATACAAGACTTTCAAGTCTACTCTGTTAAGAGATTTCTTTGTTTATAATGGTAAAAATGTAACAGTAGTTTGATCTAATTACAATACAACTTCAATTGCAGATTATTAGATCTATGTTTAGCCCATACAAATCCTCAGATCAGTAATTCAATTCTATATCACAATAATCAATGATTTACTATCACTCAGTAATAGCTTTCTGATGCTCGGTAAACTCTGCAGTTTGGTTCTCCTTAACCAGTTTGATCAAGCATACATGAAGCTTGTTCATGTGATAATTCTACAGTCCTTCTTCCGGCATAAGTTTCATAATGAAACTTTGATCTCTTAAATAGACAAGTAAACTATTTTCTTTTCCTTCATAAGATTTTTTTGCTTAATCTCCTTCGTCCATTTTACCCCTTAAGCCTTCCTCGGTAGTTGTGCCAGTCAAACATTTTGATTTCATCATTTAGATCTTCCTTGAATTATGCTAGTTGTTGATCGTTGTAGAAAATATTATCTCTATCACTTATTATGATGTACTTTACAGCTCATCAATCCTTAACAGCTAAACTAATCATTTAATTATTTTCTCCTACTTGGTTAACAAAGAAATGTGTCAGTGAACACAAGCTTAGTTTATACTATACTTGGTATACACTACATCCCGTCGGTGTATACTAAAATGCTTCATCAACCGACCACACTGCCTTGTGTCTTTCAACTTTTTTCCTCATCATAGATGAATGAAACATAATCAAGTCAATAACATAAGGTCATAGAATCATCAGCAAGTTACTCAATGTATTCCTTATCCTCATCTATCATATACATCTTCCTCATGTAGATATTTTTGTTATTCATCTCTTTTACTCCCTTTCTACAGATGTTTAGTTATAGTAACTTACAAAATAAGTATTGTCAAACTAGTTGACATCAATAACAACATATTACTGATTTAATCTTACTACATATCTAATTAGCAACTCGGTGATCTCTAATCACATATTCTTCAATCAAGTTCTAAATCAATTGTAGTTCATCAGGGACCCTATTACTCTATGCAGCATTACCATTAGATCAGTGATGTAAGGGCGGACATGGGTTTTGTTAAATTTTTTGGGTAAACACGAACCCCCTCTTTGTGGGTTGAACAACTAGCTTTTAGCTATAAAGGTACGATTTGCATCTTTATTTTCATTAAACTTTACAATATATTACGTGGGATAAAAAGTAGAGAACATCTTTTATGGGATTTCCAGTGCTTGAGTCACCATCTCTCTATTAGCAAGCATGAGGATGCTACCATCCTTTTTTATTGACTCAATCTGTGCATCATAATTTTCTATGCATTCAAAAATTAATTTTGGACAAACAACAGCAGGAGGAAAAGTCACCGCAGAACACAAACCACTATGTGAAATTTCCAGAGCTGGGGTATCCTCTAAAGAATTCAAAAGAAGGGAAGGAAATTCCTCCACATTATAGTCTTCTAGGTCAGTGTCTGATATTGTGGGGCCATCACATACTAAACTTGTGGTATTTCCAAAGATATGAAAAGTTGACCTCATGACAACAGAAAATAAATCCTCTATTCACCTTGCAGACTACTGAATTTGAAAATATCACAGGGGTAAAGGTCAAACTCACCTTGTTTCTACAGAATATTTTGATCATAAGAGCCCCCAAGTTCTTACCTCCACACACTAGCTTCTCAATGATTGAATACTTTGGCATTTGAATGAAAATAGTTAACTTAAATAGTATCATGAGAGCATATGAATTTATTGCAAAGCTTTCACGAAGAGAATAGTGCGGATTTGATTTGACATCTTGTGCATGTAATCCATAATTACCATTTAAACAAATCCTGAGGTCATCAAGAGTAATGATTATTCTAGACTTCAAGGGCGTACTTAGCAAATTCTCACCATAACAAGCATTTAATGTATTCTCTCCCGTGGGCCCCGCTGCTTATTTGTGAGTAGATTCTCCTCTTTTTCATAATATTCCCAAATTCCTCCAAACAAGAAAGAACAAAGTTCATGATTGTTCAATACTGTTCAAGGTTTGCAAACTTTTGAATTGGCCGGGTTGATGATTTGAATGCTAGAGTACATTGCCAACAAATGACTATTGAACTTGTTAGCTCTTTTTCTTGCAAAGGTAAACAACTAGACCTTAACCCGATCTCTCCCTTTTGATGCTCTCTTCCTGGAAAGAGAAATGCTAATTAACAAGGACAAATCCTTCTTCACTTCGTGCTCCATAGACCCAGGCAGGTGTACCTTACTTCTCTGCTTATGCAAATTGATATGAACTAATACAAACACCTAATAAGCAGATTCACTAATGGATTAAATAGAATAAATATGTCCTACAACAGGATTCATAATTGAGATGAATCTCTGTTATGGGAAGCCTACCCACATGCTCAATCTATCTTTCAAACTCATCAACAGAAAGGGAAAGTTGATTGATTAAATTGATGCTTGTTTGGCAAATGACTTCTAACGGTAAAGATCAGTGCCTTCAATCCGGGCATGGAGTCAAAACCAATAGATATAAACCCAAATTGCAAACCATGTTTCATTGATTAATATTCCTACAGTAATGCCTTACATTAACACATTTCCATCACTCAATATGAAGAATCATACAAATTCATAGTACTGATTAATTTCCAATTTGCATTTAAGGATTTTACAATCCTTCCTTGAAGGATACCCAAATACAAATAGATACATTCTCCCTTGGAGAAGACAAACTCAATATCCCTTGAATACTGAACTCATACTGAAATTGAAACTCAATACCATGAAGACAATTCTCTGAAAACCATACATGCCTTACATGTACTTCAATTTGCAATCAAATTTACAAATACTTGTATTAAATCTATGACATTAAATGAAGAATGCAAACCATTAAACTTAGACAATCATGAACCAAAATGGAATTTCATTTGGACCCTTCTCTTGGAGAACCCCCTGCTAGAATCACCACAGACTTGGAACCATTCAATGGATGTTTACCCAGAATTTGGAACCTAGACCAGAGTTCTTCCAAAATTGGAACACTTGACCCCCCTCAGAATTCAGAATAAGAAGGCAAAGAGGAAATTTAGGAGGCATTACAAAGCGACACTTGTCTTTCTCTCATCTGCTCATAGGATGAATCATCTGCCTTCAAACTAGAAATGGAACCTGCTATCAACTCTGGAAAGCACCTGTCATCTCTTCAAACAAACTGTGAATCACCAGATTGAACAAAATAGATATTTTCAAAATATCTTTCCGGCCCTCTATTTTGTTCAACTGCAAATATCTCGAAACTGGCTAGACCTGCACTGAAATTGATCCCAAAAATGGAATCCTCACGTCGAGACCTTTCCGATGGTATATAATACTTGATATTTTAGATAAAAATTGCCCCTCCAGCATCAGTTTGAAAAATCAGGCCCTGGCCTGTAAAAATGTGCACTAAATGACATTTTGAAGAAATTAAAATCTTCTATAGTCTAAACTATAGAAAATTATCATTTAAATTTGATTTTCAAATTTGAGAATTGACCGTATGCACAAATAAAATATTATTATAAAAATATTTTATTTCTCCTTATATCTCCCCAGGGCTCCAACCGTGTGCCATGTGTCACCATTTGACTGGATGCATAGACAAACCTCAGGTAACCCACTGATTGGGAGAACTAGCAACCATGTGCATTCTTGTGATCTCCAAGTGATGTCTTTAACTGCGGTTAACACTGGCGATTCGGTGAAATAACCATTCTCAGAATCTTGGAATAAGACTTTAACCCTAATTACCATTTGGAGAATGGGCGATTAAGCCCATTCTCCAATTCTCTAAATGTCATGGACTAACCGCTAGAAATTAGGAGAGCTGGCGAATAGCTTATCTCTGATTCTCTAGATTATTTGGGTTAACCGCCAGCTAACTGGCGAACTGGCGAATGCAATCAACAAACCACCACCACTGAGTCGTGAAATCTTTGTTTGACCGTCAGTATAATCCCGCGAATTGGCGAACGGTCGCCACATGTCCACTTTGACCGCCACATGTCTCCTGCATCGTTGACTTAGGTGTCACCTCACTGGCCAACTGCCACATGTTGGCCTAGCGCATGATCGCATGGGCCAGAAATGGCCCATGAGATCATGCGACCACCATTATGTCCCGTATGGCACTCTACTTTGAACCTTGGCGGAAAACCCTTAACTCCGCAATGGCGATATCCAAACCATTGTCGCATGATCGCATGGGCTAGAAATGGCCCATGAGATCATGCGACCACCCTTAGATTTCAGCACAAATCTCGAGGTCCGCACTTCCTGCATAGTCACACATTTTGGTCAAAAATAACCTTACCAATGCATAGGGCCCACCTAACATGTGGTAAGCTCGGATTGGCCACATTGTCCACTAGATGCCACCTCAATGGACTGACACATGTCGACCTAGCGCATGATCGCAAGGGCTGGAAATGGCCCATGCGATCATGCGCCCACTCTGCAACATTTGATTTAATCAGGCCCGCATCCAGCTGGCGCGCACCTCTAGGTGGAATGACACATGTCATCCTAGTGCATGATCACAAGGGCTGAAGTTGGCCCTTGGGATCATGCGACCACTTGACACGTGTCCACTTCTGACAAGTCGCCGCCACCTCTATCCACTCTGCATCACACTACCACGTCACTGAACTGACTGCCACCTCATCACCAGCTGCTACATGTCACCTTGTCGCATGTTCGCAAGGGCTAAATTTCCTCCTTGTGATCATGCAACCACTTGACACATGTCAGTCTTGACTAGTCAGCACGCGCATCACTGCAAAATTATCTTTTCCTTGGGCGCGGGCATAGAAATCAAGACAGGCACATGAGCACATATAGGTAGAGTCTCTGTTGCTTCAATTTACTTTCATGCTATTTGAATTTGGTTATATCCATCAAATTATCCCCATTCCGGATGAATGTGGGATATATAGTTTGACTATTTTTAAAACCTCTTGTGCATTTTCGGTCAAAATATGGGGCCCACCAACAGATCGCAATTGTGCAGATAGGAAACGCTGATAAAGAGGAAAAAGTGTGAGGTCAAAAACACATAGGGTTTTCGGTGAGAGATCGAAAACACCCAGGGTTTTCATGCAGACTAAAAGGTAGTAGGGAGACCGAAAACATCATGGGTTTTCAAAAACATTGTGAGTTTTTGACACTAAGGCATATTTTGAGATTATTTCCTACAGACCTTGGAACTTGAATATCTCCCTAGGTTTTGTGATTTAGGAGATGCGATCTGAACTGGGGCAAGGTGATACATTAAAGAGCACGGGGCTAAGAGAACAAACCATGAAACACTATGGATTTTCTTCGCACATTAAAACTGTGATTACAAGTCGGGTAGAGACAACTTTTACAAAACTTGTAGGGAAGAGGTCATTTTCAAAAGATTTTGCTATGACTGAAAAATGACCCAACAGAACTTCCATCTTCTTCAAGTGTCAACATCAAGTATATGTCTTTACTTACTTGCCGGCCTATCATGTCTTCACAAAAGATGAAATTTATATGAACATCCTTGAACAGGTGTGAACATCGTTCAAGGCTGCTCAAAGGTGTTCATGAGTGTTCAAGAAAAACGAAGCTTGCAAAATTCCATGCGACTTAAAACTCAAACATGACTTCAAAATAATGACCGGACTTGATGCATACTGAGTGAGGGAAATAATGATTAAAGGACCAAGTTTTTTAAGGTGAAGCCATAATCAAAGAATTAAAAGGCCAGACTCAAACTGGAACTAGCACAACTCAGGTCACCGAGTGGCATTTGAAAGCAAGAAGGTGAGAATCTATGATGAAAGTTGAAAGCTTGTCGGAATAGGAGGACAATCAAAAAGTAACTTATTTTATCTTGACAATGCTAAGACTTCTTGTTTACTGGTGAAAAATGAAGATGCATGGTTATGGCATAAAAGGTTATGTCATATAAATTTTGATAACATGATTAAGATCAGTAAAAAGAGAAAAGTTAGAGGGCTGCCTAGCCTAACTAAACCTGATCATGTTATGTGTCATCACTGTCAGAAAGGGAAGATGACAAAATCTAGTTTTAAAGGTAAAGACTATTCAACAAAAAGAATCTTGGAGTTAGTTCACACCAACCTATGTGGTCCCATGAGAACTCTAAGCTAATATGGTGATAGATAATTTATTTTGTTTGTTGATGATTATACTAGATTGATGACTGTCATGTTTTTAAAAGAGAAATCTAAGACATTTAAAATGTTTCAATGGTACAAGGCTAAAGTAGAAAAAGAAACTGGAAAGGAACTGAAATGCTCGAGGTCTAATAGAGGTGGTGAGTTTATTTCTGATGAATTCACTAACTATTGTAATGAGTATGACATCAAAAGACAGGTTTCTGCACCTAGAACACCGCAACAAAATGTGATGGATGAAAGGAGAAATAGATGTATTGTTGATTGTGCAAGAACACTAATGATAGAGAAAAATGTTGCACATATGTATTGGAGAGAAGTGTAATACCCCAAAAATGGGCTATAGGTTCATTAACCTCTTACATCTTCAATTCAAACGAAATCAACATCAAAGTCCTAACCTAAGGCACATCTGCACATCAAAATTTTAATTGATTTTATCTTAATTCTGCATCGGGGAATATTTCTATTTATCCTAATTATCTTTGATTTAATAATTATTTGGCGATAAATCCTATTTATCCTAAAGTTTGATTAATTGAATATTCTAAATATTTAATTAATCAGATTTAATAGTGTCACTTAATTATTTAATTACATTTAATTAAATTTATTCCTAAATTGTATTATTTAATTTTGACAATAAATCAAAAATATTATGACTGAATTGATTAAATTCTTATTTAATTAATTAATGTTAGTTGTCAATTTTTAATAATATAGTTTTAGAATAAAGTTTGATTTAATAATTGATTAACCCATAAATTAATTATTTTAATTCAAAATTAGTTAAGTTGAGAATAAATCACTTTATTTTTTAAATTAATTTATAATTAAATCATGCACAATCAGAAAAGCAGGCAACTAGAAATTAACAATCAATTTTAAATTGAAACTCAACATCTAATGATGAGTTGAAATTTGATCTAAACTCTATTTTGAGTTAAACCCTGCTTTTGCATAATTTTTGTGAGTTAATTATCTTTGATTTTTTGTTAACTCAAAAATCAACCTGAGTTTATCAAGAGTAATTTATGGCTTTTCTCAATGCATCCTCAAGCCCTGGATTTCTACAAAATCAAGGCTCAGCTCTTCATAATTATCAACACTCGAATTTGCACAATTACTCTGGCGAATTGGTGATTGAAGGATTAAACACTTGCGACAAGTGATTTGTGAGATCTTTCATTGCTAATCATAATTTTGCATAGTTTTCATATCATAGCATTCATATTCATTCATATTATTCTTAGATTAAATCTTCATTCAATTTTATTCATCTCGCTTAGATTCATACAGTTTTTCATATTATTTCACAGAAAATCCAAAAAAAAATAGATTAATCTACATCCATATAGTCTTTCATTCTTTTGCATTCAAATCCTTCGTTTAGGTGTTGCATTGTCACTGATCTCGATTTCAATATGAGAACATCATACTCACACCTACTAGATGGCAGTAAATCACCTAGTTAACGTAGTTTCATTTATTTGCAGATTTCAATTTTGCTAACCTCTAATGTTTTACTGAAGTGTTATGTCTGCAGTTAGGTACAATTTTCACCTACACATTTTCAGCGCCCATCGTGGGGCCCTGAAATGAGTTTTCATTTCACTTCTATCAATTTCTATCTATTTTCTGGTCAATCTTGTGATTTTATTCTCTGTCCATACAATTTTCATATGATTTTTGTCAGAAACTCGTGCCAAGACCTTTTGGGTGTTGTATGACTTTTGACATTTTTGAGGCTCGTTTTAGCAACTGTAGATCATCGTTTGAGAGCTACATTATTTTACGAGTTTTCAAACTATCATCTGAGAGGTAACCCACTGTCGTATGAGTTTTGATGCTAGGATTTAATTGTCATTTCAAAATTTTAGGTAGTTTTTCAGATTTGATTTTCAGATTTGGACTAACAACTAACCCTAACAATTGAACTCTATTATTTCTGACTGATATTTTCTGATTGTGATTGGGAGAAGCACAACTAAATTGCTAAAATAGGTAAAATCTACTAAGCGTGTTGCAAGGAATTCAAGTATTCTTCTCAATCTGATAACACTTCGATTTGGACATAAAACAAACTCTCACGTGTTAAGCTTGTGTGACTTTTCCTGCTTTCATATCACCTATTTCATTTTGGGCTATAAAATGAGCTTAGATTTGCTTTCTGCATATCTATTACACATAGTAAATAGGCCCTATGAATACTATTTGTGGATGATCTTGAGAGAGTGAGCTTGTTTTGCTTGTTCACACATGCGAAGCTCTTCTTGATGAAGGATCCCCTTGTAGGTAGGGAGGATACTGAGATTGTCTTGCGCTCTACTAGATTTTTGAGTCTTCAACTTTTGATCGATACATTCTCTCTCTAGAGAGGTTGATAGACCATAAGCAGTTGACATCATAGATCTTAGTGTGTCGGATTAATCTATCTGCTTTGTTTTGGTGAAGTGAAGAGGCTAGGGGATTATGCTCTACTTCCTTTTTGGATAGTACCATAAACCCAGATCCTTGAATCTGATCTAGTCCCCCTGTGGTATCTTTTGTGAGTCACCTTTAGAGAGGGTTAACCGTAGTGGACATTCCCTTAATTGGTTCAACCACATGGATGGAACCTCAAGTGGTAATAGCTATTTTCGCCATGGTAGCAGCAATTGCTATATAAATTTCCTTGTGGAGGAAATCTTCATAGGTGTGGTCTCTTGTTGGGCTGTCAGATCTCCCTAGCAAATCCTGATTGATTAAATTCTTGGATTGTGTCAAAACCCCAGTGTGCTTGGATTGGAGTTAGCCCTCTTGAGATTAAAAAAGTTGCAAAGTCAGACCATTACTAAAAACCCTAGTGAGGCCCTTGTTCATTGTTTTCAGATGATTTCTTGCTTCCCTTGCTTGTTGTTTTGCATGCTTGATATCTACTTGGTTATTTGAGATGGACTATTACATAGATCTTCAAAACTAGACAGAAAAATTTGCCAACAATCTGAAATTGAAAGCCTAAAAATTTCAAAATCTGAAGCAAAATTCCTCTCTAGAGTCAAAAGTCATCCCATAGTCTCATATTGTCGTATGAGTCTTGAGCAAAAGTCATTTCATAACCCCTGTATTGTCGTACGGGAGTCAATACTGTGTCGTATGAGTGTTGTCACCATAAATCAAAAGAAAATTATCCTTGGCAACAATTGTCATATGAGTCATGTCAATTGTCATTTGAGAGCATACCTAGTGTCGTACGAGCCAGCAGAAACTCATTTGAGAATTTTCAAAAAGTTGTCAGAGATTGGTCAAATTTGTTAGGAATCTAGTTTTTATAGCCTATTTCTAGATTTTGTCAAAATATTCACTATGTCAGGAACAGAGCAGAAACTAGAAAGAATTTGATCATTTACCTAAAGTAGTCTCTTGAGTTTGATTTAACCTTCTGATTTATCGATTTGTGTCTTTTTCATCTTGTGTCAAAACCTTGTCAAAATTATCTTCAAATTCAGTCTTCATACAAAAAGGCTAAGTGTTGTGAGCTCGTGTCTTCCATATTTTGGGCGTCTACCCATGCTACTAGGGCACATTATCCTTCATTTACATCCAATCTAATCTTCAATCAATTCAATCTTGACAAGGTTGCGTCATTCGGTCTTCTTGAATCAAGTCATTCTTCAATTGTCTTCATCTTGATCTCTTGCTTCACCCAAGGTTAATGGTGGAAACTAGAGCTTCATCACACAAGAAATTTGGAGAAGCATCTCATACCTTACCTTTTTCTACTCACATGGGTCCAACCTTTGACAAACTCTACAATTTAGGTCTTTACAAAGATGACGGTCTTGGCAATCTATGATTAAAAACTAGTTACATACCCCCTCCTCCATCAATTCAAGGAGCAATCAACAATATCTACATCAATCTATCCCAAGGAGTCCTAAGAATCCTAACATGTCTCAAGGAGGGACACATCACAGGTCTCAAGGACATCACTCTCGACATGGTATGGATCAAGAACCCACACCTTCTGAAATTTCTTGATATCAAAATGATGATTACTTCAAGAAAATGATGAGGCATTTCTTGAAGGAAGACAAAGAAACATACTTTCTAGAGTTAGCTCATCAATGAGCTAAAATTCCTCCCAAATTTAATGTTGAAGATATCATTACACATGAGGAAGAAACTGCAATTACTGCTATGATGAAATAGATGCATGCCATGCAAGTCAAACTTAACAAACTTGAAAAAGAAAAGGAACCTAAAGAGTTTTCCATGGAAGCTCTATGCCCTTTTCCATTTGATAAAGACTTGTACATGCCGCCATTCCCTAAAAGAGTGGAGATGCCTAAATATGATAAGTATGATGGAAATCCTGATCTTCAAGATCATGTCAGAGAATTCTATACTCAATCTATGGAGTTCATGCATGAACCAACCTACTTAATGCATCTTTTCCCTCGATCTCTGGGAGGGTCAGCTATTCATTGGTTCTCAAAAATGCCTCCAACTATCAAAAATTTTGAGGAGTTAATCCAACTATTCTATCAACAATACTCCTATAACATTCAACATCCGGTCACTATGATCGACATCTGCAATCTGAAACAGAACTCAGGAGAACCATTCCTGACTTTTCTCAAATGATGGAGGAAGAAATTTTCTCTATATGCTAGACCTATTCCAGAAACTGAGAAGCTGGAAATCTTTATCAACAATCTTATTCCAGAACTCAACTACCATTTGAAAATTCAAAATCATACGTCCTTTGATAAAATGGTAGAAAATGCAATCAAAATTGAGAAAGTACTTGTGCAAAAAGCAGACATATCACTTCAAAAAGACAAGTATGAAACTGGATCTAGTTCTAAAGATAAAGGAAAAAACTAAAACAAGAATAAAGGCATCATTACAGATGGCATTGTTGATAATATACATGCCCCATCTAAGGCACCTTCTTTCAATCTCACTATTGGCACCCAAGCCATCAAAGCTTTTGAAGCTAAAACATCAGAATCTAACAAGAAGCCATCTGCTTAAAAACCTTGGGCTACATATCCTAACCAAAAATTCACTCCTCTTGGAGAGTCCTTGGAATCTATCATGAAAACTCTATTGGCTAACAACATCATTTACTTTCCTAAGATAAAAGTCTTTGATCCTAAACCTAAACTAAAATGGTGGAGAGAGAATGATTTATGTGACTTCCATCGCAATAAGGGTCATAAAACTAATAACTATGTTCGCTTGAAACACATCATACAAGACAAAATTGATAATGGAGAAATCACAATTGACAATCATAAAAGCAATAATGATCATACAACATTCATGGAACCATTTTCGAAACATTGTAAAGAAGATTCTTCTTCTCAACCTAATATGGGTGCTAAAGTCAATTATGCCTACTCTAGAAACAATGATGTCATCAATATGGTTGAACCATGCCTTTCTGAGCATTGCAATGTCATCACAATTGTAAGAAGAGATAGAGAAAATCAATCAATGAATGCAGTTACTCGATCACAAGCTCAGACACATCTGCAAGGACAAATCCCAGATTCATCCAATGTCCCTAAGATGCCTTTCAATCTCTCTTCCACTTCTAAATAGAAGGCTACATCTAAATCTTCAAATCCTAAAGACATGAGGCTAACATCATACTGTATTGTCCAACAACTCCAACATACAAATGCAAAAATCTCAATGTTTGAATTGCTTCGGATATCTCTAGCTCATAGAGCCATTCTAGACAAAGCTATGCTTGGATCCAATGTTCCTGACAACCTTGATTTAGATAGATTCCAGGCTATGGTTGGTCATCTAACGTCTCCACAGTATATCTCCTTTTCAGAGGAAGATGATAATTCCTTGAGTCATCCACATAACCAGCCCTTGCACATTGATGTCTTGATCCAAAACCATCGTGTCAAACATGTGTTGATAGATGGAGGCCCTAGTCTCATTATTTGGTCTTACAGCTTGATCACACAATTGGGATTCTCTGAAGCTACCATTGATCCTAAGAAGAAGATAACTATCAAAGCATATGATGAGAAAGAAAGATCTTCCAAGGGAACTATTGTCTTACCTATCAGAATAGGACCTGTTATCAAAGACACCATATGTCAAGTTCTTGATCTACCTTTGGCTTACAACATCCTTCTAGGAAGACCCTAGATACATGAAATGAAAGCTATTCCTTCCACATACCATCAATGTGTGAAATTTCCTTATGAAGGAGTAGAGGTGATGATTCCAATTGACCTATACACAACTTGCAATGCATTGAAAGAAAGTGCTAATAAACTTGTTCCTACTAACAGAGAATCTTCCACTAAGCAGATAGACATTGCTTCAACATCCAAAATGGAAGACATTGCTAAAGAAGTCAAAATAAAATATAATGGTATGGGATAATACACAATGGAACCTATTTTATCGCTCACATCTCTCCCATTGTCTCCTAAATCTTATGGACAACCTTCTGACAAAGTGAAACCTATAGCTAAAGAATCCTAGGTCGTATTCAATGGAAGCTTTGTCATAGAGAAAGTATCTAAACAAGAGTTTGAGGAAGATGAAGCTGTGCTTGCATGATTATACAAGGATGAGTCTCAATCCCAATTAGTCCATAAATGTGACTCCACTTCAAGAAAAATTCCTCAAAAGTCATATGGACCAAGGGAAAAATTGATCACAAAAATGGGATATAGTGGAAAAGGACCTCTAGGACTACAAGGTAAGGGTCTTCTATCACCTCTTGACCATCATGGTCGAACAAAAAAGGATACAATAGGTCTAGGATATAAGAAGAAGCCTTTCTATCTTACCAAGAACTCCCCACATGTCTTAGAATAGATTGAGCCATCCATAGAAAATCAACTAAAGGAAGAAACAACTGAACAATCTGACAGTGATGATTCAGACACCATTGATGAGCTCATTCCTTATGAGCATTTGCCTAAAGAAATAAAATACCTCCTTGAAGTTGAAGATGATCTAGTAAAAAGAATCAATGTAGTAGAAAAAGAAGAACCTACTATAGAACAAGAGATAGTTGCACCACAAGAACCAGCTGATCTTGAAGTCAATCAAATAGACAAAGAAGAAGGTGGTAGTTATTCTGAAACATATTCCCATCAGTATGAATTCAAATCAGAATCTGAGGGTAACCCCTCTTGAAGTATTCATCCCCACTTTACACACATTCTCAATTTTCCTAGAGGCATAGATGAGGAATCAAATGACTATGAATGGGGAGCCATTCCAGAGGAATATGAGCTTATCACAGAAAAACATATTGATGTTGTTCACCAATATGCACCTAAAACCAATGTAATTCTAGAGTGAAATAATGAACTTAACGAGTCTGATCCACCGATGGCTGAAGTGGACTCCCATAATGACATTGAGCCTATTCATGAATTGAACATTTTGAGTTGTAATATCACCTTCAAACTCGAGAGTCAGGTTAGGACCAATGATGACAGATCCATATCCATAAACACTATTTCCCATCTTTCACCACTTTGACTATCCAACATCCTAAACTTCTTGACCAAACCTCCACGAATCTGAGCCAAGGTATCTATACTTTTCCAAATGACTATGCCCTTGCTTGCTACCTCAATGTCATTGAGCCTTTGATGACTTACATCAGTGAACCAAGCATTAGCATGAGGGAGTTGGACATCAAGTATCTTAGTCAAAAGAATAAAAGTAAAAATAAAAAGAAAAGGAGTTCTGAGGGTGAAAAGCACTTTGTGGCAGTCTCAAAACCTGCAAAAGTAAAAATAAAGAATGTATCCGAAGGTGAAAACCTCTTTGAGGCACCTAAGGATGAGATATATTATGTCCTTCTGAGTCATTTATAGCACATATATCTAGTTCTAATTGAGCCCACTCAGTCTATCAACTTGGGAACATCAGAAGAACCACAGTTGATCCATGTAGCACAATCCTTATCAACAAAACAAAAGCAAAAATTTACCACATTCTTAACTGGAAAAGAAGATCAACTTTGCATGGAAATATTTAGATATTCCTGGACTAGATCCTGATCTTATAATGCACCATTTATCTATAGCTCCAGGCGTCAAACCTATTAAGAAAAAATTAAGAAAGATGCATCCACATGTTGTAGTCTTGGTCAAAGCTAAATTAGAGAAACTACTAAAAGCCAGATTCATCCATGTTATTGACTATGTTGAATGGATCTCTAATATTGTACCTGTTTCTAGACCAGAAAAATAAATCATAGTGTGCACAGATTTCTAAGATGTAAACAAAGCATGCCCTAAGGATGATTTTCCATTACCTAATATTGATATGACAGTGGACATGACTGGGAGCTTTGAGATGTATTCTTTGATGGATGGTTTTTTTGATACAACCAAATAAAAATTATTGCAGAAGATCAAGAGAAAACTACTTTCACATGTGCGTGGGGTACCTTCTGTTGGAATGTCATGCCATTTGGGCTTAAGAATGTTGGTGCTACATATTAGAGAGCTATGACGTCTATTTTTCATGACATTATGCATTGCACTATGGAGGATTATGTTGACGATACTTTGGAAAAATCTATGATAAGATCTGGACATCTAAATGATTTGAGAAAAATACTAGATCAAATGGAGAAGTTTAGTCTCAGACTGAACCCTAAGAAGTGTGCTTTTGGTGTCACTTCTGGAAAGATCTTAGGCTACATTGTTTCAAAGAAAGGAATTGAAGTAGATCTAGCTAAGGTCAAAGCTATCATGGAGATGCAACCTCCCAAGAATATCAGTCAAATGAGAACATTACAAAGATCAGATGCTTCATATCTCAGTTAGCAGACATATCACAACCTTTCACAAAGAAATTACATAAAGGTGTGACCTTTGCATGGAATGAGGAATGTGAAAAGAACTTTAACCATATCAAGAAATATCTATCAAATCCTCCTATTTTGATGCCTCCTATTCAAGGGAAGCCATTGATCTTATATGTCTCTACCACAAATACATCACTGGGGGCATTACTAGGACAACATGGTGAGAACAAGAAGGAAAGAGATATATACTATATCAGTAGAACATTGGTAGCATATGAGAAGAACTATTTAATGATTGAGAAAGCTTGTCTAGCTATGATCTTCACATCATAGAAACTAAGACACTACATGTTAGCTCATACCACACATTTGGTAGCTAAGATTGATCCACTAAAGTACCTCCTAAGAAAAGCTACTCTCATGGGTAGATTAGCTAAATGGGTGATGCTATTAAGTGAATTTGACATTGAATATGTTGAAAGAAAAGCTATCAAGGGCCAAGTAATTGTAGATCAATTGGTTGACACACCTTTGTTTGATGATACACCAATGCAAATGGAATTCCCATATTCCTCTATCATGAATCTTTCTTCTAGAGCATGGAAGTTATTCTTTGACAGCTCCAATATAGAGAATAGATCTGGATCAGAAATATTGTTCATCACTACTCAAGGATACTCAATCCCTAAAGCATTCAGAATCAAGTTCCCTTGCACAAACAATATTTCCAAATATGAAGCCCTTCTTAACAACATGAAGATAGCAATTGAGTGGAGAGTAATAGAACTACACATTCATGGAGACTCGCAACTTGTAATACACCAAGTCAATGATGTGTATCAAATGAAAGATTGAAAGCTAATCCAATACAAGAGAATGGTAGATGATCTAAAGAAATATTTCATATCTATCACCTTTGAGAAAATACCTAGAACAAAGAACAAGGTTGCCGATGCTATGGCAACACTATGTACTTTACTACAGTAGCCCAAAATGAGCTATGCTATGAGTTCCTGGTGGAAGCACTGTCTTATCTTGCATATGATTCCCTCGAAACCCACATGATCTACACTATTGTTGGTCATGATTCATCCTGATCCAAAAACTTTTCTCCTATCTCCAAGACCAAATCATCCCTGATACCTTTAGCCACCATGAGAAAAGATACCTTATCTGAAATGCATCCCGGTATGTCATCATTGGTCACGATCTGTACAAATGAGGTCTAGATGGTACACTACTTAGATGTTTAGAATGGGAAGAGTCTCAGTGTGCATTAGAGGAGGTCCACAAAGGTATATGTGGCTCACATTTGAATGGTTTAACACTAGCTCGAAAACTTATTAGGGCTGGGTAATATTGGCCTAAAATGGAAAAAGAGGCTATCAAGTTTGCTAAGAACTATCAAAAGTGCCAAGTACATGGTAACTTAATTCATGCACCAGGGAGAGATCTAATTCCCTTTACTACATAATGACCTTTTCACCAATGGGCATTTGATCTTATAGGAGCCATACATCCTCATTCTTCTAATGGGCATACCCATATTATTACAGCTATAGACTATTTGACAAAATGGGTAGAAGCAGTCCCTTTGACTCAAGCAACTGGCAAACAAATCTCAATGTTTATCTTGAACTACATCATATGTCGGTATGGTATTCCACATTCTATAGTCACAAATAATGGTGGACAATTCAAGAACAGAGACTTAGATGATCTATGTGCCAAATTCAAGATTACACAACATTGGTCATCAATCTACTATCCTCAAGGGAATGGACAAGCAGAGGCTTCAAACAAGAATCTATTGAAAATCTTGCACCGAACAGTTAATAAAATAGGAAGAGACTAGCATCTCATGATCAATCTAGCTCTTTGGGCCTAAAGAACAAGTATCAGAATGCCCATTGGGCCTACACCATTCACTTTAGTTTATGGGTCTGAAGTAGTATTGCCTATTGAGGTTGAACTCCCATCACTAAGAATCAGAATGCATGGTCTAGTAACTGATGATGACTACAAAGTGTCTAGGTTATAAGAACTTGAACTACTAGATGAGCGCAGACAAGCAACATATGATCATCTCAGAGTATATCAAAAAATAATTTCTAGAGGTTACAACAAGAAAGTTAGACACAGACAATTTTAGGTTGGCGATCTAGACTTGAGAGATAATCCTAAAAATCAATCACATAGAGAGCGCAAGGGGAAGTTTGGACCCAACTAGCTGGGTCCCTTTGTTATCACTGCTACTTTTGGCTCTGGAGCCTATCAAATCTCAATGATTGAAGGAGAAAAACTTCGAGAACCAATCAACATTCTCAATCTGAAGAAATTCTATGCCTAAGGACTTTAGTATTCAAAAATGTCCTGAAAAATTTATAAAAATTAGAAAAAGTCCTCAAAAAAATGAACATCCTGGTAAAAACCTAGCAATAGGCACCTTGATGATTCACAAAAAAATTTAAAAATATCAAAAGTACAAAAAAAATAAAAAAATGAAAAATACAAAAAAATGAGAAAAAGAAAAAGTGCCTTGGTGAAAACCTGGAAACAGGCACCTTGGTAGCAAAAATAGAATCTCTGCCAAGATGGTGAAAACCTGGCAAATGGGTGCCACTTGTTTCAAAATGATCCATCTATCAGCACAATCTTGGTCTTTCTCAGCTTTCAGTCTTTCTTTAGTTTAGACATATCTCCCGGTTTGTTTCTGCATTCCTGTTTTCAATAGGTCGGTCTGTGCACCGTTGGCTCAAGCATTTGTATCCTATCAATGTTTAAACTTGGAGGCAATCACAGTCATATCCTATGGCCTCTAGTGTATCCTAGATGTATCATATCCAGTCAAAGTCCATTGAAGATTCATCTGAGTCAGTTTATATATCTCCTCTCCAGAAAGGATTTTGCATCTACAACAACGTAATCAAACACAAATTGAAAACAATATATGCTTTTACATGCTTTTATCTCCATGTATGCTTACTGATTCACATTGAGATTTTTGCATATTGTGTCCCTTTGAGCTCTTCGATGATGTCCTTTATAGTATTTAGAGAGTGATGACTGGGGGCATAATCTTTTCCTTTTTTTATACTTGTACGTGAAAATCTAATGACTTTGGAAATTCTGGATTGAAATGGTGTCTGTTTGTAAGAGCCTCTATCTCGTATTGGATGGCCATGCGTACCTCGACAATTGATATCTAGAAAATTCAAGGAAGTTTGATCTAACTATTGTATTTTTGAGAAAGTTCTTACTCCTACTATGAAACACAATCTTACCTAAGGATGTAAATGATAAAGGGTCACTATAGGTAATTCACACTAGATTTAGAATGATCTCTTGACTGCTTGATGTGTTTTTTCCGCAAGGTGTATTCAGGTCATCATGATGTTTATGTTTTAATGCTTATACAAATTGCTATATCAAAATGGATATGATATTCAGGTCATCCTGGCGCTTGTGCCTTGGTGCTTATATCTAATCCGACATTCCGAAAACAAAATCAATATTCATATGTCTATAGTTTCATAACTAGTGGGCATTGTATTGATTTATCCGGTTACCTAAAAAGTTCAATGATGACAACAAATCGACACATGATCAGTGACTAGGTCCTAGGTCTTAGGTTTGCATTTCATTTTGCATGTCATTTTTCACTTTGCATGATTGCATGATCTCACAAATTGTTGAAATCAGCTTGACACTTAAACGATTCTTCAAAACTATGCTAAACATATCATAAGGACTGAGTATTGCATGAAGGTCTTCTTAATAGATCACCAAGCAAGCACCACTGGCTAATTTTGACGTTTTGAACCCATTTTCGGTATTAAAATCAAAATCAAAATCTGAGATCATTTACTATCTCAAAATCATGATTTAAAATTTTCAGACCTAGGACGATCAACTGCTTGCATAATCAACCTTCAATCATCATAGAAATCTAAAATTCAACTTAACTGATTATCTGACATCAAACTATCAAAATTTCAACTCATGGTCAAACCTAGTCAAACATGGTCTCCAGGACCTCTAAACGATGCAGAACGTGTTCCCGAATGTGTATAACCAATTCTCAAAACAATTAACATGCTTCTGAACCATTCAATGCTGACTTTTCTTGTCAGATTTTGATTTTAATCCCGAAGGGGGCATGGTATTGCACATCATTCAAGTCTGTTAATCTAAGTCTGTAAATCAAATCTTTCCTTAGTAATCAAGACAACAACCACATCTAGTTATTGATTCATCAAAAGACCTCATCATTTGGGGAAAATCTATCATCTCTTGGGGCATATCAGATTCATCGAGATCCATATCAATCTGGTATCCTAAAACTATCTTGTAAACTGTATCAACTTTTCATAACCAATAGTTCGTTAGCGTCATTTCATTGGTTCTTCATAACTGATGGGTTCACGATGTGATACCACTATGATTCCTTTGGACAATCAAGACTAGAATCGGTCACTCACTTCTTCACAATCATAAAGTTAAGAATCACGCATTTTGATACATTTTCATAATCACCAGTTCATTGTTGCTATAGTTAACATTATCTTTGGTCAATCAGGACCTAATCTTACATCTTCAAAATCTTTCAATCAGTTTCTGTCTCAGAATCGGTTAACCTTTCAAATCAGTTTCATACATCTTTATCATACACAGATTATTCTTTGAACCATTGCACTTCGCACAGTGATTCAAAGAGAGGCAAAATGTAATACCCCAAAAATGATGAAAAAAGCATTAAGGAGCTGGAAAACTGTGGTTGATTTGCTTATGTTGAGCATCCAGAGTACCTATTGAAGCCACATGCTAAGTTGACCGAGCATCAGGAAAATAACACCGAGGAAAAGCAAAGGGAAACCGAGGATCAAGAAGAAGCTTACGAGCAAGGAAATGAACTTGAATAGAATGAAGAACAAAGAAGAGATCAAGTGCTAGCAAGATTTGTTGGAAGACATCATTCTAAGAATCAAATCATTGGAGATAAGCAAGGAGGCATGATGACACGAAGTAAGTTAAGACAAATGTATGCTTAGTTTGTGAGTTTGAACTAAAGAATGTTAAGGTTGCACTTGAGAATGATGAATGGATCAATGCTATGATTGAAGAGATTGAACAAATTGAGAAAAATAAGACATGGACTTTAGTACCTAGGCTGAAAGATAAAAATGTTATTGGTACTAAATGGATTTTTAGAAATAAAATGAATGAGAATGGAGAATTTACAAGGAATAAAGATAGACTTGTTTGAAAGCGATATGCACAAGAAGAAGGTATTGATTATGGTGAAACTTTTGCACCTGTTACTAGACTAGAAGGATTCTGCATGTTACTTGCATATGCTACACATAAGAAATTTAAGGTCTATCAAATGGATGTTAAGTCAGCTTTTCTAAATGGAATACTAGAGGAGGAGGTCTACATAGAACAACTAGAAGGATTTGTTGATCCGAATCAGAGAAAACAATTACAAGAGAAGAAAGTCAAACTAGAATATGTTACATCAAAGGAGAAACTTGATGATATTTTTACCAAGCCTCTACCGAAGGACACTTCTGAATACTTGAAGACTCGACTTGGGGTCCGTCCCCTATCTACTAGTCACTAATGTGATCTAGAGGTTACATCAGCCTATTCTTATCAGAAGATCATTCATGTTGATGCAACATAGCTCACACTTTGAATTATGTCTAAGGTTGTGAAAGATTTGAGGAGCTAGAACAGAGAATTTGCATATTAGTATACAAAGATACATTGTCTGCACCGAACAACAAAGAGTTACTTGGCTATTGCAGAGCTATATGTTTTATGTTTTTCTTTGGCATTGTTGTCAAAGGGAGAGACAAATAGTAGGAGAGATAAAGAGATCAATGAAATATCTAAGGGAGAGATAATCTAAGAAAGTCAGAAAGTCAGGGAGAGATTTAAATATTTGTTGTTGAGAACATAAGGAATCTGAGAGCTGAAAAGATTAAATCCATAGGGGAGAGTCTGCACTTGTAATGTTGTTATTTAACGTAGTGATTAAATATATTAAATATCAAGCTAGGAAGAGCTTACCGAGCTACATCATTTACTTACATAGTTGTAGTGTTTTGGTCCCAAAACCACACTCCCCTAATGGCCCTTATGGCCTCACGGGCCCCCCTTCTAATTTTTGCTTTTCTCACCTTTTGTCATCTTTGGGGGTTCTATCCTTAGCTTTCCCCTAGTTTTTGGCCTTTTCGGCATTGCCTCCCTTTTGCACTTTCAGATGTCTGAAAGTGCGAAAGGCCCAGTGGAGCAAGAAGAAAATCCTTGGACCTTTTGGTTATTCCCCTTTTCAGACCTATCAGAGGTCCCCAACACATAAAGTCTAACTCTCGCAGGAGTCAGCCTTTCAGGTTTGTCAGCCTTTCAGAGGTTCGCACCCCCGAAAAGGCCTAAAGGCTGATTCATGAGGTGCTTGCATCAGCAACCTCGCGTAGCCTATAAAAGGTGCATGAGAGTTTTCAAACCCTCACTTTGCACTCGCTCCTCCGGCTCCCATCTTCTTTTTTCATTGTTGGTCACCTTTTCATTGCTTAGATCTCATCTCCTTGCTAGTCTTCATCAAGTTCTTCATCTCCTAGGTAGGTGTTTATTTCTCCCCTCTTTTGGGTCTTAGTTTAGTGTTTTTTCTTGCTTCCATCCTTCTCGCTTCATCCTAGGTTTAGGGTTTGCATCTTTTTGGCCTTTTTGGCCTTGTCCTTAGGTCTAGGTTGCTTAGAGTTGGCCCTTTTCAGCCTTAGGGATTATCAAGGTAGTTGCCTTGCATCCCTTGGTGAGTTTGTGGTCGAACTCACCATCCGACTCACTTTTTGAGTCTGATGTAAACCCTAGTTTAGGACCTTTGGGGTCTAAAACTTTCAGAGCAACTTGTGCGTCAAAAAAATTCCCAAATGCTAGATCATTTTTGGTGTTTTTGTGTTTTCGCACACCAAAACACTTCACACCTCAAAAATGTTGAAGTAGACCTTATGCTCCAGGATTTCTGCTCTTTCGGTCATGTCAGCCTTTTCGCATGCCGAAAATGTTTTACTCCCCAATCTTCAATTATTTAAAGAGGAACCCCTCCTTGGCCTTTTCGACCTTTTTGGATTTGTCAGCATTTTCAGCCTTTGGGGTTTTTGGACCTCCAATTCTTCAAAAGACTTTTGAACATGGTAGAGGCCTCTTTTAGTAGTTTCAGCCTTTTCGACCTTTTGGAGATGCAACACCCCCAATGGCCCGAAAGGCCAAAACTCTTTTTCTAACCCATTTCAATTTGAAAATTAAAAAGTATACTTTATTTTTTGGGTCTTTTTTCTCTCATCTTGTTACTGATTCAGGTCTTGTACTCATTGTAGATATGGTTGAGAAAGTAGTGGCATCACTAGCAATGAATTACTAGTTCAAGGGTTATCATCCACCATCCAAAGTAACCAACCTTTATGCAGAAATAACTGATATAGATATAGGGAATGTGAGATGGAATGAATATCTAAACAAGTGGGCTCAGCCAATAGGCCATTCAGAGGACTATACTTCATTAGTCCATTGCTCCCTGGTGAATGCGGCAGTACACCCAGCCTCCATCCAGTTGGTGAACCTGATCAACACACTGGCCAATAACTATGTGCCAAACGAGTGCATGGTCAAGAATGGCCTTTGAGAAGTGGTCCTGGACTTGAGGCCTGACAATATTGAAGATGTTTTCCATCTGCCCAAAGGGGTAGACAAGTTCTTCAATTTCAATGTCAACAAGGGGATGGAGTTCTACAACAAAGACATACAAAGGGCCCACAACATTGTCAACAATGAGTACCTAATGCAGCCATTGCCCAAGAATAGATTGGTTAGAATTGACATGAGGAGAGGCTACATGAAAGAGGACATCCAGGCGGCCATAACAATGATAAGCAAGGTATACGGGCTACCTAAGTCCCATCAATTGGGACCTTGGATGATTTTCCTTCATCTAGAAAATAAAATAAAGGCAGGCAAGGTTTGATTGGGTGGCTATCCTAAGTGACCAGCTAGATAAACAACTGATTCAGGTGAAGACAGACCCCCACTTCTACATGACATCCTATGTCATGTATTTACTAGCAGTGAGGGTAGTATATTTGGGATTAACCAAAGTTGGAAACATCAAAGAACCAAACACGTGGCCATTCACTTTGTACCCTCAATTGGTGAGGAAAGATTTCTTTACACACAATAGCCCAGAGTTCAAAATAGTCAATGATGCCTTCATTTTTCTAATTATCCACTCCATTGATGGTGACTATGCTAAAAGGTTATCAACAAAAGTAGTAGCTAAAGTGAAGGCCATTGGGGCATTTTATATTCAATTTTGAACATTCACATACATTCAGGTGGCAGGAAGCACTTTGGCACCCAAGAAGCTCCCAAGGTACCCTTCTGACAGGGTAGTTCTACTAGAGATAGAAAGGTAGTTGTTCGATGCCCACGAGCATATCAAGCATAAGAAGAAACATTGATGGGACTTTCCTATTTCCATTGGCCCCCACTGTGTACCTAACATGAAATTCTACAAGTCATTGATGGGAGAATGGGATGGATTCCCATTGGAAACCTATAATCTGGTGAGAACACACTTTGACCCCATTGGTACCTATAGCCATATAATGGCAAGACACTATGTTCACGAGCTACATATTGAAGACCAATTGGCCAACTATGTAGATTATTACAAGGTAAGAGTCTGTGACTATTGTCGGATGAGTCTAGAGCTGGCACAAGGTGCACTGTTGTTGAGGATTCCACAGAATGTGGTAGATGTTGATTCTAATAAATTTTTGGATTCTATATATAATATAGAAAAGGTGTTCACAAGGGCCATCTTGAATGTGGAGGTGGATCAAGATGAGAATGACAGCATGGATTTTAGAGCCCAACATGTGATTAAACTGATGAAGTCTTGGGTCACTTGTCCATTTCCAATGCAACTACTCCCCATGAAGAAACTCCCTGAGAAACCATCTCAAGAAAAGAAGAAGGGAGAAAAGATACTAAAACCACAGTTTAAAGAGGCTGCCCCTCTGAAGCCAGAAATAGTGTATCGACATCAGTGTCCCATCGCATATGGTCCAGTCATGCACTCCATGAAGGTGAAAACTAGGATGATTGGAAGTATTGCTCTACCAGAAGCACCTTCACCTAGAAACCATGATTCTCCAAGCTTGAAAAAGAAAACAAAATTCAAAATCATAGTGCCCAAGCTGTCTAGAGTAGTCAAGGTTCATGTGTACAAGAGGAAGAGAGGCTTGACACCTACACAAATGGATACACTACTGGAGGATGATGAAGATCAAATAGATGAAGTTCCCCTCAATAGGAGGACCGGTATATGGGTTTCTTAAATAAAAGAAGGATAATGGATGATGATCCTAAGGATGCTGAAGGGGCTACTAAGGTAGAGCCAATAAATCTGGATGCCCTCGACAATGATGAATTCAACATCATAGATTTTGTGGGATTACATGGGTTCATAGAGTCTGAGAAAAAAGATCCTATGCAGTTCACTAGTCTTTTCAATGGCATGGGAGAGGATCTACAATAGGGACCTCCAGGGAAAAATGGCATTGAGATAACAGAGGACTGAGGAGAAACTAAAAAAATAGAAAAAGAATCTTCTGTTGGGTTCACTTTGGAAGAAGGAGCAAGTACATAGGTACCATTGGTTTCATCCATTCCTCCTCCACCTCCACCTCCACCTCATCCTTCCACACCACCTACCATTCCACTTCAAGAGCCTCCCACTATTCCACTTTCCACTCCCGTATAGAATACTTTGTTACCTCATAAACCTTCCTCATCCCATGTTCCCCTTTCGACTCCAACTCCACCAACACATTCAACCACTCGCCTTATGTCTCCTACGCCTCCCCAACCCAATATTCCTCCTCAAGTTCACATTGAATCAGTGACCCAGAGCTCACAGGAGCTAGAGAAATAAGCAGAAGTCACTATCGGGTAGAAAATGGAAGGAATTCATATAGGATCAGAGGAGCCAGATGACAAGGGAGAGTCATAGGTAGAAGAGGAACAAAATACTGAAGAGGTTAAACCACAAACAAATACTAAAAAGTAAACGGCTGAAGAGTAGCACATTGCTGATGAGGGAGAACATGACCAAGACACTGGTAATGAGTAGGAAATAGAAGAAGAAAAAGCTCAAGAGGAAATAAGGACATAACACATGGCAACCTCTTCTACATTGGCTGCTCCCTATGAGCCATTGAATGCATTATCAAAGCCCACATGGTTTACCAAAGAAGTGCAGCCAAGGGTTAGAGTGTACACTGATGATGAGGTTGACATAACCACGCTAGGGCATGCTTTCCAGCAAATAGAACCAGCTCCCCAAGCAAGGAGAATTTCCTATGTAACACAAGACCAGTGGGGAGGTGGAAAGCACAAGTGGTTGTTCCTATGATGGATGTTCTTATAAATGACATCACTTCGGATGATTATGTTTTGGAGGAGGTAGACTTGGCGGAACCAACTAGGGATGGTAGAAAAACCTTAGCTACTTTGGGCTTGAAGCATGCTATAGGCTTCATGAATAAGGATGAAGCAAGGATAAAAGATCTGGAAGAGAAAAAAAAAGCTATGAAGAAATTCATTCTGAAGACAGCGGGTCCAATTGACCCTAATAATCTCGAAGCCTCATTACAGGTAATTTTGGAGAAGAAGGGGGATATAGACATAGATGTTCCACATTCTTTTGTACAAGCTTGTGTTGAATGGAAGCTAGATTTTGAGCAATTCACTAGCTTATCTCTCAGGAGGATCTTAAGGCCCTTCAAGAACATTTTGGTAGGAATAACTTCTTTAGTGGAGATCACGAGTGAAGAAAATGGTGTAGAACAAACCATCCTCAACTAGAAAAAGGTACTAGATGAGTTAACAATGATAAGAAAGCAAGACTTCTAGGTTCTGATGAAGGTTTATGAAGGGGCAGAATTAGATAATTTTAAAGAATGGATCCAAGAGATAACAATGGCATTGGCCGTATTTTAGAAGATCCTCAAGAGATTGAATAAAAGAAGAGATGATAGTACGCTTTTCACAAAGGAGCTGCAGGAGTTCTTTGAAGGTTTGGATTTACATTTGTTTGATGAAGATGAGGATAAGATGATGCATTCAGTAAATAACATTGTTGATCAATATCTAGGCATATTTTGAGGGGTAAAATCTAAGGAAGACCTCCAACAGATGTTCTACCAAAAGGAGGAAATCTAGAAAATATTGTCCCAAGAGGAAGAAATAAAGGCTTTTGCAAAAGAATTGATGGATTTTAGAGATAGGAAGAAGGAGATTCTCTAAGGGATCAAGATGCTAGACTTTGATGAGGTGCTAGAGATAGTGGATAGGTTCAAGAAGGCACAACCAAAAGTGCCTCCCAGCTAGATAGCTTCCAGTTAGAAATCTGCCAAATTTTGTGTATAGGAAATTTAGTTTTGACACTTAGTCAATTTTGCAGTGCCTGGTTTTTGGCATTTCAGCCATAAGGATTTTTTCAGCCACCTACAAGTCTGATAGGTTTGACAAGTCCAAAATAGTGGAGATAAAAGACTTAGCACTTAGTAAATTTTGGGTCTTGAGTTTTTCATACCAACTGTCAGGATTTGGGTATTTTTACGCACATCTGAAAGTTAACTCTAGTTATCTCAGAGATCACTTTCCAGTCATTTGGGCTTCCTTTTTGGGATCATTTGTGCATAATTTTGGGATCTCTTCCTGTTGGGTCCACATGGAGAAGTTGGAGTCAAAGATCAAGGGTAGAAACATGAAGATTATTCAGTGCATGCGCAAGTTCCAGCTCCATTTTTTAGTTGTTTAATGTTTGATTTGTTCAAATCTTTGTAATGCATGAGGATTAATTCCATGCTAGGATAGCTTAGTTAAGCTTTAGAAGTAGATTCCTTAATGCAAGCTTTAGTTTAGATTTACTTTCAAGTTTTAGTTGCAGTGAAACCCTAGATGTGAAAATAAGAGCAGAGCTCTATAAATTGTAATAAAACAATGTAATAAGGGTCGAATTGATGATTAATACAACAAATACAATTGGTGCTTCATTCATGGTGTGATTTATCTTCTATCTATGTGAAATTGGTGAATGTGTGACTTTCTCATTCTTTATTTCAAAGAGCCAATTGGTTGTTTAATGATTTTAAGTCTGTGATCTTTTAGTTTGGTGTTTGTTGGTATTACATTGCTATGTTGTGATGAATCTCTTAGAAGATCATTTTTTGATGCTTGAAGATTAACTTGTCTCATGTCTGTGCATATCTGGAGTGGGTTCATGATCTAATGAGTTTTGACTTATCATACGTCTGCATTTGTTCGATTTCGTTGATGAGTGCACCCATTTAGCTAAAGATTGTGACATGATCTGATCTCTATTTTATGGGTTTCTTCATCTTCTTGGTTATTTAATTCGCATGGTGGTGTGATGTTAGCATATTTTTTTTATATTTGTTTCATTAATTCCTTTCAAATCTCTTGTTACCCTACATTTTCTAACCCTCTTTGCAAGTTACTTTCAGTAGATCAATTAAATTAGCATTGCTTTCGTCCTTAAATTTGAAAATCATGGCAAAAAAGAGATGTCTTGGTTTTCTAAAGTTTGTTTTGTATTTTCCCTTGAGAGAAGAACTAGCAAAGGCCTCCTTGTTAACAAATACACATTTGTCTTCCATTGAGCTATCCAAGCTGTTGAGACGCAGCCAGAAGGAACCTTGAGATTGATTCCATCAATCTTCCAAGAGGGGAAGTTGTTCACATAAATTCCTAGCCATTGTCTCCGTGGAAAAGCGATGCTCAACAAAAGTGGTGCTAGAAGGAGTGCCCTGAAAAGGGACACTCTAGAATATCAGATCATTCTCTCCCGAGAGATTTCAACAACTCCTTAGATCTTCACCCAAAAAATGGGAGTTCCTTGAACTTACAGAGTTTCGCAGACCTCGCAGTAGCAAAACCAAGTGTGGAGAGGATACTTTAGATCATCTAAATCTTCCTTCAATTCCAACCATTGCTGACCTACCTGTTGGTCATCCACCACCAGCCCTAATGGAATTTTTTGCAAATTGTCAAAGTTCACCACTGAACTTGTAGGGACAGCTCCATCAGCTGCCCAAAAATCTTGAGAAATTCTTCCCATGTTTCATCTATGGAGAATCTAGGATAGCAGAAGAACACGTCCATGCATTCAAGGAATTGTGCAATCGAAAAGAGATTGCTCATCAAGATGTCATGTGCTACCTCTTCCCTTACACACTAGGGGAGTTTGCATATAACTAGTATCTGAATTTTCCATGAGGATCCATTGCTACCTGGAAAGAATTTGAAACAAAGTTACTAAATCAATTCAAACTATATGTGGATCCGAAAACTCTTCATCACCAATTCATTTCAGTGAGAAAAGACCTCAATGAATCTATTGCTATGTTCAATCACCATTTCCACAAGATGTACTAGAAGCTTGAGGCCCCATACATGGTACCAATAGGCACTGCCATACAAGTGTAATTGTGCACCTTGGACCCATTAACATCTATATTCTTAAAAAGGTTTCCTCCAGGAGATATTGACACTTTGGAGAAAGTGTGCAATGAAGCTATCTTGTTCACTCAACAAATGGACCTGCAAGTAGGTGGGAATTATGGCATCCTGCCAATAGTGGGGAATGCTATTGTGACTTGTCCATTCACAGCAAACAATCAACTTCCAGTGCAACAAACCCCAAGGATCAATCCAGTACCAACTCCATATGTTTCTGCCCCACCATTGGCCATCACATACCCATGATATGACACACACAGGGCTGCCTTGTGTGAATAAAAGGTCACTGTACCAAATGAACCAGATCAAGATCTAGTAAATGAGTTAGATATCATGAAGAAGACATTGTCCAAGTTGACTAGGGAGATCACCCGAATGAAGCTCAACCCAACTCCAAACCAATTAAATTATCAATTGCAGACAGTTGTCCCAAATACTTAATCTCAAAATCAGAATCGTAGTTATGGCAATTACAGCAACAACAATAGTAACAATGGAGAAGGTTATGGGAACAACTCTCAAGACAAACAATTTGGGAAAAAAAGGACAAATAGGACTTGGACCATGCATCAAAATAATGGTAGTATCCCTGTGGACAATGCAAATTTCTTCAGTTCATCAGAAGCCAGCTACACCCAAGGTCCCAGCATGCATCAACCAGATTATGAATATAGCGGGGTTTTGACCATCAACAAAACTAGGATCCTGAGAGTTCCTAGGCCCATTTCAGTGCCATGGAATTTGAGTCATATGATCTATCTTCATCAGATAGAAATCCAATCACTAAAGCTTCAGAGGAAGAGTTCATCTTCCCATTCAATCAAGAAAACCAACCAGAGTATTCTGAAGTCCATTCCTTCTAGAACAACAATAGAAATACCCACAACTTGAGAACTAGGAGGGAGCCTTTGATAGATGGCATTCCTCCAAGTATGCAGCCCACTCTACCTGACCTAAGGTCCAACAATAATCATATGCCCCCAAGGGGACCTAGTACTAATATTGTTCAGACAACACCGTATCAACCAGCTGCATTAAAAAATCTAGTCTAGGCCAATGAGAAATATAGCATGGTAGAAGAACTAAAGAAAGTTAGAATGAATATGTTAATGTATGATATGCTACAGAGTTGTCCCACTCAAAGAGAAGCTCTCCTAAAGTCTTTGGATCCTTCCAAGTCAGCCTCACCCAACAATAATGCCAAGAATGTATCGAACGTAAATGTTGCTGAGGCAATGCCAACCATGTTCAATGATAGGGTAGAAGTGCCCCCATTCCTACTTAGCCTCAAAATATTTGGAAAGAACTTGCATAATTTCTTAATCGACTCAAGTACTGTGTAATGTGATGCCATTGTCTATATGCCAGAGGCTAGGGATGAGTCCTCAGCCAATGAATCGTGTGGTGATCCAGCTTGATAAAATAGAAGTCAAGGTCATTGGGGTCTTGAAGGACACACGTATTCAGCTAATAGCCAACCCTAGGATCTAGGATTTCATCGATGTTCATGTGGTAGACATCCCAGAGACATATGGCATGCTGCTCAGCCAAGAATGGACCCGATCTTTGAGAGGGTGGTTCTCCACGGACTTCACCCAACTTTGGTTACCATGGAAGGGACTCAATAACCAGATTAAGATAGATGTAGAGCCCAAGATCAAACAAGTGATAACCAAGTAAAATGCCCTGAATGAGGTTTTGTTCTCACAAGATGACCTGGGAGTGTACCATTTTGACAAGGCGTTCACATTTTAGCTCAAGGAGGATGAAAACTTTGACAATAGCCCCATTCAAGGATAGATGTCCAGATCTCTGAAGAAGTTCTCACAGAATTCATAAATGGTATGACAAAGAATATGAGACATTTGGGCCTAGATGTTGATCCCAACATACTGATGCTACCTGGGTATTGTCATCTTCATAAGAGAAACCATTCGGAGTTCACATGCCAAAGCTACCAAGAGGCAGTGGTTCGAGTTATTAACCAAATATTAGATGCATCCAAACCTCCTAAGAATGTAGCAACTCATTCAAGTGAGGAGGAATCTCCACTCAGTGAAGAACCCCAAGGCCCTATGACCGAACACTTTATACAAGAGGAGTGGAGTTCTTCTGATGATGGCTACCTACCTCCATGCCATGGAGTTTGGCGTGATGTCAAGAATAAACAAAAGATGAAGTGGGTCCCCCTTTCGAAAAGAGAAATCTTAGATGAAGGAGAGACATAAGTTCTAATTGAAGAAGGTATGTCATCATTTACGACCCCTGTAGAACCACAAATCAAGACCCCTCTACATGAAGTAATCCCAGAACCCCAAGTCAAGACATCTTCTAACAAAAATCATTCAATATGGAAACTTCGGTTTGATGGCTCCAAGTGCAAGCTGGGAGAAGGAGTTGGGATCGAATTAGTTAACTCTTGTGGGGGTTCATACTATGTTGCTTACCGATTGCAATTCTACTTCACCAATAATGTTGTGGAGTATGAGGCTTTGACCTGTGGTCTCCTCCTGGCACAAGAGAAGAAAGTGAAAGAAATAATAGTGGAAGGTGACTCACAATTGATAGTCTGGCAGATCAAGAGCTAGTATTCCTCCACCAAAAAATGATTAGTCTCATACCACAACCACATCTGGGACCTAATCGAAGATTTTGAAGCCTTTAACATTCAAAGCATCCCGAAGAGAAAGAATATTGTCGCCGATGCTTTACGATGTCTGCAAGCTCCCTACAACCGCTAGAGAAATCCAAATTGAAAAAATTCTCCATGGAACTCGTGGCTATATCGGCTATCCCTGACAACATCAAAAAATTCCAGGTATTTCAAGATGATCAACAGATATTGGAACTCATCATGAACATGGGGATCTATGACTTGGGGATTTTGAACTTGAAAACAAATTCCATTTCGAAGGGTATGATAGCTCTAGAGAGAATTTTTGATAAAGATGAACAAGCTTGAGAAAGAGGGAAAACACCAGTAGTGGGTGGAGATGATTGTGAACTCTACAAGAACGGAGCTTGAGCCCAGGGAAGTCTGCATTGGTAAGGTATGGACACCAAAGGAAAAGAAACTAATGGTCGAGTTACTCACTGAATACAAAGACATCATTGCATGGTGCTACAAAGATTTGAAAACCTATGACCCCAATGTTATTGTCCATAACATCCTACTAAAACCAGACGCTAAACCCTTTCACCAGAGGCAAAGGTTGGTAAACCTCATAATTGAGCTAGTAATTCAAAAGGAAGTGCAGAAGTTGCTTGACACCAAGATAATTTTTCCCATCCAAAATTCAACTTGGGTTGCCAATCTTGTCCCTGTAAGGAAGAAAAGTGGAGAGGTTTAGCTTTGCATAGATTTTATAAATTTGAATAGATCCTCTTAGAAGGAAAACTATCCTTTTCCTTCTCTAGATGAAGTGTTACAAGTGGTCAACGGTTCCCAAATGATGTCCTTCTTGGATGGTTACTCAGGGTACAACCAAGTCATGGTGAAGGAAGAAGACCACCTAAAAATGGCCTTCACCACAAAATGGGGAACATTTACCTATTGCCGCATGCCGTTTGGTTTGATCAATGCAAGAGCTACTTTCCAGCAGGCTATGGATGAGGCATTCAAAGGTTTGGTCAAAAAGTGCATTGTTAGATATATGGATGACCTCATAGTTTTCTCCAGGAACCGGGCAGACCACATCGAGGATTTGTGAAAAATTTTGAAGAGGTGTCGACATTGTGGGATTTCTCTGAATCCTAAGAAGTATGTCTTTGGGGTGACTCAAGGAAAACTTCTCGGGCACATTATATCTGAGACCAACATCTCAATTGACCTTGAAAGGGTTGAAGCTATCCTCAAATTGGTTCCACCAAATAGCAGGAAGGAATTGAAGTCCTTTTTCAGGAAAATCAACTTTTTCAGGAAGTTCATCAGTGGGTTTGCGGAAATAGTACATCCTTTAAATGATATGTCAAAGAAGGATGCTAAAATTGAATGGAATGCCCTAGCTAAAGAGGCCTTCAAATAAATAAAGAAATCAATTTCCATTGCTCCAGTCTTGGTCAGTCCTAATTATATTCTACCATTTAAAGTCTACTCATTTGCTTCAGAGCATTCATGTGCAAGAATCCTCACACAGAAGAAAGAAGAAAAGATGAAAGGCCAATTGCTTTCATGATCTTCCCACTAAAGAATGCGGAACTCAAATATCCTAATTTGGATAAACAATCTTTCTCCTTGGTCAAGGCTATCAAGAAATTCAGACACTACATACTGCGGAGTAAGGTCATTGTGATTGTTCTAGATCTGGTAGTCAAATCTTTACTAATTCAAAATGAACTTGGAGAATGAAGAGGCAAATGGATGGAAATATTGTAGGAATTCGACATTGAGATCCAACCGATGAAATTAGTGAGAGGTCAAGGCCTCACCAAGATGATGGCTGAAATAGAACAAGGTTTGGTTCACCAGGTGTACACCAATGAAGGAATAGTTACTGACATTTGGTATCAAGACATAGTCTACTACTTGCTACAAAATTGTTGTCCAGATGGATTGAATGGTTCCCAGCAAAGAGCACTTAAGAATAAGAGAAATTCATACATGCTAAAAAATGGGAAACTCTACAAATGTAATTATGACGGATTGTATCTACGATGTTTAGATCGAATAGAAGTGGAACTAGTTCTCATAGAATTTCATGATAAGTATGGTACTGGACATGGATCAGCAAAAGCTATAGCTCATCAGATACTAAGATCCGGCTATTACTGGCCAACTTTGTTCAAAGATACTCATGAGCATGTGCGCTCTTGCCATGTTTTCGAAACCAGCACCACTCAAGAAAGACATCTGGCGATGCCCTTACAACTAGTATACGAAGTGCATCTATTCACCCAATGGGGGCTGGATTTTGTTGGAATGATCAATCCTCCATCCTCGGTAGGCCACCGATACATCTTGACCATAACCAACTACTACATGTGATGGATAGAGGCATAGGTTATGAAAAATTGTGCTACTAAGGTGATCACCAAATTCCTGGAGGAGTTCATCATCACAAGGTTTGGCATGCCCTTTTTCTTGGTATGTGACAATGCCCCCTACTTTTCATATGCAAGTCTCATTCAATGGGCCTTTGAGAACCAAGTAATTCTAAAATTCTTGTCCGATTACTACCCACAAGGAAACGGAGTTGCGGAGTCAACCAACAAGAACCTGACAATGATAATCAAACTTCTTTTGGATGACAACCCTAGAGACTAGCACACCCAATTGAAATATGCTCTGTGGATAGATCATGTGAGAGTCAAGAGTGCCCTAGGGACTTCACCCTACCAGTTAGTTTACAGCCTATAGCTCATCTTTCAAATGAACCTAAAAATACCAATCTTGAGATTCATGGATCAATACGTCAAGGGTGAGTATCGGGTGCAAATTCACCTCATGAATTTGTTGAACCTTGAAGAAAAATGAACTATGGCCTTGGAACACGTAGCCAAACACCAAGTTGTTGTCAAGCGATGGTTTGACAAAAGAGCCACCATAAAAGCCTTCCGAATTTCTGATCTGGTCCTAATGTGGGACAAAGAAAAAGAAAAACTAGGCAACCACACCAAGTTCCAATGTTTGTGGATAGGCCCATTCCAGATCGCTAAGATCCTAGGAGAGAATACCTTTTAGATTAGTTCTCTTGATGGAGAATTGGTCCCGTTGCTAGTCAATGGCTAGTTTCTGAAGCATTATTTTGGGTCTTGATTGGCCCCTTATACTTTACTATATATACTTGTACTCTTTTTGTCTATTCTTTTAGTTCTTGGTCAGTTTTGTTTTCCTTGTCTTTTCTTTAGGTCTTTGTTGTAGGACGTCAGTGCTTTCAGTTTTAGTGGTCCTTTCAGGTAGCCCAAGCAATGAGTAAAGCTTCTCATGGTTTAAACTTTGGAGGTAGTTATGTCTTGTAGTGAGACGAAAACAATGATTGGAGGTAAGGTTAGTTCTTTTTAGATTCTTCAGGAGAGTGTACCAGAATCAAACATCCTCGCCACTTAAACGCACTTAAAAGAAAATCCCAAGCCATGAGCTTCTCAAAATAGGATTCCAATTTGCATCGGAAGATACCCATGGTCATGAAAGAAGCCTAAAAGTCAGAACCCTTCGCTAACTAAAATGCAAACTAAAAGAAAAGAGCAAGAAAATTAAAAGGAGGAACTCATTAAGATGAGATAAACAAAGAAATGCTTGAAACCAGGACAACATAGTCTAAGCATTGCCCCGGTTTTCCAAAAAAGAAAAAAAGAAAGAGCAACAGATGGTGTTTTTACAAAGCTACAAGGAGCATCGAAGAAGTCCACACTGAATGAAGTTTGCTGATAAATGGATACTTTCGAAAGCATCAACTGAAAAATTGAAGCAAATCAGGTCTAAGAACCCTCATACAAAGCCTAAGGACTTCTATCAAAGCTCATCTATAGGCAGGAAAGGGTGACTTTAGCAGTCTCTATCGAGGCTATTAATGCCTCCTTAGCTATAGAGCAAGGTTAAATTGGCTTATGGCTAACTTTGGATTGGTGGGAAATGATCTGACAAGGATGGGATGACCATCATCAAGAGCTCACCACAAAGGGTTTTCAAGGGAAATTTGCACACACACTTTCACACAATAGATGTAGAAGTTATGGTTTTCTCAACCTTGGTGATGATAAGAAACATACTCAATCTGAAGATCTTTGTACTTGGCTCATTGCGAATCAGGACTATCTCCAGGTGGACTGGCTCTGGGAAGGTCCGGTTCTTTTCCTTTATTTGTTTGTTTGGGATATTTTTTGTGGTCCCACAACCACACTCCCCTAATGGCCCTTATGCCCTCAGGGGCCCCCCTTCTATTTTTTGCTTGTCTCGCTTTTTGTCATCTTTGGGGGTTCTATCCTTAGTTTTATCCTAGTTTTTGGCCTTTTCAGCCTTGTCGCCCTTTTGCACTTTTGAAGGTCCAAAAGTGTGAAAGGCCTGGTGGAGCAAAAAGAAAATCCTTGGACCTTTTGGCTATTCCCCTTTTCAAACCTATCAGAGGTCCACAAAACCAAAAGTCCAACTCTTGTGGGAGTCATCCTTTTAGAGGTCCGCACTCTTGAAAAGGCCGAAAGGCCATTTCGCAGGGTGCTTGTGTCAGCAACCTCATGTAGCCTATAAAAGGCACGTGAGGGTTTTTGAATCCTCACTTTGCACTCGCTCCTCTAGATCCCATCTTCTTTTTTCACTACTAGTCACCTTTTCATCACTTGGATCTTGTCTCCTTGCTGGTCTTCATCAAGTTCTTCATCTCCTAGGTAGGTGTTTCTTTCTCCCCTCTTTTGGGTCTTAGTTTAGTTTTTTTTCTTGCTTTTGTCCTTCTCACTTCATCCTAGGTTTAGGGTTTGTGTCTTTTCAGCCTTTTCAACCTTGTCCTTAAGTCTAGGTTGCTTAGAGTCGGCCCTTTTCAGCCTTAGGGATTGTCAAGGTAGTCACCTTGCATCCCTTGGTGATTTTATGGTCAAACTCACCATTGGACTTCCTTTTTAAATCTGACTGTAAACCCTAGTTTCAGACCTCTGGGGTCTGAAACTTTCGGAGCAACTCGTGCATCAACAAAATTCCCAAGTGCTAGATCATTTTCAGCATTTCAATGTTTTCGCACACCGAAACATTTCGCACACCGAATGATTTTGCATCTCTGAAACACTGAAGTAGACCTTATGCTCTAGGATTTCTGCACTTTCGATCATGTCGGGCTTTTCACATGCTGAAAATGTTTTACTCCCCGATCTTTGATTGTTTCAAGAGGAACCCCTCCTTGGCCTTTTCGGCCTTTTTAGATTTGTCGACCTTTTTGGCCTCTCGGGTTTTTGGACCTCCACTTCACCGAAAGACTTTTGAACATGGTAGAGGCCTCTTTCGGTAGTTTCAACCTTTTTGGGCTTTTGGAGATGCGACACCCCCGATGGCCCGAAAGGCTGAAACTCTTTTTTTGACCCATTTCAGTTTGAAAATTAAAAAATATACTTTGTTTTTTGGGTCTTTTTTCTCTCATCTTGTTACTAATTTAGGTCTTGTACTCATTGTAAATATGGTTGAGAAAGTAGTGGCATCACCAGTAATGAAGTACCAGGTCAAGGGTTATCATCCACCATCCAAAGTAACCAACCTTCATGTAGAAATAACTGATACATATATAAGGAATGTGAGCTGGAACAAATATCTGAACAAGTGTGCTCAGCCAGTGGGCCATTTGGAGGACTTTACTTCATTAGTCCACTACTCCCTAGTGAATGTGGTAGCACACCCAGTCTCCATCCAGTCAGTGGACCTCATCAACACACTAGCCAATAACTATGTTGCAGACGAGCACATGGTCAAGAATGGCCTTGGAGAAGTGATCCTAGACCTAAGGTCTGACAATATTGAAGATGTTTTCCATCTTCCCAAAGGGGTAGACAAGCTCTTTGATTTAAATGTCAACAAGGGGATGGAATTCTAGAATAAAGATGTACAAAGGGCTCAGAACATCGTCAACAATGAGTACCTAATGTGGCCATTGGCCAAGAATAGATTGGATAGAATTGACATGAGGAGAGGCTAGATGAAAGAGGACATCTAGGCAGCCATAACAATGATAAGCAGGGTATATGAGCTGCTTAAGTCCCATCAATTGGAACCTTGGATGATCTTCCTGATCTAGAAAACAAAAGAAAGGTAGGAAAGGTTCTAGTGGGTGGCTATCCTAAGTGACCAGCTGGATGAACAATTGATTCGGGTGAAGAAAGACCCCCAATGCTACATGACATCCTATGTCGTGTACTTACTAGCCACCAGGGCAGTATATCTGGGATTGACCAAAGTTGGAAACATTGGAGAACCAAACACGTGGCCATTCACTTTGTACCCTCAATTGGTGAGGAAAGATTTCTTTACACACAATAGCCTAGAGTTCAAAATAGTCAACGATGCCTTGGTTTTTGCAATCATCTACTCCATTGAGGGTGACTATGCTAAAAGGTTATCAACAGAAGCAACAGCTAAAGTGAAGGCCATTGGGGCATTTTATATTCAATTTCAAACATTCACATACATTTAGGTGGTAGGAAGCACTTTGGCACCCAAGAAGCTCCCAAGGTACCCTTCTGATAGGGTAGTTCTACTAGAGATAGCAAGGTAGTTGTCTGATGCCCACGAGCGTATCAAGCATAAGAAGAAACATTGCTAGGAATTTCCTATTTCCATTGGCCCCCACTGTGTACTTGACATGAAAGTCTACAAGTCATTGACCAGAGAATGGGATGAATTCCCATTGGCAACCTATAATCTGGTGAGGCCGCACTTTGACCCCATTGGTACCTATAGCCATATAATGGGAAGAGACTATGTTCATGAGCTGCATATTGAAGACCATTGGGCCAACTGTGTAGATGATTACGAGTGAAGAGTCCATGACTATTGCTGAATGAGTCTAGAGCTAGCATAGGGTGCATTGTTGTTGAGGATTTCGCAAAAGGTGGTAGATGTTGATTCAGATAAAGTTTTGGATTCTATATATAATAAAGATGAGGTGTTCACAAAGGCCATCTTGAATGCGGAGATGGATCGAGATGAGAATGACAGCATGGATTTCAGAGCCTCACATGTGATTAAACTAACAAAGTCTTGGGTCGCTCATCCATTTCCAATGCGACCACTCCCCATGAAGTAATTCCTTGAGAAACCATCTCAAGAAAAGAAGAAGGGAGAAAACATACTAAAACCATAGTTCAAAGATGCTACCCTTCTAAAGCCAGAAATGGTGTATCGACATGAGCATCCCACTACATATGGTCTGGCCATGCACTCCAAGAAGGTGAAAACCAAGATGACTGGAAATATTGCTCCACTAGAAGCACCTTCACCTAGCGACCATGATTCTCCAAGCTTAGAAAAGAAAATGAAATTCAAAATCAGGGGTCCCAAGCCATCTAGAGTAGTCAAGGGTCATGTGTACAAGAGGAAGAGAGGCTCGACACCTACATAAATGGATACCTTGGTGGAGGATGATGAAGATAAAATGGATGGAGTTCCCCTCAGTAGGAGGACCTGGTCTATGGGATTCTTAAAGAAAAGAAGGATAATGGATGATGATCCTAAGGATGCTGAAGGGGCTACTCAAGTAGAGACAATAAATTTGGATGCCCTCGGTGATGATGAATTCAACATCATAGATTTTGTGGGGTTGCATGGGTTCAAAGAGTCTAAGCAAAAAGTTCCTATGTAGTTCACTAGTCTTTTCAGTGGCATGGGAGAGGATCTACAACAGGGACCTCTAGGGAAAAATGATGTTGAGATAATGGAGGACCGAGGAGAAACTACAAAAATAGAAAAGGACTCTTTTTTTGGGGTCACTTCAAAAGAAGGAGCAAGTAAATAGGTACCATTGGTTTCATCCATTCCTCCTCCACCTGTGCATCATCCTTCCACACCTCCTACCATTCCACTTCAAGAGCCTCCCACTATTCCAATTTCCACTCCCATACAGAATACTCTATTGCCTCAGCAACCTTCCTCATCCCATGTTCCCCTTTTGACTTTGACTCCACCAGCCCATTCAACCACTCCCCTTGTGTCTCCTACGCCTCCCTGACTCAATATTCCTCCTCAAGTTCATATTGAATTAGTGCCCCAGAGCTTACAGGAGCCAAAGAAAGAAGTAGAAGTCACTGGCGAGGAGAAAATGGAAGGAATTCATATAGGATCAAAGGAGCCAGATGACAAGGGAGAGTCACAAGAGGAAGAGGAACCTCATACTGAAGAGGTTAAGCCACAAATAGATATTGAGGAGAAAATAGCTGAAGAGTAGCACACTGTTGATGATGGAGAACATGACCAAGATGTTGGGATTGGGTAGGAAATGGAAGAAGAAGAAGCTCAAGAGGAAATAAGGACAGAACACTTGGAAACCTCTTCTGCATTGGCTACTCCCTATGAGCCATTGAATACATTCTCAAAGCCCACATGGTTTACCGAAGAAGTGAACCCGAGGGTTAGAGTGTAGACTGATGATGAGGTTGACATAACCATGCTAGGGCATGATTTCCACCAAATGGCACCAGTTCCCCAAGCAAGGAGAATGTCCTATGTAACATAAGACCAGATGGGGAGGTGGAAAGCATAGGTGGTTGTTCCTACAATGGATGTTGGTATAAATGAGATCACTTTGGATGATTATTTTTTGGAGGAGGTAGACTTGGGAGAACCAACTAGGGAAGGTAGAAAAACCTTGGCTACTTTGGGCTTGAAGCATGCTCTAGGCTTCATGATTAAGGATGAAGAAAGGATAAAAGCTCTGGAAGAGAAAAATGAAGCTATGAAGAAATTCATTCTAAAGACAGGGGGTCCAATTGACCCTAATAACCCCAAAGCCTCATTACAGGGAATTCTGGAGAAGAAGGGGGATATAGACATAGATGTTCCACATTCTTTTGTACAGGCTTGTGTTGAATGGAAGCTTGATTTTGAGCAGTTCACTAGCTTATCTCTCAGGAGGATCTTAAGGCCCTTCCGGAACATTTTGGTAGGAATAACTTCTTTAGTGGAGATCATGAGTGAAGAAAATGGTGTAGAAGAAACCATCCTCAACTAGAAAAAGGTACGAGATGAGTTAACAATGATAAGAAAGCAACACTTCCAAGTTCTAATGAGGGTATATGTGTATGCTATAATTGTGTCACACTTCTATGGATCATTACATGCAAGGAAACTCAAGAATGAGCCCTCACAAATCGATCCATAGCTCCCTAGGCATGGAGTGCAAGGGTTTTAAGAATGCTCTCAGCTAGAGCTATTAAGCCAATAACCTTGCTAGTAAACCATGCAATGGGAGATTCAATGAAGACAAGGGAAAGAATGCCAATATCTTCAATGAAGCCAAATGTATGCAATGCAAAGCAAATCTATATGACAATGCAAGTTAATCTATTGCATAAAAGGAAATCTAAGCTAAGAATGCCATGAAAATGAAACTACTATGCAAGAAATGAAATCTAACTATGAAGCAAGAAAGCCATGATGATGCAAGAATGAAGACAAGAAGATAGAGTGTTGATGAAGATCCAAGATGAATGCCAACAATGCTCCAAATCTTCAAAAGCTCCAAAGTGACCTAGAAAACCTGCAGCATAAAGTTAGCATAAAAAGTTGGGGATCTAGAATGAAGAAGAGAGCTCTCATTTTAAAGGAAATGAGGAGGAATGGACGATGGAGATTAAGAGGAAAAAGATTTAATCAACAGTGGAGCTTAAAAGAGGAGAAATCCATGTGCACAAGTATCCTCCAATAGGAAAATAAGAGTTGACTTTTGTGTCCATATGAGACAAAAAGTGCTTTTTCCCTTTTTATAAAATAAGAATAATGTTTTATTTATGTAACTTAGGATAAGAGGAAAAGTGGGGGCTTTTTATTTATTAAAAGGGGAGGAAATGTTCCTTTTAATAAATAAAAACTTAGGATAAGATGGTTAGCCCATAGAAAATAATCGAATAAATGATAGAACTAGGATTTGATCAAGAACAAGCAATTTATGATTTAGCAAAAGGGGCTAATAGTCTAGGTGACCATTTTTAGGTGTATACAATATGAAGGGGTGAAATTGGATAATTTTGAAGAATGGATCCAAGAGATAACAACGGCATTGGCCGTATTTGAGAAGATCCTCAAGAGGTTGAATAAAAGAAGGGATGATAGCAAGATTTTCGCAAAGGAGCTGCAGGAGTTCTTTGAAGGTTTGGATTTAGATTTGTTAGATGAAGATGAGTATAAGATGATGCATTCAATAAATGACATCTTCGATCAATATCTAGGCATATCCCGAGGGGTAAAATCTAAGGAAGACCTCCAACAGATGTTCTACCAAAAGGAGGAAATCCAAAAAATATTGTCCCAAGAGGAAGAAATAAAGGCTTTTGCAAAAGAATTGATGGATTTCAGAGATAGGTAGAAGGATATTCTCCAAGGGATCAAGATGCTAGACTTTGATGAGGTGCTAGAGATACTAGATAGGTTCAAGAAGGCACACCCAAAAGTGCCTCCTAGCTAGATAGCTTCCAGTTAGAAATCTGCCAAATTTTGTGTACAGGAAATTTAGTTTTGACAGTTAGTCAATTTTGCAGTGCCTGGTTTTTGACATTTTGGCCATAATGAGTTTTTTGGCCACCTACAAGTCTGATAGGTCTAACAAGTCTGAAATAGTGGAGATAAAAGACTTAGCACTTAGTCAATTTTGGGTCTTGATTTTTTCGGACCAACTATCGGGATTTGGGCATTTTTTGGCACGTCTGAAAGTTAACTCTAGTTATCTCAGAGATCACTTTCTAGTCATCTGGGCTCCCTTTTTGGGATCGTTTGTGCATAATTTTTGGATCTCTTCTAGGTGGGTCCATGTGGAGAAGTCAGAGTCAAAGATCAAGGGTAGAAACATGAAGATTATTCAGTGCATGCGCAAGTTCCAGCTCCATTTTTTAGTTGTTTAATGCCTGATTTGTTCAAATATTTGTAATGCATGAGGATTAATTTCATGCTAGGATAGCTTAGTTAAGATTTAGAAGTAGATTCCTTAATGCAAGCTTTAGTTTAGATTTACTTTCAAGTTTTAGTTGCAGTGAAACCCTAGCTATGAAAATAAGAGCAGAGCTCTATAAATTGTAATAAAATGATGTAATGAGGGTTGAATTGATGACTACTACAACAAATACAATCGGTGCTTCATTCATGGTGTGATTTATCTACTATCTATGTGAAATTCGTGAATGTTTGACTTGCTCATTCTTTATTTCAAAGAGCCAATTGGTTGTTTGCTGATTTTAAGTCTGTGATCTTTTAGTTTGGTGTTTGTTGGTATTACATTGCTATGTTGTGACGAATCTCTGAGAAGATCATTCTTTGGTTCTTGAAGATTAACTTGTCTCACATGTGTGCACATCTGGAGTGGCTTCATGATCTGATGAGTTCTAACTTATCATACATCTACATTTGTTCGATTCCGTTGATGATTGCACCCATTCAGCTAAAGATTGTGACATGATCTGATCTCTATTTTGTGGGTTTCTTCATCATCTTGGTTATTTAATTCGCATGGTGGTGTGATGTCAGCATATGTCCATTAGATTTATTTTAGTAATTCCTTTCAAATCTCTTGTTACCCTTCATTTTCTAACCCTATTTGCAAGTTACTTTCAGTAGATCAATTAAATTAGCATTACTTTCATCCTTAAATCTGAAAATCATGGCAAAAAAGAGATATCTTGGTTTTCTAAAGTTTGTTTTGCAGTTTCCCTTGAGAGAAGAACTAGAAAAGGCCTCCTTGTTAACAAATACACATTTTTCTTCCATTGAGCTATCCAAGCAGTTGACACCCAGCCACAAGGAACCTTGAGATTGATTCCATCAATCTTCCAAGAGGGGAAGTAGTTCACGAAAATTCCTAGTCATGGTCCTAGAAGGAGGGCCCTCAGAAGGGACACCCCAGAATATCAAATCCTTCTCTCCCAAGAGATTTCAGTGAGTCCTTAGATCTTCACCCAACAAAGGGGAGTTCCTTGAACTTACAAAGTTTCACAAACCTCATAGCAGTAAAACCAAGCATGGAGAGGATACTTCAGATCATCTGAATCTTCCTCCAATTCCAACCATTGCTACCTTGCCTGCTGCTCCTCCACCACTAACCCCAATGCCATTTTTGGAAAATGCTCAAATTTCACCACTAAACTTACAGGGACAGCTCCATCAGTTGCCCAAAAATCCTGAGAAATTTTTCCCATGTTTCATTTATGGAGAATCTAGGACAGCGGAAGAACACATCCATGCATTCAAGGAATTGTGCAATCGGAAAGAGATTGCTCATCAAGACGTCATGTGCCACCTCTTCCCTTACACACTGGGGGAGTTTTCATATAACTGGTATCTAAATTTACCATGAGGATCCATTGCTACCTAGCAAGAATTTGAAACAAAGTTCCTAAATTAATTCAAACTATATGTGGATCCGGAAACTCTTCATCACCAGTTCATCTTGATGAGAAAAGACCTCAATGAATCTATCACTATGTTCAATCACCATTTCCACAAGATGTACCAGAAGCTTGAGGCCCCATACACGGTACTAGTTGGCACTACCATACAAGTGTACTTGCGCACCTTGGACCCATTAATGTCTATATTCTTAAAAAAGTTGCCTCTAGGAGATATTGACACTTTGGAGAAAGTGTGCAATGAAGCTATCTTGTTCACTCAACAAATGGACCCGCAAGAAGGTAGGAGTTATGGCATCCTACCAATAGTGGGGAAAATTGTTGTGACTGGTCCATTCACAGAAAACAATCAACTTCCAGTGCAACAAACCCCAAGGATCAATCCGGTACCAACTCCATATGTTGCTGCCCCACCATTGGCCATCACATACCTGTGATATGACATGCAGAGGGCTGCCTTGTGCGAACAAAAGGTATCTATTCCAAATGAACCAAATCAAGCTCTAATAAATGAGTTAGATGCCATGAAGAAGACGTTGTCCCAGTTGACCGGTGAGATCACCCAAATGAAGCTCAACCCATCTCCAAACCAAGGAAATTATCCACGGCCGACTGCTATCCCGAATACTTACTCTCAAAATCAGAATCGTAATTATGGCAATTACAACAACAACAATAGTAACAATGGAGGAGGTTATGGGAATGGCTCTCAAGACAAATAGTTTGGGAAATAAAGGAAAAATAGGACTTGGAACACGCGTCCAAACAATGGTAGTATCCCCATGGACAATGCCAATTTCTTCAGTTTGTCAGAAGCTAGCTACACCCAAGGTCCCAGCATGGATCAAGCTAGGGAGAGCTTACCGAGCTACAACATTTACTTACATAATTGTAGAATACATGTTTGGTATGTGTATGGCATATTTTATATTGCTTGTGTTGCCATCAATGCCAAAGGGAGAGATTGATGAACTACAACTAATTGAATACCTGAATGACTTGAATATCAATGATTAGAGATCACCGAGTTACTAAAATGATATGTAAGATAATTAAATCAGTCATTATGTTGTCATTGATGTCAACTAGTTTTGATAGTACTTATCATGTTAGTTGCAAATATCTGAACATCTATAAAAAGAGAGAAAAGATGAAGAGCTGAGATATCTACATGGA